>JAVTVJ010000150.1:0-441873 GCA_034509425.1 Eopsaltria australis
AAAATCTATTCTTGTATCAGATGGTGCAAAAGAATATTGGAAACATTCATTATTTCAAAGAGAAGAGTTACCATAGTTTGAATACTTAGGTATGCCTAATATTTGCTACCATGGAAAACAGGATTACCAGTGTGATCATGATTTGGTAATGTTATTGTATTCTGAAATATTTGTCTACTATTTATTATGTGTCTGAAAGAGGGCAAGTAATTTCTGGCAATGTGTACTTTAAAGTTGCATGTGAGCATAGGTTTCCATCCAGATATGATCTGTGAACATATTGTATCTACAGCTGTTAAGAAAATGCTGTCTTTTGGCTATATATGCTTATCAGTCATCTTGATCACTTTTAACAATGAAATGTATTTATACAGCTTTCACCACAGGCGCAGATAATGTTGATCAGAAAGCCAGTTAATGGTTATTTCTGCCACAGAGCTCTTTGGCTTTTGTGGTGTTTGTCAGGAGGTAGATAGTTCTATGACCATTTTGCCCTGGTGTCAAACCTGAACACCTGAAGTCTCATCAGGATATGAAAGCTGGAATTCCTGTGGCACTTGGAGAGAACTTGCCTCACTACTTAAGGTTAGTGCCTCTGCTTTACATCAGTGTAAAAGATTTAAAAAGATACTGAGGGTGGAGTATTACCACATGTAAATCAAGACTTCCAGCCTTACAGAGCACTGGAAACTGTTCCTATAGATCACTGAAACAGAAAACTAAGTAAGTTTTACACCAAAGAGATTGACCTGTTGAATTCATTGTTTTTAGTCAGTTATCTAAAAATTCCAAGAAAAAGAATAGAGTATGTTTTTGTGTCCTTAGAAAAGAGAAGACGGTGCACAAGTGTTCTTATGAAACATTCTCTTTTAGATTGTTTTAAATTCTGTAGAGTTTGTTCACAGAGATTTGAAACAGTCCTGTTTTTAAAGCCAGTTACATCTTTCTGTTGCTTCAAACCTAACAGACAGAGAGCATAACATGTCAATGTTTTCACTGAGTCAAATCCTGAGTAAGGACTGCAGAACTTCATTGCTTGCAGCCCTTAAATCAGGACTAGGTTTCTCTGTAAGAGGTATGCAATTGCTCAAACAAATATTAAGTGCTGGATGGAGAGATTACTTGGTGAGGTTTTACAGCCAGTCAGGCTGTTCTAACTAGATAATCATAATGTTCCTTTGAAACTTTAAATACATGAATCTATAGATACAGGAATTTTTCTGGAAGAAGCTGCTTAGAGTTTCTCCCTTTCATCTATTCTTAGTTTTCAGGCACTCTTAAGATGAAATGATCTTCCTTTCCTACACAGAAAACTAGAGAGAAAAGGAAATGTCGAAAGAATTTGTTTGCTACAGTATTTTTTCTTGGAAGTTAGATGGCAGAGGGCCTCATAAAGAATACTTTCAATTCCAAACTACCAGCGCTCCTAAGCATGACAGCTGACCTTGTACCTCTTTTTTCTGTATATGTTACACATTATCCAGTGACTCCTAAGATAAATAGTACCTTCTTTGCAGTCAGTTATAGTAATGCCCTCAGAAGTTTCTGGAGCTCATCTGGATGTTTTAAATACTGCCATCTATGCCTTTACTGTATTTTATGCTTTAAACATGAATGTGCCATGTCTCCAGAGACAGAAAAATACCTTTTTCATATAAGAAAACATAGTTAGTTTACCCTTGGATTGTTTTTCTATCACCCTGCCATTGCACTTGAGAAAGTGAATTCACTGTAGCAGTTTTAAGGAGGTTTATATCTGTCTGATGTATGGATTAGGGCTGCTACCTTATCAACGTTCTTAGTTTTTCTTTCTTTACTGTAACCTTTAGTCAAGCCTTCCTCTCATTTTAAAAATAACCTGCCTTCTATTGTGAGTGTAGCTGTAGGAATGTGACTAGAGAAAATACAAGCAGTAGTTACACAATGGCTTTAATCAAAACAAAAAGTCCTGCAATTTATTTTACTAGACCCACCTACATTCCCTTCTCCCCAAAAGAACAAAAAATCCACACATAGAGCTGTTGCTCTGGGTCACGTAGGGGAATGTAAGAAGTGCCTCTTTCCTTTTATGTCCGTGATAACAGGACCAAGAGCAACGGGAGACCCTGCACAGACGCCTGGGTGCATTGAAGTCCCTGCCGAGCTCCCGCGGGCGGAGCAGCATCCCGGGGCGGGGGTGTAGGGACCCGGGAGGGCTGTGCGCTCCGCCTGCAAGGGACAGGGCATGGAGCAGGCGGGGACTCCCGAGGGGGAGTCGTAGGGTGGCACTTGGGCGTTTGCAGCGGAGGATCCGAGGGTTTACAGCTGTCTCTCTAACCCTGCGGTAGCTCACCGCAGGGCCCGTTCTCAGATGGTTCATGTTGCCTTGGCTTTGGAAGTGAAAACTATCGTGAAAGCGGTGTGGCCGATACCCCCGTGAGCCGGGCTCCCGCAGGGCAGCAATCCGCAGAACCCCAGCGGTCAGGGTGATCCCAGGGATCCTCAGAGGTTCATCTATCTCCGCCTTACAGCAGCAGGGCACCCAGACGGAGCGGGACGTGGCGTTCTCTCCTCGCCAGGGTCTCAGCTCTGACATTGCCAGAGAGCATTAAGCGCAGGATTACCTGGCAACCTAAATCTGCCTAGCAACCATTTACATATTGGCCTAAGATAATGCCGACCAACTCTAACGCAGTGCTGTAGATGTGTCTATATGTGACATTGTTTTGTTCCACTGCAGCTGGCTGGGGAACCCTCCTCCTTTTCCCCGGGGCCAGAAGGACCTAATTTGACCCATCCAAGAGGTGACAAGAGATATGCACAGGCAAATAGACTAGCCAGTTATTATGACATATTCCAGTCTTAATTTAAGATCACACCAAACTGTTCTCCATGGACTCTCGTGCTGCAGGGAGGGCAGCAGGACAATGCCTGCACTGCTCCGTTGGGCAGCTGCCCAGACTGTCCTTGTCAGGGTACAGGGTAGGTGAACAGCAGCCATAGCTCAGGCCTGGCAAGTGTTTCAGAGTATCCCAGGTGTCCCTGCATAGCTGGTGTATATCCACCAGCACACCACCTCAGGAAAACTCTTTCTAGCTTTTCTGGCAAGGACTTTCTAGTGTTTGTCCTTCCATCTGCTATGCAAATACCATAACCCATATGATACAGGCTGTTACCTGTTCTTGTTCACCACCCATGCTGATGGTTTTTAACGGGTTTTTCTGTTGCAACTGTTTATCTCTTCTGATGAGAAGGACAGGTTTTTGTGTTGTAACAGTTTATTTCTTCAGAAAGGGAAACAGAACTTTGGAGATATCACTAAGAATCACACAGAAGGAGATATTGCTATATACACAATGGTACCAGTAATGCAACTCGTTTTTGAAGAGACACTGGTGTGGGTACTGAGCACAAACACAAGTAAACCATCTTTTGATTCCACAATGAAGTGTGTTGGTGTTGTCTTGGTGGTCTTGGGTCATCCTGTCCCAGAAGGGAATGGGTATTGAATTTAAGTATACAACCTAATGCCAGCTATATGCACGGTACAGTGACTCAGGAGCAGGTAGCTATGACTACCAGCAAGTTTATAAAGGTGTAAATGGGCAATATACATCTGGTGGTTTAGGATGCCCAGGACAGCACATAAGCATTCAGAAAACATCCACACTGCACTATAGCCATGAATGCAATTCTTTTCCCAGGTACTATCCACATGAGAAGTCCTATGCATGTTAGAATCATTCCCTTACACTCCAGAACTTCACTGATGATAATTTTTTGTGCACTTTGCACAAGGCTTCAGAGAAAAAGATAAAATGGACAATAAGGCCTCTTCTGTAATACGGTAAAAAACTGAACACAAGTGGCAACACTCTGTAAATTGCACAGATTCCTCATCCTGCGCAAATGCACACCATCTCCCTTTTCACTTTGAGACAAACAGGGCAAAACTGATATGTAAAAGGAAAGCCAGAACAAGGAAGTGTTCAGAAGAAAGTTCTTGTAGATGACTGTATAAATGGAAAAACAAACAACAAATACATAAAGAATATCACTGCCTCCTCATTGCAGTACCTTCTCATTGACAAACACAAACCCCACACAATTCTCTCAAATGTTACTGGAAAATATTGTGGTTAAGAAGTTAAGTTTTAGCACTGGAAATAGTTCACATGTTACAAAATAGATAACTTTTAAAAACTCTTAAACTTGAGACAGGCATTGAAAATATGATCTATATGTTTATAGGCATGTAGTTTGGAAAATACATATCCATAGTTGATGAAATCAGTGTAATTTTGTGCACAGGATGTCAATTCCATCTCAAGTAATGAGAGAGAAAAAAGCTTATGAGAGCATAGTCCATTTTCTATCATTTCCTACTACTATAAAACCTCGTTTTCAAATTGGCTTTTTGTACTTGCAATTAGCAAGAATATGCCATTTGTCTAGACAACACAGTAGCTGAAAATCTGATGTTTCTGGCATTATTAGGGTAGACTAAGAAAGCGCATGACTATTTGTAAATTCCTTTCTAGCATGTAATATTTTAATACACCATCAAAATTCTTACGTTGGAGTGCACACAGTTAACCCTTAATTCTTGACTGTGATTACTTCTCATGGAACTGTGTTTTCTAAAAGTAATTAAAGTGTACTTCACTTGAGTGGCTATTTTTTTCCCTTCCCTTTCTCTCAATTTCTCCCACCAATATAATTCCTGCTATATGTTAAGTTTCAATTTTGGTGGATAAAACCTGATTCTTTTAGAGACATTTCATTACTATAGTGTTGGATCATGGGCAAGAGAGACTTCAGAAAGGATGGTTTGAATTCTAAGGAAGTGTAAATAGAGCAAGAGGTTCCTACCTTTTTTAGTTTGGTTGGTTTGTTGCTTGGGATTATTTTTAACTTGCTTGTTTTGTTATTAGAAAATATACTCCAACTTTAAAAGGAAAAAAAGGAACAACTAAAACCCCAACAAAATATTTAAATGTCAAGGTGCAAATACTGACACTAATATTCACCAGCTTACATTAGACTGCAAGTGATCAGGTCTTCTGCACATCTACAATCACTCCTTTAAAGCAATTGCTTCCCAGATGAGACATATTAGCTGACCATTGGCATGTGCCTAATCTTTTGCAAATTCTCAACAAAACAATTGCTAACCCCTTTCATTTCTACAGCCTACTAGTATTACAGATGAAGACACTGGAAAACAGTTTCTAATAACAGATAAATATTGGATTTAGGCAATATAAACTGAAAATTGCTGATGACTTGAAGTGGATATGTACTTGCAATAGACTCTTGCAGTTTGTAGTTCTGGTATGAATGTAAACTATAGCAATGACAAGAGTTGCTTTTGAGTATCTCATATTGATTTCAAGTAGGAAATATTCCATACATTTCCCCTCAGAATTCACAACACAAAGGGTATCTCAGACATTAAGAACAAGCCTTCAGGTCCCTGGCCTTTTCAAGAGTTAAATTTCTGCATGATCAAAAAGGCTGTTTGAATGCTAAAAAGGCCCTTTCCCATCTTCTGCACTTTTGTCCTATTTATTTCAGAAATAGCCACCTTTTGCAAAGAATTGCCAAGCTTGTTCTCCAGGGAAATTGGGGGTTCACATGGTGAGACACACACAGTTTTGGCAGAAGAGACATTTACATTCACTATATTCAGGGTTACAAAATAGCATCAGATGTCAGACTCAAGACTTCGCCCTCTAATGCTCTTAAAATCAGTGACACTTTGCAGCATGTAAAGAATAAACCACTTCTGAATTCTCAGGTTTGTTTCATATTGGCAAAATTTTACTAAAAGCACTAATTTCTGCTTCATGCTATTTAAGACAGAAGACAACACAGGCTTTTGGATTCTTTATAACAAAACTCCCAAGTCTGCACAGTGCCTCTGTTACTGAGATCTACATGATAAGGAGATCATCTGAAATACAGCTGGCAACCAGCACTGTTTCTCAAGTACTGAAAGTTCCTAGGCAGTATGTTTGATGAAAAACACATTGCATGTTCATTTATCCCTATGTATATTTAAAATGTGAGATATAAACATCTCTACTACAGACCAACTCAAACCCCCTATATCTGGTTTGCATCCTTCAGTCACCGCAAGGACACTTCATTAGCTAATCCATTGTGGAACTGATTTTTAACAAAAGAAAAGAAAATTCAATTTGTTAAGTTTGACCAGATCATGCAATACCCTTCCAGTAAGTCTACCACCACAGTTCTAGCTGCCTTGTGTTATTATTTTCTGGTGACAGATAGGCTACTACAAATACTTCTGCCATAATTAATCTGCTCCAAGGGGAAAAAAAAAAAAAAAGGAAAAAGGGTTGAAAGTAAACTTCTAAATTACTTGGTACTGCACCTTACAGTGTGAATGGGTCCTTGCAGTTTTAAGGTCTATGAAGGTAAGACAAATAAGACAAAACAATTTCCCATGCACTGACAGGGAAGAAGCAGTGTTTGATATGTCTGTGATGCCAGAAAATAATCATCAATAGTAATGCAGACAGTTTTGGCACTACTCTGCTTGTCTTTAACTCTGCCTGTTGGCTACATCTACTATTTGTACTCTAATTAGACAGTGTTCCATATTACCTACTTAAATGAGAGAATAATCAATCAAGCTCTCTCAGGGAAAATCTAATGAAGAGAAGCGTTCCTTCACAAATTAGATTTTTCTATGTCTTGTCTCTCACACTATCTCATCAGCTGAGCTCTTCAGAATGGTAAGAAAATTGAAAGAACTTCTACTAGAGTTCAAGAGAAAGCTCAAAACATAGGGATTTCCATTCAGTTTTAAGCAGCATCCTTGGGTGCTTCAGATAACCCCTAGGGCTTGGTAAGTTTGTCAATTAGTCTATCAGTAGTCAAATACAAGAGAAACTTCCTTAGCTCTGTGGTCTTATCTTTGCACAAGACTTTGTAAGGGAGCACAAGGGCAATAGGACAGAAAAGGACCGTCAGTGGAAAGCCCCAAAGACCTGCACAGAAACCACTTGTTTTTGGTTATGACCTATGTAAAAGACAGCAAAATATATAAATCCCAAATTTTTCTCTACAGTTTAGAGGCCTTTGAGACTGCAGGGATAATCCAGTCTAGATATAGAGAGTTGGTTGTAATCCTCTCCTGTGAATGCACACCTTTTCTTTCAAAGATCTGAATCTGACCACTCCTCTCTTTTAGAGACTAGCTGAAGGAGGATGTTCTACCAAATTGAATGAAGCTTAATTGCAGATCAGAATACTCCAAAACTAATCCAGAACTAGTTAATTCAATTTTCAGAGACTGCTTGTGAATTTTCTCCAGGGCCTAATGCTCCTTGGAGCCAAGACTAGAATCCCCAAGTGATAAACTGGTCACCAGGTTGAAGAGTAACCATCAAAAAGGGCTGAGGTGGGCAGACACCTCTGCAGATTCTCTAGTTCAACCAGCCTAGCTCAGAGCAGGCTCAGCTAGAGAAGGTTTCCCATGGTCATGTCCAGCTAAGTGTGGAGAATCTCCAAGGATGGAGACTGCACAACCTCTCTGGGTAACCTGTGCCAGGGCTCAGTCACCCTGCTTCAATTTGTCCACTCCACTTCTTGTCCTAAATACCACTGAGAAGAGTCTGGCTCCATCTTCTGCACAACAACAGTTTGACTTCAACTATCCATACTCATGCATATGATGTCCCCAGCCTTCTTTTCCAGAGGCTGAACAGTCACAGCCCTCTCAGCTTCTCTTCATGCAGCAAATGCTAGAAGTCCTTAAGCATCTATGTAGAATTTCCTGGCATTGTATTTCCATGTGTTTCTTGTCCTGGGAGGTTCAGCACAGGGCCCAGCACTCCAGGTATGTCTCATGAGGGCTGAGTAGAGAGGAAGGGTCACCTTCCTCAGCCGGCTGGCAGTGCTGATGGACAAGCTGGGCATGAACCAGCAACATGTCCTTACAGCACAAAAGGGCAAAAGCCTCCTTTGCAAAGCTGACTTCCAGCTTGTGTTGCAGTTGTCATGGCAACGTCGGCCCCGGGCTCCCGGAAGGAAGGGTGGTGGGTGAAACCATCTCGTGGAAAGAATCCCCCGGGAGCCATCCCGACCTTGGTTTAGTCCATTTAGTCTAGGTTACGCCTCTGTTTGTTAATTTGTTAGTTGTGTTGTCTGTCAAGTTTTGTATCCTCCCCTGTTTCTGGAAAGCTCCGTGCAGGTGCTTCTCGGATTGGTCCCTGAACCTTTTTCCCTCCCTCCCTTACTCCCGGTTGGTTTGTGATTCCTCTCCCCGCCCCAACTCCTCCCCCTTGCTCTGCCGTGATTGGTTGCCTGAGTTGTTTATCCGTCCCTGCACAGCCTTGTCCGGCGCCATTGTGCTTGGGACGAGGATCAATAAACGTTCCTGTTGCCCAGCATAGTCGCCGCTCCTTATTGTCTTGATTTCGCAGCTACTGGTAGCAAGAACCCACGCTTGCGAACACCGAAACCTCAGCACTTGGGATTAGCGTCGCTGTGGGCAGGGAAACCTTAGCCCTGGTGGCGCCCGGGCGTCTGAGGCAACCATCCAGCAGGTGACCACGAGGCCGCGAAGCCACGAGGTACACTTATTATTTTTAATAAGTGGCGCCCAACGCTGCTGCTACACAAGTAGCTTCAGAAGAGGACTCTCTTTACACCGAGAAGACCCTGTTGGAGCGCTCCTTGCTACGTGTCCTGAACCCTCTTGTGGAGGTACGGACTCGTAGAAAAGCCGGCGACTCCCTCGACCTCGACGGACTGAGGCATCGAGGTGAAACCGAGCTCATCAAGGCACCTCACATCTCTCGTTTGTGGATTTACTTTGGCGGTCGTCCCGAGGAGCAGAAGCCTCGGACGTTGAAAAAAAAACCCCTGCAGGTCGCCGCGGAGGTCGAGTGTCCCTCCGGGTGAGTTAACCGCCACGTTTTCTACTTTATTTTAGAGAGTGGGGAATTAACCTCTCTTGTTATAGGATGGGCAACCATCAAAGCAAGAGGGAGAAGGAGCTAAGTTTTTTGTATTATAGTTTAAAATACCGTTTGGTTGATTCGGGGGAAAGTTTTGATAAAAAGTTACTTAAAAAGTTTTTGAAATGGGTACTTGGGAACATTCCTTTCGTTCATCCTAAGTCGGTTTTTACGCTTTCGTTTTGGGATGACGTCGGGGAAAAATTAACCGATAGATTTGAAGGGGGAGATTTTTCAGTTAAACGGTTTTTTGGGTTGCAGACTTTAATTTATAATGTTTTAGTTAATGAGTTTGGGGAGGGTTCGAGTGCGGTTGACGTTAGTTCCCCTACCCCTGATCGTGTTCCTGAATCCCTCATTCCGCCCCCCTCTATCCCGGTGGCTGACCATGCGCCGGTACGCCCGTCTCGCGAAAGCAAGCGGGTTGAAATCGGAGACGATAGAAGTCTCCACCGAAGCACGGCATTCACCAACCCTTTCTACCCTGAGTCTGGCCAGCTCAGGGTGGACCCATTCCTCACGATTTACCCCAGTTCGCCGTCCCCAGTTGCGCCCGTTGCGCGGATTCCCCCTCCGAGTTATAGTAGTTTTGAATTTAAGGGAACGCCACAAAATGGCGTTGGGAGAAATTTTGCTGCGCCATTGCAAGATGGCGGATCGGGACTTTTGCCGCAATGCGGCAGCGGTTTGGACTTTGGCGCGCGCGCGAACCGGAGTGACGTGAATCCCTTCTACCCCGCCCCCTCCTCCCTAGCCCCCACCCCCGCGTCGAGTTACACGTCGGTCACACCCCCTGCGGCCGATGATGTCACTGCGTCGGGGCCCCTCCTTCCTCCCGCCCACGAAGTTCCCCGCCCCCTCGATCGCCCCACCCCTTACCCTGTAACTCCCACCCCAGTCCCGCCTCCAATCCCGCCCAGACCCGCCCCTGCCGGGAACCCCGCCCCTCCCGTTGGCGTGCCCGCCCCCTTGTTTACCTACGCTGTACCCGTTCCGGTTTCCCACGGTCTACCTTCCGGTTCCCACGGTCCTACCCCGGAAGCGGGAAGGGATGAGGCCTATCCCACCCGGGCCTCCGAGGTCTATACCACCGGGGCCTCTCCCCCATCGCAGTTGCCGGTAGCCGTGCCCTTTGCGGCACCGGTGACGTACAACCGGCAGCGTAACACCGCGCGGTGGGAACCCATACAGCAAGGAGTAATTAAGGATATTTGCAAAGCGAGTCAGGAGTTTGGGCGCGCGTCTCCCTATTTCAAGGGGTTGATAAACTCCACGTTTGAAGCATCGTTGTTGGTGCCACACGATTTAAAACTCCTGATGTCGAGCCTTTTAATCGAACCGGATTTCTGGGTTTGGGAAAGCAGGTGGCACAGGGAGCTGCAAAAGTTACTTGCCGCCTATCGCGGTGACCCCGCCAAAGCCTCCCTCACTATGGAACACCTTAGTGGCGAGGGAGCGTTTTCGGAACCCGGGGAGCAAGCCAAAAACATTCCGGCTGAAGTCCTTAAAGACATACAGCGGGCAGCGCGATCGGTGCTGTTTAGTTTAGCCGCTGACGGTGACCCTGCTCAGGGTTACACCGCCATAAAGCAGGGTCCCCAAGAGAGGTTTGTTACCTTTGTAAATAGACTTCGGGAGTCCGTGGCGCGTGCAGTTACCAACCCAGTCGTGCAAAAGGAGATGCTAGTAGAACTTGTTAGGGAAAACTCTAACGAGGAGTGCCGTAGGGTCATTGAGCTGATGCCTTGGGAGCCTCCGCCCACCATCGAGCTTATTACTGAGCGCTGCTCCCAAGTGAGGCTGCCAAAGCCAGAGACCCCTGACTTGGCGAAAGTAAAACCCAAACCCGCGCATTCCTATGGCGTCACAGCAGCGCCAGCTGAAAAACGTTGTTATAACTGTGGGAAGTTGGGTCATTTTATCAAAGACTGTAGACTCCCTCGCAAAGGACATTTTAACTGCACTAACTCTGTGAATCCCGAGTTACCGGCAGGTCCCGCCTCTCATCAAAACAACGTGACAGCCCAACCCACGCCGTGTTCCTGTTGCCACTCCTCGGGAAACGGGAAGGGGAGGGCGGGTCAGGGTCAGTGCCGCGCTCCGCAATAAATAAGTTAAACGCTGCACCTGGAGAGTCCACGACATCGACTTCACCAACCTACAGAAGAGTCACGAGAATTCAACAGCCGGCGCGTCCACATTCGACAACGCGGCACTCTGCAGAGCCCTCGCCGAGTGACTCCAATCGCCTGGATGTGGTGAGCTCGTTCGTTTTACATCTCACGGACACTACACCTCACCACGTTGCTGTGGAACTGATAAATGCACCACATCACCCGTGCACATTACTTATAGTGGGAGATTCTATAAGAGGTCCCCCAGGACTTTTTGTGATCCCGGAGGTGAAACTTTATCAACCTAAAAAACCTATCGGTGTCACCATCATGTTAAATACCACACCCTGGTTTTTGCCTAAAGGGACTTGGCTAGGCCAAGCACTGATTTTACCCGAGAACATCCCTAGGGACACACGAACTCCGGTTGTATGGTGGACCCAGGTAGTTGGTACAGACAAACCATTCACTGACTGTAAGCTTATTAATGGCCAGAGTTCTGTCACCAGGACAGGAATGATAGATACGGGATCTGCTGTTACTATCATCGCTGACACAGAGTGGCCATCTGACTGGGGCACCAAAGACTTGAACGAATCCCTAAAGGGAGTCGGGGGAACAGTGTCTGCTAAAATGGCAAAATCGGACATTCTTATCGAGGGTCCCGATGGACATGTAGGGACCGTGAGGCCATTCATAGTTTCCTCGGGTTTTACACTGTGGGGCAGAGACCTGCTAGACCAGTGGGGTGCGAGGATTGAGAGTCCTCCGCCTCAGGATTTTTAGTGGGGGCCACCTCAAAGCGCGCTGGACCACAAGTTCCACCCATTAAGTGGCTCTCTGATAAACCCATCCGGATTGAGCAGTGGCCCCTACGAGGTGATAAGTTAAGCGCGCTCCACGAATTGGTCAACGAACAGCTGAGACTAGGTCGCATTACACCATCCCACAGCCCGTGGAACTCTCCGATATTTGTAATAAAAAAGCCCAAATCTGACAGTTACAGACTACTGCACGACCTTCGTGCCATAAATGCGGTGATAGAGGAGATGGGCCCCCTGCAGCCTGGACTCCCATCACCAGCAATGTTGCCAAGGGGGTGGCCCGTCACCATAATAGACATTAAAGACTGTTTCTTTAGTATCCCCCTCCATCCTGCAGATGCTCCCAGGTTTGCCTTCACAGTGCCTGCAATCAATCGGGAGGAACCTGTGAGACGCTACCATTGGCTCGTCCTCCCCCAGGGAATGAGAAATTCCCCCTCCCTTTGCCAATGGTACGTCTCCGGGGTCCTCTCTCCGGTACGAAAGGCATTTCCAGCTGTCCGTATCCTGCACTACATGGACGACATACTCGTCTGCGCACCTTCGCAAGAACAGCTACAACCAGCCCTGACTGCAGTTCTCCAGGCCATCGAGAACGTCGGTATGAAGTACACCTTGATAACAGAAGTAATGGAGCTGGAAAGTGTGACCAAAATTCTGCTGTCCCTGTGGCTGCTGGCGACGATGACTCACCGTTGGCCAGAGACATCCGGCTGGATCCTTCCGCAACCGAAGGAGAATGTGTGGGTCACGCTCGCCAAGTCATTGAAACAAGACAATCTCTGTTTGAATACGGATGCTGCCGAGAACCCCCTGTCAACCTGTCTGGTGGGTATCCCTATGCAAGAACAAGATCCTGTTCTTGCAAGTCTGAGGTCCAATTCTGTAAAATCATGGGATGCCTGGCTTGAGACTCTAAAACATGCAGTAGACGAAAGAAATTTTGATGTGGAACCCCAAGAATTGGAACTGCTGGGGTCCGCACAAGCCAAATTCTGCGTGGAGTTTCAATACACGCTGACGGGGAACGAGCCCTATCGGGCTCAAATTGGAGACATTAAAAGAACTAATGTGAGTCCTCACAAACGTTCCATCTATACTTTTGATAAGTGGTGTGCACGTACTATTACCACACCTGCTACACTGTCGAGAGCCAGAGCACTTGGTGGTCCCCTCCGCCTACCAACAGGAGTGTTTCTTATCTGCGGGGACCGCATGTGGGCCGGGATACCGTCCCGTCCGGTAGGAGGGCCTTGCACGTTGGGCGAAGTAACCGTCCTAGCCCCTGGCAAAACGCAAATTCTCAATTGGACAAAAACCAATTCGGCACGTAAAAAACGAGAAATTGACCATTGGGATGAAAATTGCAATTCAGAAGTTAATCATTGGAGCTTTTCAAAGAGGGTGGTTGCTTCTGTCTTTGTGCCCTGGGCAGCAGCAGCTAAGGCCCTGGGGGAATTAGGTCATCTTGAATGTTGGCTTGGCAAACACGCCAACATGACGTCCCGTGCTTTGGCCCAATTACTTCAGGACGGAGACACCACCAGACGAGCCACCTTGCAGAACAGGGCGGCTATAGACTTCTTACTCCTTGCCCATGGGCACGGGTGCGAGGAATTTGAAGGTCTATGCTGTTTCAATCTTTCATCCCACTCGCGCAGCATCCACGCCACTATACAGGGGATCCAGCAGCAGCTCCAAGATCTACATGTTGAAAGCAATGATTGGCTGCGGACCATGTTCGCACAAACCGGACTTTCATCATGGGCTACAGAACTGTTGTCCACCCTTGTTTGGATTTTAGTTATCATTTTAATTGTGCTCTGTTTGTTTTCATGTTTAAAAAATGTCCTTGTTTCTATGATTTCTCGTTCTTTCTTAGAAAACAAGAAACGGGGAGATGTTGCAGTTGTCATGGCAACGTCGGCCCCGGGCTCCCGGAAGGAAGGGTGGTGGGTGAAACCATCTCGTGGAAAGAATCCCCCGGGAGCCATCCCGACCTTGGTTTAGTCCATTTAGTCTAGGTTACGCCTCTGTTTGATAATTTGTTAGTTGTGTTGTCTGTCAAGTTTTGTATCCTCCCCTGTTTCTGGAAAGCTCCGTGCAGGTGCTTCTCGGATTGGTCCCTGAACCTTTTTCCCTCCCTCCCTTACTCCCGGTTGGTTTGTGATTCCTCTCCCCGCCCCAACTCCTCCCCTTGCTCTGCCGTGATTGGTTGCCTGAGTTGTTTATCCGTCCCTGCACAGCCCTGTCCGGCGCCATTGTGCTTGGGACGAGGATCAATAAACGTTCCTGTTGCCCAGCATAGTCGCCGCTCCTTATTGTCTTGATTTCGCAGCTACTGGTAGCAAGAACCCACGCTTGCGAACACCGAAACCTCAGCACTTGGGATTAGCGTTGCTGTGGGCAGGGAAACCTTAGCCCTGGTGGCGCCCGGGCGGCTGAGGCAACCATCCAGCAGGTGACCACGAGGCCGCGAAGCCACGAGGTACACTTATTATTTTTAATAGTCCACTCCTACTAATTAGAATATCTGAGTCTGATCTGCCCTTAAAAGTTATATTTGAACTTTGAAAAGCATAGCAAAATTCCTTATCGTTCCTGAGATTACCAGCTGTGAATAAAATTAATTTATTACCTGCAGCTTATTAGCAACATCATTTATGGCTTTAAATAAACCATCAGAGTAATAAAAAATCCAAAAAACCAGCAACAAACCAAACTTTTCTATCCACAGTCTCTCCTGCCAACAAAAGTTTTACTGCTGCTATCCTCGCTTGTTCCATGTGATATAGAGAAGAGGAGGGAAATTCCAGGTTTAAAAGCCATTTTCAAACACTTCAAGCATGGTCTTTCTATACTGTAAACATCTTCCAATTAATTCCTGTCACTACAAATTTATCACTGTCATTTCCAGAATCAAGAACTTGCACGTATTTTCCTCTTAAAAATCTTAACCAGATCTTCTCAAATAACCTGCTCTTTATCTAGCTATTTTTGACTATTTCCAGTAATTTCTGAACTGTAAGAACAGTTAATCTTATGAACATATTTCCTTCTACTCATCTGTCAGAACATTTTGAATGCACTTGTCACTGGTTGTATTTAATTCTAACTTTGATGTTAAGTGCTGTCATATTTTGGGTGACGGGTAGCAATATTTTAAACTCTGCTAGTCTCTACATTATTTTGTAAAACAATTCCCAAATAAACATTTATATAAATTAATCACAGCAAAAGAGAAAATGCTAATTTAGCCTATGATTAAAAAATGAAAAAAACCTTTGACAACCCTTTTGATTTCTTTTAAATGGAGTTGGTAACATCATGCCCTCTTCTGAAAGCACTTAAAGGAGTCTTACTGCAAAAACGGAGACAAACTTATTAGCAGGGCTTGTTGTGACAGGACAAGTGG
The DNA here is from genome assembly GCA_034509425.1 of Eopsaltria australis. Taxonomy (NCBI): domain Eukaryota; kingdom Metazoa; phylum Chordata; class Aves; order Passeriformes; family Petroicidae; genus Eopsaltria; species Eopsaltria australis. The sequence continues at coordinate 15,326 of JAVTVJ010000150.1, forward strand.
TAATGGTTTTAAACTAAAAGAGAGTAGATTCAAACTAGATATAAGGAAGATTTTTTTTTTACCATGAGGGTGGTGAAACACTGGAACAGGTTGCCCAGAGAAGTTCAGGATCCATCCCTGGAAACATTCAAGGCCAGGCTGGATGGGGCTCCATCCATGAAGGTGCTCTGCCCATGGCAGGGGATTAGATGACCTTTAAAGTTCCCTTCCAGCCCAAATTATTCTACTGTGCTATGTAGAATGTGTATACTATTCTAGTGCTTCATGCCATATAGCACTTATTGGTAGAGGAAAAGGGCCATGTTTGTTTTCCTTTAACATTGGCAATTTCTACTCTGGACAAAATCTTCCTGCTCCACTGCTCCAGTATGCCTGAGCATGTGAGGTCTGAACCATGAACTGCAGTCACTGAAGACGAACTCTTCAAGACAAAAGCCAACTTAACCAGGTGCTAACCCTTCCATCTTCCTTGCCTTTCGTCAGGTCTTTGGTGAGAAGATTTAACGCAATGATATGGCCAAAAAATACCACTTTCCTAGGGTTAGTGAAGTAAGCAAGGTCCCTCCAGTGAGGACCAGAACAAGCATGCAAAAGCAAGGCAGGGAAGCACGAGTTCCTCCCTTGGTAATGGTGATTTCAACCTGAAGTGGAGGCACACATGATACAGTGTGAATGAACTTCTACAGAGAGGCAGGAGCGCAGCTGGACAGCAAATACGGAGCACACTGAATTTCACTAAATTAAGCCACTCTTGATTTGCCCTCTGGAAAAAAATAGTCAGAGCTGTGCTTTTTCTTCCAACCATCCAAGAGGAGCTGAGCTCCCCACAGACTACCGGAATCTCCTCCTACATTTGAACATCCAATGAAGCTTTTTAACCAGTCAACTGAGCTGATACTTGAAATACAGCTGATGGGATAGATGCTTTATTCTCATTTAGTGTATTGGGATGACAAATCCTTCTTTCACTCCTGCTTTTTTCCATAGCACCTACACTACTGAAACACTGAAGCAGTAGGGGCCATCAGATGCAGGCATCTTGCTGCCTACATTCTGGGAGCCTCCAGGAAGCCACACTTTAAAGTGGGCAGACAGGCTACAAAGCATCTGGAAAAATATTTCAGTCTAGAAACTGGTGCAGTTAGACATAAGTTTTGAAACAGCCTCATTTTAATCTCTGAAGCAGTGCCTACTTCATTTAAGAAATAAGTAACACTTCTGATTGCTAAGTAGTTCAAGCTTCAGTTTAATTTCTCTAAAGATCAGCAAGTACCGAATATACAAACATCCAGTATTTCACGTTAAACACCCAGAATTGATATCATATGAAGGAAAGTATCTTCTAGTAAGAATTAAAATAAAATACTCCCTATTAAAAGTATGAGTTTGTTCAAGATCAAAGGTTTTATTTCTTTTTTTCCTACATGTCATTGCACATGTCTCCCACTTACCTTATACCAGTTCAGGTCCTTACTAGATCCCTTCATAAATCATCCAGCAAAAACATAAGCAGCTTTCTCAAGAGTGGGTGAGTTGAGGCAACACAAGTGCCAGTGGTGGCACCTTGGAAGGAGGGGAACAACATGACCAGAAGGAGGATTGGGAACATGAAGGAAACAAGGCCTTTCAACTCATTACTGCAGTGAGCTTTCTACCAGCTCGATCATTTCTTGTCGTGTCAGAAGTCAAGCTTTCATAGATAACTTCAGCTCAATAGAATGAATTCTGAAGATTTTGCTTCATTTATTTGTTCATATACTCAAGTTGTCAAATAAATGCACAGAGTAATGTAAGTGAAGAAATGCAAAGGAGAGAATTTGCTGTGAGGTTCCAAGACAGAGTGTGTTCTTTGAAAGGCAGCACTCTCTTCCCTATTCACACGTATCTTAATGCCCAGCTTTATGTTTAAAGAGGCCATGTGCCAAATTAAATGCAAAATCTAATCTGTTAAAGCAACTGCAATTTTCTGCTTTGGTCAGAATCACAATTACAACAACAAACAACAAAGTCAGTGATTAATAACAAGCCTAACCAAGACTCATGTTATTACTGCCTATCTGATCTACTCACTCATTCCTGCTCATGCAGGATACCACAGGCTGGCAGCAGCCACAGCTGGCACAAAGGTGCTGCATCCAGGATCTGCAGCTGTCCAACAGTGCTCAACAGAAACACAGGCTGCAGAAATCTTATTTTGTGCACTTTTCACAATGTCTTGGTACATCAGACCCAATCCAGCTTTGGCCTGAACTTCTTCAAACTTCATCTGATTAGACACATTCAAGTTATTTGAATGTTTTATCTTTGAAGCATTAGATTTTGAAAAAGAATGTCCTCAGGACTCCAAAACATGATTTCCAAAGAATCGTGAAGATTCATTCTCTCAGCACAAGGCTATTTGTTAAACTTATTTCTAGAGCTTTTGTTGACAAATGTTTAGGCATTGAAAGCTAACCACTAAGATGTTTGTGTATGTTAGCAAACTATTTATGATACTGAGATAGTTCTAACATAAAGTACTATTATGTACTGAAATACAATCCTTATTGTCCACGTTCAACAGCCAAGCTGTAATCTTAGACTTGCACCATTAACTGCATATTCTGCCTTTAACTACTTTCTTCCATCAACAAGAGCTGAAGGTGCTGATCCAGCATGTGCATCTGGCTATGCTTCCATGACTCTTTTCAGCCCATCAAAAATTGCCCTGAAGCATATTAAGAATTTTGCTGCAAAGCCCAGTTTACAGGTTTAGCTGAAAGCTTCTTAAAGGAAGAAAAAAAATAAATTTTGGCACTTAAACATGATGGAAGAGCCAGAACAAGACCAAAACCAGGCATCATCTGCTCTGGAAAAGCAAAGTACAGGAGCAATGCTTTCTGTGAAAGAAGAGGCCATTTGGGATGGCGAGACATTGAAAAACCAGCATGGAACCAGGTTTGTTGTAGCTGCAGCAAAAAGGATGTCAAAAGCACAGGCAGCAACTGTTGGCCCTGTGGAGAATCACCATGGGCTGCCCCATGCACAAGCACCCCCAGTGGTGCTGTCCTGGTATCTTCACATCCATGACACCACTAAAGCTGTAACACACCATGCAGCCTTCTACCTGGCCAGTCTTGTACATCCCATCCTTCAGTGGTGCAGCTGACACTCCTGAAGGACAGTCTGCCATCCAGAGGGACCTGGACAAGCTCAAGAAGTGGCCCATGGGAACCTCCTGTGGTTTAACAAGACCAAGTGCTGGTGCTGTGCCTGGATCAATCCAGGCTGGGGGATGAGCAGATCCAGAGCAGCCCTGGGGAGAAGGACTTGGGGTGCTGGTGGGTGAGAGGCTGGACACGAGCCAGCCACGTGCACCTGGAGCCCAGAAAGCCAATCCCATCCTGGGCTGCATCCAAAGCAGTGAGAGCAGGAGAGGGAGGGGGTTCTGCCCCTCTGCTCTGCCCTGGTGAGATCCCAGCTGGAGTGCTGTGTCCAGCTCTGGAGTCCCAGCACAGCAAGGACAGGGACCTGCTGGAGTGAGTCCAGAGGAACCCACCAAGATTAGAGGGATGCAGCACCTCTCATACAAGGACAGGCTGAGAACTGGGATTGGTCAGCCTGGAAAAGAAAAGGCTTTGGGGTCAACTAATTGCAGCCTTCCAGTACCTGAAGAGAGCCTGCAAGATGGAGAGGGACTTTTTACAAGGGCATGTAGTGACAGGACAAGGGGGAATGGCTTTAAAATGAAAAAGAGTAGCTTTATGTAAGACACTAGGAGAAAATCTTTTGCTGTGTGAGTAGTGAAGCCCTGGTACAGGTTGCCCAGAGAAGCTGTGGCTGCCCCATCCCTGGAAGTGTTCAAAGCCAGGTTGGATGGAGCTCTGAGCAACCTGGTCTAGTGGGAGGTGTCCCTGCCCATGGCAAGCGAGTTGGAACTGGATGATCTTCAAGGTGCCTTCCAACCCAGGCCATTCTATGATTCTATAATACACAATATAAAAAACAAACACACTCAAACACTGGCAGACATTTTTCTGGTAACATATGTAATAATTCTAGCACACTATGCAACAAAGAAGCTAATAAATAAATATAACAGTTACAAATAAATACCTTGATGCCAATCATGAAGGGAGCATTATGTCAGCCCTGGATCTGTGATTGACATACTGCTTTAATTACGAAAAAGTCACAGAAAACTGCTGACTACCTGTTAGTTTGATCCTGCATTTCATTTGGTATATGGTCACTTTAAACATGCAACTAGACCTCAAAAAGCAATATTGCCATTCAGCACTGTGTAACATTAAATGATTTAAACAGAAAGAGGAAATAGGAAAGCTTCCCTAAGGGGCACTGTGTATTAGCTACACAGCTCTGCAACAGAGCTGGCTTGGCTGAAGTGTCACATGGGCAGAGGAGCCCATCACTGTCTGCAGAGTGCGCTCCCAGACTCCAGAGATTTCCATATGGAATATACCACAAGCCAAGACAACATCTCATCATCAAAAGTACAACTTCCCTGCTCTTCCCTGTCATCTCCTCCTGGCTGCACACTACCACTGCTCACCCTGTGCCAGCTCTCATTTCACACAAAGGCAAGCTGACTCAGCTCAGCAAAATTACAGAAAAATCACCTCTGGCAGAAAAGGGTAAACGTTCCTTCGCCAGTGGAGTGAATTCATTACTCACCTTCTGGCCAGAGCTCATCCCTAGGAGTGAGATGGTGAAGCAGGGAAGGAGGGACAGTCAGGCCTTCTCCTTTGGGTGTCAGCAAGCAGCTGAGACAGCCCAGCCCTGCTGCCACACCACATCTGGAGGCAGCAGCACACGCTGCAGCACTGGAGATCACTCCTCGGACCTTAAGCAGATGATTCCCATTAAAGTGTTACCTTAACTATTTGTATCTCTTTCCTAGCTATCAAATGACATTTTTGACTCTATAAAGGATTTATTTTTTCCAAGTGGAGACTCTTTGTTTAGGGAAAGAAATGAGAAACAAAAAAAATCAGTACAGCTCCAGGCTGGTATGCTGCAGATTGTGTTACAGTGCTTCAATTTATGATTTTGGTCTTAAATAGAGAGAAAAATTGTATTAGCTTATGTTTCAGCAAGATCTTTAAATTCTAGACTTCACAGACAAGCACACACAGTATCACTACTGTCAGCAGGCACCAAGTTATGAACTACAGTCCATAAGGCATTTTAGCCCACCAAAGCTCAGTTCCTAAACAGCAAGAAACAGCTGCATTTGAAACAAAACCATTCCTTATTAAGACAAGAATCCAAGTTTCAGAATTACTGACATGCCTAACGTGACTTCTAAATACACATTTTAATATGTACACTTTAATCTACACATTAAAAAAACTAATTAACATGATCTATCAAAGGAATTTTTCTATCCCTGAACAGATCCTTCAGAAAAGCTGCTTATAAGTATCCTGGATACCAGGATACTGTAAAAGCACTTACTCTCAACATACTCTTTTGTTGTCTTAGAGAAAAGTGTTACAAAACACCATTTGGTTACAAAAAGACAAAATGCACAAACTTCAAGAAAGATTTCCTAGACGGAGGATGGCAACAAGCAGCAGGGGTCAGTTGAATGAGAAAACCGTGGAAGTCTCACTGGCTGATCTCAGGACAAGATTTATCTCACACACACAAAAAGCAAATCACTGGATAAACTGACTTTATCTGATGGTTATGGACATGAGTGACTAAGCTTTCAGTCTACTCCACCTCTATTAAAACCATGTAAAAGAAATTAAACTTACTAACAGCTGTCACAATTTCTGTTTCACTCAACTTCACTATTTGATTACCAGAAAAAAGTATCTACTCCAGCAATGTTCAGGGAAACACTGTGGTTAATTTAGTGGTATAAATGCATTGTCTATGTTTCTCTGCCTGTAAATCTAGACTGGTGCTTGTTGTTTGTGATTTCCCATGTAACATGATTTTACAGCCATGTACCCACCCCCACATTCTCTTCAGAGAAATTCTGTAATGGAAATAAACAACATAACCATACTCTTTAAGGTTCATGTTGTCATTACTTGAGGAAAAAAATCAAACAAGACACTAGCAGTTTTACAATTTATTAATACATCGTTCCAAATTTGGGACAAGACACTCCACATCAACACATTCACTCTAGAAAACCAAACACTGCAACTAGATGGAAAAGGCATCCCGTTATCAGTTCTATGTATCACCCTTCTCTCAGGCCCACTTGAGGGAAACAATGTACTGTAAGTGTAATAATATAATGGAGATTAGTGGGGAATCCTGCAGTGAAATAAAAAACTGTGGGTCCTTCCCCACTGGAAATGGCACTTTCAACAGCATCAGCAGCACAAACGCTTCACCATTAGCATACAACTGGAGTAATTTTCTGCCATCAGGCCTCGTTCATATGTAAAACAGCAGCCCTCCTGTTTCCCAGGGAAAGGAGGTCTCCCACCCCCCACAAGCGCTCCTCCAGCTGCAAGCAATACAGGTGCTAACTTATGCAAACACAAGGAAAACTCACTCTGCTGGTTTCTGGCTTTGGTGCTGCTGCTGCTTCTCCCTCCACCCTCTGCCCTGGCCTCTGGGTGACTTCGCTCCTCTCCCCAGTGCTGATGACTTTCACACTTACCTTTCTTTTCCTCCCAGTCCGCGGCTGCATTTCTTCCTGCTGCTCCTTGAAATTAGGCATGAGAAAAGCAGAACCTCAGCTTTTCCTCCTGAAGTCTCTTACCTTTCTGCTTTCTCATTTAATACTGATCACTCCATCTTTTCATTCCAATCTTGAGGTTTTTTTGTAACTTTTTTTTTAACATCTAATCTGATTGGCTGCAGCCAAGTTTCTAAATGCATTTCACTACAGAATTCATTTCACTCTGTGGTTCAGTATTGCCTGGAGTGCTACAAACTGAATCTTCAAAAGACTTACTCGCTTATTAGCATACACCTTCCTCTTCTGAGCAATGCCTTCAGGTGCAGTCACCCTCTTTTCAAGAGCATATTCCTCATCTTTACCTCTGAGGCACATTCCTCCTGCTCATCTCGGCCTGCCTATCTTCAGTCTGTGGGGAAAGCAAGACACCACAGTTCACCCATCATCCCCCTGCTGATGTCTCCTTTGCTCCTACCCTGTTCTGTGAAGAAGGTGCCCGTTTCCCTTATTCTTTGTCTCAACAAGCATACAGCAAAACATACAGGTATTTACTGTCTACAAACCAGGTGGCTTAGATTGCTCTAAATAAAAAAAAAACGGCTTTAGCCAGTCGTCTCTAAATTAGGCCTCTAGAACCTCTCTGAAGCTTTACCATTTCAATTTTGACTGCTCTAAATAAAAATAAAGAAAGAATAAATAGATATTCTCTCTGTTCTCTTGCTAGTTGACTTTTGGCCTATACAAGAAAGAGACTTTTTACAAGGGCATGTGATAGGACAAGGGGTAATGGCTTTAAACTGGGAGTAGGTTTAGATTAGATGTCAAGATGAGATCATTTTGTGTGAGGACGCTGAGGCACTAGAACACATTGCCCAGAGAAGCTGTGGCTGCTCCATCCCGGGAAGCGTTCAAGGCCAGGTTGGATGGAGCCTTGAGCAACCTGATCTAGAGGAAGGTGTCCCTGCCCATGGCAGGGAGGATGGAACTGGATGATCTTTAAGGTCTCTTCCAACCCAAAGCATTCTGTGATTTCATTATACGGCTCTGTTCAGACTCCAGGCCTGCAGTGACTTATTGATTGGGAATGCCCGAGTCTTTTGGAAAGCTCTGACATACGGACACATAAAAGCGGAGGTGGCGGGTGGTGGCTCGGCGAGCCCCGCCGCGGGGGAAGGCGGACGGGCGGGGAGCGGCGTCAGCGCTCGGTGACGGTGACAGGGGCAGGGCGGCACGGCCGCCCTACCAAGCGCTGTACAATGGGGCGGCTGTCGGGCTCCATCTTGGCGGCGGCGGCGGCCGCCCCGGAGCCCGCGGCTGGCGGCGCTTCCCCTCCGCGGGAACAACATGGCCCCGCCCCGGTTCCTCCAACAAAGCGCCAGCGCTCCACTTCACCGAGGAACCGGCCTCCCCCATACCCGACACCGCCACCCCGCCCGTCCCCGCCTTCAGCCCCCCCACCCCGCCCCGGTGGCGGCTACCGCCCCCCGCCACGCTCCGCTCCCGCCGCCGCGCTTCCCCCTCGGGCCGCGGCCGCCCGTCCGCGACTCACAGACCTCCTCCTTCTCCTCCTCCTCCTCCTGCTCCCGCTCCCCCCGCCGGCGCTGCTGGCGGCGGCCCCGGCGGCCCCTCCGCCGCGGCCTCCCTGCCCCCGGACACGGAGCCCGTGAGCCCCAGTGCGCTGGCGGGGGTGGAGCATCCTGGGAACGCGCAGCCCGACATGGGTCCGGCGGCCGCGCAGCCCCCGCCGCCGCCCGCAGCTCCGCCCGCCGCCCGCCGCTGAGCGGGAGCGGAGCGCAGGGGGCCGCACGGGGCCGCGGCGCTGCCCGCCCCGCATGAGGCGCCGCTCCCCCCCGCCCCGCTCGGTCCCCGCCGCCCTCCTGCGCGCAGGGCCCCCGCGGAGCCCCCGCGGCCGCGGCCCCGATGATGGACAGGAACTACCCCACGACCCCCGGCTTCGCCGAGCCCCTGGCCCCGGGCACCGCGCCGCCCGCCGCCTCCTGGGCCTACGAGCGCGGCGCCGGCAGCCTCAAGCCCAGGTGAGGAGGGTCCGCCGAGGGGGCTGCGGCAGGAAAGGCCGGGGGCCGCGCCGGGGCCTGGCCGAGGGGGCCCCGGCGGCGGGGCAGGGCAGGGCGGGGGGCAAGCGGGGCCCGGCGGCCCCGGGGGAGGCCGGGCCGGGCGGGGCGGGGAGGCCGCGTCCCGGCGGGCGGGGGGCGGCGGCGCGGGCTCCCCGCTGTCCCCGGCGGCCCGCGGTGGTGGCGGCGGCGGGGCGGGCGGTCTCTCCGCCCCGGAGGCTCGCGTCGGGCTGCGGCGCGGGTTCAAGAGTTCACGCGTCTCTGCCCGGCTCCCGGAGGGAAGCGGGGCCGCGGGCACCGGCGCTGCCCGCCCGAACAATGCTGCCCGCCGGGGCACCGGGGCGGCGGAGGCGGCCGTGCCAGCATCCCCCGCGCCCTTCCCTTTCTCCGCTGTTGTGCGCTCCGCTGAGCCTGGCGAACCTCGTTCCTCTGAAGCGCTGCTCCGGGGCGTGCGGAGCCTCCTCTCAGGCAGAACTTGTCTGGAGCGATTCAGTCCCACGGAGAGTTCTGCAAAGTTCCGGGAAGTGCGGGGAAAATACAGGATATCTTATTGGCTTCGGGTTGCTTTTTGATTGTGTAACTCTGCCAACTAAAACGAGTATTCTCTAGGCGATGAGATTTTCGTTATCGCCTGCCTTTTATGTCTTTAGCGAGATTTATCTGCAGTTCCCATCTCGACGACGTTTAAAGGTAAAAGAGTCTCGTGCTAAAAATATCTCGTCAAAATAGGTGCGCTAATAGATGACTTTGCACTTGGTTCTGAAAGTGGTCAGACATGTCTGATAAGATTAATAGATTATTAAGTCAAAAGGGCTGTTGCAATCATGTAGTCTGACCTCTTCACAATGCAGGCCATAGAACTTTTTTTTCCAATCTACGTTTGAAAATAGAGCTTATGTTTTAGAAGGTGTAGTCAAAAATTTCCAACGAGGCAAAATTCAGCATGATCCTTGGTAAAGTATACAAGTGACTGATACAAATTTTATTTCTGATATGAAGAGGGATACCTTTAATTTCTGGCTGCTGAGTCTTGTTTATAACCTCATCAATACTGAAAATCCCATTATATTTTGAATATGAATGCCTATGAATTTAAATTAATTTCTTGCTTTACTTATTTTTCTTAATAAAAAGAACACAATATTTTGAAGTTTATTTCCAGAGTTGTTTTTTTTTTTTTACTACTTTAGTTATCCTCACAGATTTCTTTTAGATTTTCTCCAAGTTATTGTCACCCTTCCTATGTTGTGGACGTTGCATTTGAGATGCAATTAAGTAAGAAGATCACAGGACCTCCCTGGGATGTGAGGCTCTGTGTTCCCTGTTTCACAGAGAATTTCAAGGACAGGTAGCTTTTTGGCCAAACTCTTGCCCCATGAAGCTCTTCAGCCAGTTTCTCTGAGGAGTTGCCTGCATGGCAAAGTATTGTACTTTCCAATTTTTCTTCCTAATCTTTGAACTGCTTTTGGTCATGTTGCTATGTTGTTTTCAGTGGAAGTCAGTGGTCTGTGCTTTCTGTATTGTTTTTGCCAGTTCTCATCACCTATTGAGGATCATGCTGACTATTCCACAAGGGAGGTTTGGATTTCCCAGCTCATTTAGAGAATATGTAACACAGAAGCAGAAGTGTGGATCTCTTGGGTTTTACAAGAAACACAACTGCTGATGATTTTTTTTTTTTTTAAATATTTAAAAGAATCCCCTGGTTTTACAATGTATCTTTCATTTTTTTTAGTAGCTGCTGTATTAATGCAGTCTTAAATGTGTATTTTGGGAATTCTTTAAAGGAAATGGCATGGAGGAAAGTCCCAAGATGAGTACCATGCAGAAGCTCATTAGATCAATGCCTGCTGCCTATACTGATCAAATTAGTATTACTGCATCAGTGTACAGTATGGCAATATTTATGCTGTGCTTCATGAAACAATGTCAAGTTTTAGTTCTTTGAAGTTTCATCTCTAAGTTCTATACATGGTGACGATGCCTTTAAAATGTGTTGGCTGAAACATTTAAACTTTTTTTTTTTAACTGTATCTAGAACAGGCAAAATGCTATGAATCATATTTTGTGCTTGGAATTCTCCTGAACTGGGTTCTTGGGGTTCATGTTATTTTATGAAGAATTAATATACCCTGTCTTTGGCCAGATTTAAAGATTTGAACCATGTTGGACACAGTGATGAGTAGAGCCTGGCCTTTAGGTGTTTGTGGTTCCTCTATTGCTTGATAGCATTTGGCTTTGTATGGATGGAGTTGCTGGGGAGTTGGGATGGAAGAGTCATTCCTATCACTGCCAAAGCTTGCACCAGCCTGGAAGGAAATCATGAATGTATAGATGTACTGTAAAGGAATATGCTGTCCATGCCCTTGACTTGTGTTACAGATCACTTCACATTTTTCAAAATGGTGTTTTTGATTGTGGTTGACAGGTAGTCATCTTAACAGCTGAAGCTGCATTAGCCTGATGTTAAATTAAAAAATGTGTGTCATGTTCATCTGGTAGTTGCTTGAAAAGAATTCAGCCTTTAGGTGATATAGATGACAATATTTCATTCAAATTTCATTTCATATTTATGCTGTTGCAAACTGTGTCGTGGCAGGCTATGTTCCCTTTGTGTGGAGAGCCATGTTCACAGTCTCAGCTCATCAAAATGATTTCTCCTCCCTACAAGCATTACTCCTGTCTTCCTGCGCTTCACTTCAGCCATCTGGTTTTTATCCTGCTCCTTATTTTTTGCAGGCACTGTTTTGTCTGTGCAATGGCACTATTCTTATTGACTGAAAGGAAATGTGTGGTGAAGTGTTATAAGGACATTGCTACCAGGCCTGCTGTGACATAACTGTTCCTATGGAATAGGAGAAGATGGAGAATGGGGGATGGAAGGTGATGGAAATCACTGGGATCACTGTGTTAACTGAGCAGGGACCACTACTGTTGAGGAGCATATTGGGACAGCCACAGCAGCCCTGTAGCAGGGGCTCAGGGGGTGCTCCTGTTCTCCACATCCCCTGACCCCCACATGCCTTAGGCTGTCAGCATCTTGAAGGAATTTCTGGTGGTTCTAGGAGTGCACTGCCACTTCTGGCTTTTTACTGTAGCTGTCAGAAAACCCTAGCTCTGTGCTTAAACCCTCTTTTTGTCAAAAGCTGTTGAACAGCACATAAGGTGTGTCATGCTTACTTGCTACTTGCTCAAGAATTATTGAATATTCAAAAAAACAGGTGACGTGTGAGAGACTGTTGTGGTTGCTTGGCAAGAAACATGGAGACAAGTGATGATGGATGAGGTTTTTGATTGAGTTTCTTTGACTTGGGATTTCATTTAGAGAAGGATTTTTACTAGTGGAAGGATCTCACCATTCTCGTTCTATTTTTACCACAGCTCTGAGACTCAAATCTGCTACTTGTGATTAAAAGTCAGTCACAATTATTTGTTGTGTTCTAAATCTTACGGTGATTGCTGTGGTCTCTGATGTTCCTTTATGCCTGGTAGTCTGTATCCATCTCTGCCCTACCCAAGCAATGGGGTTTTATGTAATTTAATTCAGGATGGTTCTTTACAGTGGATAGCACTGACATTATGTTAGTGTGGCCTATGTTTATAACAGCTGATCTAAGATAAAGAGTTAGTTACAGTGATAGTTCATTTGCAAAGTTACATAAATGGGAGACTTATACTTTTATGATAAATTGTTATGATGGGTTTTTCAACTCATTTTTGCATAGCTGTCAAACTAATGCTTATTGTAACAGCTGTATGATAATTGTGTTTTAGTTAAGGCTCAATTTTAAATTCTAATGGATTTTTGCATAGCTATAGGAACTCTGAAAGTGCGGAGTGTTTTAGAAAAGCAGAGAACATTTTCTTTCATCAAATGAAATTGTTCTGAGAAATGAAACCAGTGTTTGTTGTTAAACACATATTCTACAAAAAGTTCCCTGTGGCGTAGTATTTCAAATGTTGAAAGGAAAGCTCATAACCTGGGAATATACTTAGAATTTTTGTGTATTAAAAGGCACAGAAGGATTAAATATATGTTACAAACATATAGAAGGATAGGTCACTTTTTAAATTCTACCAAATTTTCTGTCGTAGTTTATATCTGAAACATTTATGCATCCAAAATAAACACAGGTAGTCCATGGTATAGCACAGATACCTTACAGGGACTTGCTAGCTTTTGTTTGCTTTCCTTTCTTTTTCTTTTTTCACCTGCATTCAGCACACACTGAAATCACAGCTGTGGGAAGGTCAAAGGTTGACTGAACAGAGGCTGAATGCATTCTTGCTCTGTGTCCCACAGCTTTTCCCTGGTGCAGATGTGTGGTCATCTTGCAAAATCTTTGCTAAAGTTTCAAAATGAGCCAGCCAGGCTTGTTTGGAATTACATACTGCTTACCTGTCTAAGATTTAATGCCAGCTTTACATGAAGGATTTCAAACAGTGGGTGTCATTCTGCTGCAGTGAGAAATGGTGATAGAGAACTATGTGCAGAAGGAATGAGCTGAAGCTTAGTCTGAGGGTGCTGAACTGGCTGCTCAGCTGCTTAGTCTGAGAAGGCTAACCTGGCTGCTCAGCCTCACTGCTGCTGAAAGGGACTCCCTTCCTCTTCCCTCGTCTTGGCTCTGGTGTTTGTGCAACTGCACAGGGAGCTGATCTTATTTATTAATCTGTGAGAAAACTCTCCTGGCTGAAATGGTGAATGGCTTGAGCTGGAGAGCTGTGCTGGTGTATCTGTGCTGTCAGACTGGAACTCAGAAGTGGCACCTGGGGATGCACAGGGAGCAGAGCTGTGAGGGGTGAGTTGTGTGGCCTTGGCAGGGGTTTTTCCCAGTGGTTCTGGACATGTTTTAGATGGGCTCAGTCTTGCCATGTCACTGTCTTCGATGATCGTCCCACACAAATTGTGCTGCCTTCTTCCCTGCCAGGAGCACTTGGTGTCTGTGTGAGCTGGGTGCCAGATCTCTCTTGAGATCACCTACAGTGATATTTCAGATGTGAGCCCTTTCCCATGGAGCCAGCAACTTCAACACAGGTTACAGAATACATTGTTGTGAAAGAAAGGGGGGGGTTGTATTCCACCACCTATGCAAAAAGTGTTTCAGTCCCATATGTGTATTTTGCCTTTCATCCTGTTAACTTTAATCATAGGTGTGTTTACCTTATACCAGCAGAGAACAACTTTTTCACCTTGTTTCTTCTGTACTTTTGCCCACTTTTTATTTTTTTCTTGGAGTTGCTGCTGATTCTGGCATAATGCTGTCATAGGAAGGAGGCTGTTCTTAGAAAAATCTTTGTTCCTGTCAGGAAAAAAGCACCTATGCTTGAACAATATTAATCCTGAATAATACTAGAGCTCTTATAGAGCGTGTGTATTTTGTGTGGATATCTTTGTTTGTTGTATTTTGTCAAAGCATTCACAAATTTGCATGTCAGGAAGTTACTTTACATGGTGAGTGCCTATTTCATACATTCAACAAACAAAGAAAAGACAAACCAAAACAAAAACCAGTTTAAAGGCAGCACATTAATAGTTTCACTTCAGACTTTCCTTAGCAGCCTTAACTGTGACAAAAATAACTTTGAGCAGCATGCAGAGCTCAGCCTTTCCAGCACAGCATTTCTTGCTGTACCATGCAAGTGGCAGAGAAAAGAAAATTCTTTGAATATTTAAGCAAAGAGAAATGTTTTCAGAGAGGACAGAGTGCGTGGTTATTAAGTACTTGATTTACTTGTCTCACTGAGCAGATTTCATAGGTTTTGGGTTTACTTCAGCTATTCTATCATAGTTACATTGCTTCTTTTGTTTCATTGCTCTGGACATACCTGGGGCTAAGTGAACACTTATGTTTGTTAGAGCTTCCTCAGAACCTCTCTGACCATAAGCTACAACAAAAAGATGCAAGGAGTTCTTATTCCTGGATTTCTGCATGCTTGAAAGTTTCTTATTCCAAAACAATTCAGCAAGAGCCTACATATGTTTAGACAAGCTTTTACTTTCTCATATTGCTTTTCTTGTTTTTAATTTTCTTTCTACATGCCTACCTGTGGACTTGGAAAAGTGCAACCAATTATGCTCAGCAGGAAGAAGGCACCCTTAGGCATCCTTATCTTAGAGTAATAGTGTTTACACAACAGGATACTAAGGAGCATTTATTCCTTAATAATCCTGTAGGATTTACACTTGGGGCAGTCATACATTTAGATTTTATTGGAGATATCCCTCCTTTTTCAGCTGGCAGTGTTGTGTGAGAAGAGTTGGAGGACTCCATCCCTTCTTGCAGCATTTCCAGATGTCTGGCAAGTTGTTCTGAGAGCTTTTGGTCATCCAGAATGTGTCAGACAAAGGGTCACACCCCGAGTGTACCAGCCTGTGCTGCACCTTCCACGCTGCCCTTTTTCCTGACCAGGAAATCCCTCTCAGAAATATGGCAGCTTGGTGTTTCACACCACATCCTGTTTACTTTCTCTCGTCTTCGTGTCAAAAATTCCAGCGCTAGACAGTGAATAATCCTTCAATCCCTGTGTTCGTCCGATTTCATTATGTTCTACCGAGTCTGCCAAGAATGGGATTTCTAATAAGTTTTTCTTGAATCTGAACATTTGTTCATTTGCTGTGCTAAGAGTGGTTGTAGAAAGCCAACTCCTCACTACTCTGAAGACAGCCATGTGTTAGCTACCTTCAGCTGCTGGCACTGGTGAGCTGGAGGTTGCTGATAGTCAGCACCACTGGAGAGAGATGGGATTTTCATCTTTTCCCCTCCAAAAACTCCCATTTGTTATTGTTTTTAAGAGAATACAGGGGTTTTTTTCACCAATTAATGGGTATTTTTTTTAGTTCATGTGTGTATGCTGTTTCGATCTTAATTAGTACTTGTCTTTGTTTAGATATTTGCACGATCGTCATGAAAGCTCAAAACAATATCTGAGGCATATTCAAGGAATTTTTTTAGTATAGTGAAATTTTTCCCATCTCAAAGTAAATGCCGTGTAGCTGTAACTATATTTCTGCAGTTTTGAGCAATGCACATTTTCTGGTTGAAGCATTCACAAGCAACTGGGTTCATCTGATATTTTCAGCTAAATAGTAACTTGTGACAAATGAAATGATAGCCAGGGTCCCCTTTGCAAGGTTAAAAATGTAAATTTAAACCTGTTTTAGGATGAGGAGAGCACTTGTGAAGAGGTGTAAGAGCTAAATTCCAGAGCTATGCTAATTTTCCTTATAAACTTGGGTAATAACACCCTGTGATGCTTCCTTTACTGTAAAGGACTCTTTGCTGCTGCGTTTTATGATGAACTGTGTTGTTAATATGTTAGATCTTTCCTGGGCACACCTCCTAAATTGGGATGGAAGTGGTATTAGTCATAGGGACACCTCTTGTTTTGAATCAAAAGGAGCTCATATGAGCTGCTTAGCCCTTGTAGTGTGTTGTGGGATGTGGAAAACACAGGATATGTGGACATGCTGGGAGGCTTAGAGCCCATTTGATGGCCTTGAATTGTTGGCTGTAGGGTAGCAAGATGTGTGACCTCAGATGTGAGCACTGAGTAGCTGCCCCTGTTCTATGCCAGTTCTGTGGCTGTGGGCCAAGAGGCCTCTGCTCTTCACAGAGGTGCATTTTAACTTCACAAAACCTTGAGAAAGTGACTTATTTCAGTACTGAGCATTGGAGACTCGCTGGTGAGGGCTGTAAATTAGAGCGGGTTATTATTTGTGCCTTGGCTTCCCTAGACTGAAGGACAAGGTGTTCCATGGGTTAGGGAACTGCAAAGTGCTTCGAAGTTTGGTAATGAAAAGATTTCTGCCAGCATAAGATGGCTCTGTCGGTGTGCAGCACACATGTATTTGCACTTCTTACCTCTTTCTGTGATGAAAATCTCAACTTCAGCATCATCTTTTCCATATAAATGGATAATAAAGGTCTTATTAAGAAATGGGATATCAAGTATTCCTGTAGTACCCTGAAGGTGAGACTCAAGCTTACCAGAAAATATGATGCTGTAATAACTGTGGGAAGATGAGGGTTAAAAAGCATTTCAATAGGTAAAATGAATTGCAATTTTATTAAGACTCTGGTGTGGCTAAGCCACATCTTGAGGTAATGCTTTGTTGATTTTTATATTTTGAAATAAAATTTTGTTCTTAAAAGTAATGGAATCTTTTTGTGTGTATCTCAGCTGTAATAGAGGATTGTGCTGTGTGTTCAGCCATTAATACTGGAATGATCATGAGAAGAGTTTTGAATATGCCCCAAGTACACTTTTGAAAACAGAATAGCATCACATATTGGAGACAAAGTGTTAGATTTCCATTACTGTCTGTTACAAAAATCTTTTGAAATTATAAGTAAAATTCTAGGAGAGAAGTATTGCTGATTTTAAAAAATCACAGCTATTCTCTCTAGGCTGGGTAAAGCAAAAGTTCTTTCATAGAGAGAAGGTAAGAGAAGAGGATAAATAAATGTAGTGACAAAATAATCCAGTGTCTCAAAAGGCAAGAAAATAAGATTGCACAGACCATAGTGGTACTCCTGTTTCTGCAGGGGCTGATAGAGTAGAAGCTGTCAGGGAAGATGAATGAATCCCCAAAACATGGCTTGGCAAACTAATGTCTTAAAATTATTTCTGACACTACATTATAATGTAAATTGGGAGGAATGTGTCACAGTGTCTGTTTAAATGATACTGTGTTAATAAGGACATCAAAGTTAGGCTTGAATATCCAGAGCAGGAAAACACTGAAAGCACCTTTCCAGATCCTGAAATCGTAAAACATACATTGGGAACTCTGGACTGACATTGTAGAGTAGTTTAATTTCAGTTTCTTTTTTGTAAGCCACAAAATTTCTGTTAGAAAGTTGTTTTGGTTGAGTTACAAAGTTTGTCAAAGCCAAGAGAAGCGGTACCAAATTTACCAATTCTGATTTTTTTTTTTTTAATTATTTTGTTAAACGTACTGCATTTCAGCCATAAATAACCACATAAAGAAAGCTGATTTAGGTTGCATGCTTTGAAAAATGACATAAAGTAGTTTGTCCAGTCCCTCAGTAGTAACTGAAGTTGAAGTTTATAAATAGCTCATTTTTATCTGAATATTAGTTTTCACATGCATATTTTCAAGACAGAGTTTAACTGATTTTTTGAAAACAGAATTATTTTTGTCTTTGTTGTTACAAACTCCCCAGGTTACTTAATCAGACAAGCCAGCACTTGCACTCAGGTACTGAAGTCCCAGTTAGACTCTTTTGGCTTTCCTGAAGCAGTTTTAGGCTTTTCGTTTTTCAAAGGATAAAGCGTAAGGAGTTCAGACACATTAACATGGGAATAAAAGGGAGATGAACCTTTTGTGTCATAAAATCTCTTTATTTCCCTGAAGATGTGATATATAGTCAGGTGAAGAATCACAGGAACAGCATGAATTTTTGCTTATTGAGGCAGCTCCCTGCATGTAATTTTCTACCTCAAAATCTATTTCTTAGAAGCTCCTTATCTCTGCTCCTAGAAATCGAGGAAGTAATGAGTGTTTCCTCTTGCAGGTACCTCCGGGCAATCCTTGGCCCACATTGTGGCAGTCTCAGGCATGCTCTTGGTGGCTCTGCCTTTGAATTGAAGGGGTAAATTAACATTATAGCTTCATTTCTAATGGAAGAGTGGAGGGTGATTGCCTTTGGTGTGTTAGGATACATTCTACACTGGATATATAGTGTGTAATTGCATTAAGGGGGAGAATGTGCCATAACCAACAAAAAGTGGAGCTTGTCTATAAAATGCTTCTCTGTGGTTTGCTGACTTACCTCAGTACTGGAGTTTGAATCTGTATTTTCCATCTTTCCAAAAGTCATCTATCTTGAAGAATAACGTTAATAATACTTAAAAATATTGATGTCTATTTATTTCTTGTTATAATCAGAGAACAGGCTAGGCAAATGCTAAAGATGTATGCTGTTCATAAAAGAATGCATTATGTACCTCAAGGTATTAATTTTAGAGATAGTTTCCTTTTGATTTTTCAGCAGTGGACTTTATTTTTCAAGTAGCAAATTTTTTTTTGTTTCATGTTCTGGATTGTTAAATATTCTTTCTCTTTGTACAAATACAATGTTAAGGTTTGTCTTGTCTTGTATAATCTAATGAGAGGATCAAGGGAATTAGATGCAGGGAGTAGGCTGGTTTCCTATTTTTCTTGAACTTGCCAACATTTTCAGGCTTCAACCCAGATTTGTGCTTGCAGTGCCTTCTCCTTCCCTCCAAGTATGTCTGTGGCTGGGAAACAGAGGTGAAAAATCACATACTGCATACATTTAAAAAATATTTTGCACTGTAATGAGTTTCTGGGCTGAGAAGGCATTTGTTTTCCATTGGAATTAATTTCTGAAACATTATCTGTTTCTGTTTCCTGTTGTCTTTAAGGAATTCTGTGCTTTTAAACTTCCAGAAGTGTGTTGAGCAGGAGTGGTTTGGTGATACCAATGGTATTGAACTCATTTAAGTAGCAACTTTCTTCCTGGGCAACTCCCTCCTCTGCTTCTTAGGGCATGGCTTTTTAAAAATACAAGACTAAGCTCATTTCTGGATTAAAATTATCTACCTGTAATATGACTTTTAAATTTTAATTTTATTCTGAGCTGCACATAACCCCTAGATGCTGAATTAATTCTAGTTTGACTGCAGCAAACAGGGAACCCTTGCTGTTACAATGGGCAGCTGAAGGGCTGTTTACCCTCCAGTTCATCTGTATTAAATTCAAGTAATATTTTCAAGTAATGCTCTTCCATTCTTTCTCCACGAGATGCTTGAGTAAAGGCAAAATAACAAAGATAAGTTTTTAAGGAAAGCAATAACTATTGTACCTAATATTAAAGTAATCCTAACTACATACAGGTAATACAACCTGGAACTGCATTTTACACATCTAAATTCAAATACAGTGGACAAAAAGAGATGTAGACTGCATGCCAGTTTCTTTATCTTGTATTTAGGATGACTTTTTAATATTTAGAAGTGCAGTTGTTGGTTTTATGACTTTGCTTTCGGTCTCCGAGTGGAATTTGCTGTTGCACAGCTGAGTAGCTGTGAGGTGAGAGACTCCTTTGCCAATTGTCTGAGCTTTAAGATAGAGGGGGAAACTTGAGTGGTATTTCCCCTATTTCACGTATATCTCAAGTAAGATAAAATGCAAAGTGTGAGTTTGAAGGTATTTTCTTGCCCGTAGGAGGCTATCACTGTTCTTTTTAATCTCCTTGATGGTGATTTAATTAGAAGGGGACTGTGGCGAGTCATCTTCTCACAGGAGCTCTTGTTTTCAGTAAGGCAGAACAGGCAGACAAAAATGAGATCAAATTTCCTGGTCTGCCTCAAATCTGATGCCTTGTGTGCACGCTGGGTTGTTGGCTTTTGTTTTTTGGGCTTGGTTGTTTTGGTCTCAGACTTGTCAGCCTGTGCAGGACCCTAGTGCTGGGGCACAGAGTTCCCTTTTCAGGGTGGTGGGAGCACCTCTGGCATCTCCTGGAACCAGGAGTTTCCCATGCACCTTCTTGCCTTGTAGGTGTCCAGTTTCACACCGAGCACAGCCTGCACCATTTGAATGCTTTGGAAGTGCTCTGTGGTTTGATGTGGGGTTTTCTGTAGCAATTTCCCTTTGTATGAGAGGCAGGAGTTACAAGTGCCTAAGAACAAGGGTTGCACCCAGAAGTGTCCTTTGCTCCTGAAGAGTTCTGGTCTGCTTTCCATGTGAGCATTGTGAGTTTCTCTAGTACTTTAATGATTGCTGTTACTAAACTAAAAATAACCCAAACAGCCTCCCCCAAAAAACACCAAATGCAAAATAATCAGTCAATCAATCAATCAATCAAAAACCTTAACAAATGTTAAGCTGTAGAGATGATTTACCTAGAAAATAAAGTTGAAAGATGAAAAACTTTACTTAATACTCAGTAAAAGGAGTATCATTACATGGAAAGATACTTACGTAAAGTGCTTTTTTCTGTTTCTTTGTTTTATTCTGTATAGATGCCTCAGAGAGCAAGGTTATTTGAAGAAAGTAAAAGAAATAAAAGTACTTACCTGTATGTCCAGTGTTTATTGCAGCTAAATTTTGTTTCTATGTAAAAATGATACTTCCATCTGAGTTTGAAGTTGCAAAATGAATCCCTCACTTGTGTAAAGCATAAACGTGATAATTGTCTTGGCAAGTGAGGAGGGTGGTGAGTGCAATGGGACTTGAAAACCTTTTGCAGATGGAGACCTGAATTTGTATGAAACTATTGGATTGAAGAATGCTTTGAAAATAAATGATCGTGAGAATAGCAATGCAAACAGATGTGTGAAGGGTGGATTTCTGACAGACTTAATCTGGACTGACAAAAATGAGTTGTAAATCAAGGTTGAGGTATTTTAGTAAAAATGAAGTGCAATGACTGCACAGTTTTCTTCCAGTAATTGTACTGGCGAAGTAAAAGTCTTCTATTAGCCCAACTGAATTAGCTGAAAAAAAATCAGATTAATACTTGAGTAATTTCATTTCTGTTGTCATATATGTTTTTTTTATTGTATTATTACAGCAACAGCAAATAATGATAACTCTTTACAGGACATCGCTTACATTTAATTTTAGAGTAATATTTATTTTTTCAATGAAAAATACTTCAGGAGGAACTATTTCCCAAATCTGTGTGTCAAATTAATACCATTTCCTGGCAGTAATCACTCCATTGTGCAGTTCACTATGACTGTGATAATCAGTGATAAGGGCCAAGTGCTTTTGGAACAGTGCATAACAAAGTACCAAGAAATGTGAGTGCCTCTTCAGTAACTCATCTGACATTTCAGTGCAAGTGAGAACTCGAGCAATTGTAGCAAACTGCTAAACAAGAGCACACAGAGCTTGGTAGCCATAACGATATTTGCCATGCTGGATGTATTTTTGATATACAAATTACATGCTGTGTAAGTTCATGTGTTTAAAAGTTAAATTTTATAGAAAGAAACCCTGAGGCAGTAATCTCTAAGATTGCTGTGCTTGTTTAGGATAAGCTTATGTAAACTGAAGGCATATATGCAAGACTTTTTGAGATAAGAATCTACATTCCAGCAACCAGTAATTATACAATAAACAATTAACTGTTCAAATAAATACAATGCTTTTTATTGAAAGACAGATTCATTTTTGAGGTTGCGGTTGCATTAGCGATGAGCTGGGTGTTTGTATTAAAAAAAAAAGTGCCATCATATACTTCTGGTGTTCTGAAGATGCCCATCATCACGAGAATTTTGAGGTTCTAGTAATTAACAGTGTTTCTGAGTGCTGAAGTCTAGAGGTTATTTTGTATCCCAGTGCTAAGTCTAGTGCCCTCCTCATTACAAAGTCTTTGTCCAACTTAGTTTTACAAGTTACTTTTATCTTCCAGAGCATTCTGCCTCTGGTCTGCAGGCTTGTGTGTTAGGCTGTCCTGTGGTATTTGCGTGTGCTGTACCTGCCCTTTCCAAAAAAAGGTGTTTATTGTAGAGGAGTGAAGAGGGGGGAAATGAATCACAATCTTCACCAGACAACCAGAATAAATAGAAATTTAAAATCAAACAAACAAATAATAATTAATAATCCAAACAAATACACAAAAACAAACCAACCAAACAAACAAACAAAAAAAAACCCAAACCCCCTCACAACAAATTTTTTAATTTCCAAAATTTTCAGATAGTTAATTAAAGTTCATTCACTTTTTGCTTATGACCTTTGGCTTTTACAATTGAAGAGGAGGAATGAGGTGGTATGGCTTGATATACTGTACTGGTTTTGGGAGGTCTCACCTCATCTGGAAGGGTTTTTCTGCAAAGTGTAACTGTGCTGCTGTAGGACTTCAGACTTTGCCTTTAAAATGTGTGTGAAAGAGAAGTCAGCATCACATGCTTCTGTATAGGTAAAAGCTTTAAGTAATCCTGCAAGAAAACCTAAATACAACCTTATTGCTGTTGCAGGAAAGTTTTCACAAGCTCAGCGTTTGTGTCAGTGAAGATAATTCTTGCCAACAATGCGTGCGCTGCCGTGCTTCAGTTTAGAAACTTAATTTCTCATGTAGTGCTTTTTTATTTACTAAAAAGACATGAAGAAAGCTTCATGTCTCTGAAGTTCTATGTTTGGGTTTGTTTTTTTTCCCAGCTATGCAAGTTTGTTCAAAAACTGCAAACCAATTTAACTTAAAAATTTTTCTTGTGAAAATACTGCATTTTAATTGGCTTTATTACTTGCATAATGTTTTATGTGCAGAACACTGTTGCAATTTTTTTTTTTTTTTGGTCTGGAAATAATAGAAAATGTTTAATGCTGTAAATAAAAAAAATAACCTACGGTGTCATGCAATCATGTCTGCCAGTTGTCCATAGCAGTGATGCAAATAGTTAGATTTCAGTCAGCATATAATAGAAATCAGTTGCTGATGCATAGTGTTGAACTGCACAAAGATCTGTCCTGTACAGCATAAGCACAGGGATCTGCTGACTCTGAATTTAGGTTTGGCAATTCTCTAAATTGCAATTTTTGCTGTGAAAGGTGTTAAAGTGCTAGACAATGAGCACAACTGAGAAAAGCAGTAGCTGAGGTTCTTTGTTTTTTCAAAGGATTTTGGTTCATTCTTTAGGCTTGTGCTGTAGCCTGGCATGCTGACCATAGAGCATTGCTGAAGTGGAAAATACATCCCCTGATGGTGCATCTCAGGCAGGAAAGTTCTGCACAGACAGGCTCTTACTGGTTCATGATGTGTGTGTGTCACAATGCTCCAAGAGGCTCGTCTGGCTCTCATCGTCTTCATGAAAATGAAGCAAACCCAACAATGTTGCCAGATTTTATATTATTTGGTGTCTTCTATAAGAGTTTTCCATGATGTCATGATTCCTGGCACTGAGAGTTCAATTTTTCCCTTATGCAGAGTGGCTGCCCCCTCATCCCAGGGGATGGAAGATAAGGGAAGTCTCCTTTACAGCAGGCAGCAGGAAGGGCTGCGGGTTTCGTTGTTTAGGTTGTTTTGGCATTTGTTTACACTTGAATTTTGAACTTAAAGCAGTCTCACATGTGCACTGGAGTAAGTAGCAGCTACCTATAAACTTAATGTCCAAAAGGCAAGGAAAGAGGAAGATAAATGGTTACTTGGTCATGGTGGGCTTAATTTTTTTCCATTTGACAGGTGCTATGCAGAGTCTGTGGAAGCTGGAAAGTTTGAGGATTTTGTTTTGCTTCCCCCTCTGTTTTCTGCTTTCTAAACTGGAAATCATTAGGGCTTTTGGCAGGTTCCTAAGGTTGCTTAATGTTTAGATTGCATTTATTTCATTTCTGCATTATTGGTTTTGCACGGACCCAGACAATGTATATTTTCAGTTTGCTTCCAGTAAGCCTGATTAAAACAGCATGTTAATTTAGGTGGCTCATTCAAAAATGTTAAATAGAAGCTGTGAATCATTAACTTGCATTTAATGCTAGGAGGTCTGAGGATGGATTTTTCACTTGGTAGTTCTTTCACTGTCAATTTTATTAAATTGTGCCAAAAGTACCAAAATCTTAGAAAAAAACCCCAGTTGCTCCCACAGCTTCCTGGTCATTCCAGCCTTTGAATTAAATGAGGTCCTTTACCTTCTAATGGAATTAAAAATGGAAATGTTAAAGTGGGCATGTATTCAGAGTTACCTGCTTTGCAGACTTTATATCAGTAAATCATTACAGAAAGTGTCCAGTGAGTGTTTCTTACAGTTGAACTCTGTCTTTCTGACCTAATCCTTTATAAACTTTTCTGTGATCAGCTTTCATTTTTGTAAGATTCTCCCCCTCCCTCACCCTCTGTCTTTTTAGGTTTCATAGTACTTTTTTAAGCTGCTTAGCATTTTTGTGATATCCTAGCAGATCTACATCTGTCTGATCTTGGGCTTGTGTTTTCCTGTATTTCTATAACTTTTTGGCTTGTGATTGAAATGTCATAGTTGTTCTTTGTTCCTATAGCTGTATATTTTGTTAATAATGTTTAATTTCTCCCTTAGTTTAAGCTATGGAGGAGGACATTCATCACATTCAGAAACAGACCTTCACAGACAGACATACACAGCTTCTCATCAGCTTCCTGGATACTCAACTACACAACATCCTGCTGGTAACTGTCCATACCATGAGAATACTGTTTAAATAGCTACAGAGGGAAAAAAAAAATAAACCAACTGTTATGTAATTTAGATTAAAGTTAATGAATTTTATAATCAAAGGGAGTTTGTCTTATATAGGTGGTGGCAACTGGTATTAGAAAACCTGAGTGTGTAGCAGCAAGTGAACAGTTGTTAGCTTCTACCAAAATGTCATAAGTAGAAAGGAAAAATATAAGGCAGGTTATGCTTGGTGTCTTGTTTTTTGAAAAAACTGGACTTATTCTTTAAAATACAGCTTTGCAGGACTTGGCCTGTGCATGAGGGCCAAACGTTGTGTGCCTGTGAGCCAGCAGCAGAAATGCTGCCAGCTCCTCCAGACTAAAGCAAACAGCAAAACTGATATGAGCTGGAACACGCTGCTGCTGGTACTTCCATGTGCAGACTGCGACGGTGCTGGGGAAAAGTTAAAATTCATTTAAAATGTAGCAGTGGGTTAGGCTGTGTAAATCTGCATTGGGGTCTGTCTTTGATCCTGATGATATCCTGTCTCCATGTCAGAAGATGGGGCTTGACCTCTTCATGCTCGCTTTGCAAGCCAGTTTCCAAAGAAAGGTGTTTGTGCTCATGTGCTGACCGGAGTCTGGAGTCTCCTGGCCAGGTCCTTGATCAGGATGATGGAGGGACAGAATTGCAGTCTTGACAATCTCAGTTACTCACAACTCTGGACCTCACCAGTGCTTCCCATTGAGCCCCCTGCTATTGAAAGGTCTGAGCAATGGGAAGCACATCAAGGTGTTTGTTGAAACAGGGAATGCAACCAAAACCCCTTTTCATGTGTCAGTCCTGTAGATGTGTCCAAATTTCCATAAGCTGCCCAAAAGGGGAGAAACTGGATATGGAAAAGTTGAACATGTGTCAGGAGGAATTCTGTATGTTTAACCAGGTGAAAATAGAGCAGAGAATATTCAGATAAAGGAAGAATTTTACACTGGTGTACCTAAATATTGTTTTAAACATAATATTTGACATACATTTAATAATAGGTTTTAAAATGTGTTCTGAAGTTCCAATTTAGAGTTTGAACACTGCATACAGTTAAACACAGAAAAATCAATGTACTTGAACAATGCTAATGTTTCATAGGATGGGGGATTTTTAGTGGCTTATGAGCACATATCCTTGTTATTTGATTTTGCTTCTTTGAAGTTCATCTGAACGATCTCTTTTGTTTCATTTCCCTCCACTGTCATCTAGGTCTTTCAGGAATATTTGATACCAGTATGCATAGTGCTGGAGGTAACACTAAGGAAACTTCTTCAGTTATGAATTTTCTCTCTGCTATTGAGTCTCGTACTGCTCAGGCAGTCTCTTCAGGATCTACCCTTTTACCACAATTCAGGGCTCCTTCCTGGCAGACAGGTAAAATTTTCTCTTAAAATAAAATTTTGTCATTGTTATATTAAATGTTTGGGAGGGTTTGAAACAAAAATATTCTGACTTACTGAAAAGGCTGCATGTTTTCTACCTCTTTTACATCTCAATATTTAAAAATACCAAAATCAGTGAAATTGTGTTAGCATATGAGCAGAAGTTCTGGCTGTTTAGAAGGAGTTTAGATGCATAGGGTATTATTTTGGCTAACGATTCAAATTTATTCTCCCAGCTTTGTCCGGGATTAGTCTCACTATCACTATGAGCATGCTCAGGCACAGTACCTGTACATCCTGGCAAGTCTTTCATGCTCAAACTCCTTTCCCTGTGATAGTTCTTCTGTGATTTTAGTACTGCAAGTTTATGGGTAGCTTTGGCCCCTTTGTACACAGAAGTAATGAGCAAGGTGTTCTCAAAAAGAAGGTCTGAGGTGCATGTCACATAGAAATAAGGGATCTAATTTACAACTAAACAAATGTGCCATGTCTTTTGGCAGACTGACTGCCTTCCACAAACCTCCCCCATCTGTCAAGCCTTCTGTGCAGAGCAGGAAACTGCAGATTTTGAGCTTGCTGTAGACAGTCATACCAAGATAAGTGTTGCTGCTGCATCTGTGGGTAGCTTCAAGTTCTGGTTAATCTTATGGAGTGATTGTGCAGCTGTGCAGTGAATTGGATCTATTCACTGATCTGGCAGAAAATGTTTGAGTGGCTATTTTCCTTTGGTGTGATCATTTCCTCTGTATCAGCAGGCTGATCTGTGTCTCAGTGCAGCTGTATGATTGCTGTTCTGATTTGGGGAGGCGGCACAAGGTAGCAAGGGTGGAACAGTCCTTTTGTTGAAAGTTTGCACTCATTCTTTTAAGGGTAATGTGCAGCTGCATTCTGTGAACAGCTACTCCAAAATTAAGAATAAAGAATGTGGCTTTTAACTCACCAGTGACAAAAGCAGATATGTAGGAGCATATGAAGATGCACACTGGTAATCTGGCAAACAATCTTAATATCAGTCAGTTATGAGTTTAGAGTTATGATGACCCATCCTCACATCAGAATGTCAGCTTGGTAGAAATCTTTTTTTCTCTTTATCCTAGCATTTTCTCCATTGCAGCCTGCCTAACAGTGATTGTGAAGAATGGGGAGAGATGCTGTGGGTTGGGTTTGATGTTGGTACCAGTGATTGAGAGACTTCTCAGTACTCATTACTAAGAGCTCATCAGTAAGCCCATTTTTCAATGTTATCAGTTCTCTGAACTTTCTGTTGTCCTTTTAATACTTTTGCTGCTTTTCTGTAACCCTCAGTCTTCCCAAGCATCTTTTGAGAGCTTTGTCTTCTACGAACTTTTTTGATGAAGGAAAACAACAGCTCTTCACTCTGCAAGGTGACCTTTTTTTAGGAGTGTTTCTTACTTTAGGGTTTTCTCCAAACCCCACAACTGCTGGTTTTGGGGGAAAAGAAGAACATTGTGTTTGTTCTATTTGTCCTTCCAAGTGTTCCTTTGATCTGTGGGTTGTGTTATCAGTGTTCTGATTTCTTAGGGTAGTGAGGGTGTGTCTGTGCACACAACTTAGTACCTTTGCCATACCTTTTGTCTGCTCCTGAACAAATATTAGAATATAAAGCCTAGCAGTTCTGCCGTACTAGCACTCCTGTGACTGGCTCTTGTCTGGTTAAAGAAGTTATAGGTGTAGTTGGAAGGGTTTTGATTTATGGAAGAGAAAGGAAAAATTCAGGTTAGATAAGATGCTTCTAGATGGCCCTACCTTTGTGTTAGCAGTAGGGATCAGAAGAGAACCCAATTGTACATGATGTTGCAGTTGTTTAGAATAGGGGGGAAAAGTGCACTGAAACACTGTTTATGCTTTCTTACTCAGGAAGACCTTATTGTTGGCTAAGGAAAAATACTTTGGCATTCCTTCACTATCACATCTCTTCATATCAGTTTTGGACTGAAAGGGAGAAACAAAGGATTTATTTCTCAGCTTCACCTGAAACTTCAAAAGCAATTGTATGATTAAGTTGCAATCTGCTTAAGAAGACTTAGTGTATTGTAAAATGTAATATTTTTATAACTGAAGTATTTGTTTCAAAATTAGCTTTATTTACTGAGAGTTTTTATTTATTCTTAAATGATGCAAAGCTAAAAACTGTTTTAAGTGTGCAAGAAGAACCAAGAAAGGTCAAGCCATTCTACTTTTTCCACCAGTCATTTATTTTTTTATGATTTGCACACTCTGCTAAATTTCTCAGTTTAAAACTGAAACTGATTCCTTTACAAGAATTTTAAGCTCCTCTGGGAGTAAATTTGCCTTCTTCACTTTTCTTGGTAGAGTTTGGAAAGAGTACACAAACTTCACCAATACCTGCAAGTTACAGAGTGAAAAGCACTGAATGATATGGATCACTACTCTAAGCCTCAAAGCTTGCAAGGGAATTTCACACTCCTATTTCAGCTGGAGTCATGTATTCTGTTGAGAAATCTTGTTTAAGCCACGATGTCACCCCAATGGCTGGATGCAAATAAGTAATATACTTTCCAGTTGGATAGTTGCTATTGCAACAGTGCTGGTAGTTGCTGTCTGTGGATATTTGGGACTCTCACTTCAGAAAGCATATAAGTAGTATTTATTGCTTGTACTGAAAGTCAGACCCCTCCTTTAAAAAACTGAATTGCAGAGTGTATAGACTATTAGCTATTTCACTGTATGCTCTGAAATGTTTCCCATAAAGTGAGTTATAAAATTACTGGTGAGGGTAAATCCAGGAGATGGGATTGCTTCTTAAACTGTGTATGTATTACAGCTGCTAAGGTGTAATTTTACCATTTTACTGTTTATTAAAAGTGGCCAGGGTTTTTGATCAGTTTACTATGATGTTCTTTTTAAACTGAAATAGAAACTAATAAAGAGCCTTCAATTTCAAAGTAGAACTGATCTTGTACAATTTTTTATCAACAATTTGCATCTTAAGGATATGTGTTTTTCCCTTGCCTATTCACTGGCATTCTTAAAAAACCCTGCACTTCCATTTTGAAAATTACCCACAATAAGTGCCTCCCTATGTATGTTTGGGTTTTTTTAAAGGGTGGTGATTCTAAAGAACATTATATTTGGAAGTGCTGTGAGAGCTTGCAGTTAAATGACTCATAGAAATGCAGTGTTGTAACTTGTAAAGCTCCCTTATGCTCCTTTTTCCTTCTTGTTTTGTTTTTGTTTTTTTCAGGTATGCATTCCTCGACAGCCACAGAACTATTTGTTACTGGACCTTTGCCAACCTCTGGAACATTTCCACCAACCTCTGCTTTATCAGCGTATCAGCATCCCAATACCTTCAGCAACAGAAACTTTGCTACTACCCCTTCTCTTACTCTTCAAGATGCTACTTTCAGTGCTACATCGAACGGTCTCTTAACTACCCACGATCCTTTGTTACAGATTAAAACATCGCAAGGCACTGTTCCAACTGCTTTGACATTTGAGCGCCTGGGCAGCTCTGTTCTGAGTACCAGTGTACCCCCCCAGTCATCAACATATCGTTCTGCTCAAGAATCTGCACCCCATCTTCTGCAACCTCAGTTCAGTCTGTTGCCTTCGACCCTTGGAGGAGCTCAGCAGGTGTCTCAGGCCTACAGCACATCTGTCTTCACTGGTTCCACTGCTTCCATGGATAGAGCACTTCAGCGAGAATGTAGTGTTATTAAACACCACCAGCGGCCTTCAAGTACTCAGTCTGTCCAGCCTCAGCTGACTGTTTCCCAGCATTCCTTACACAGCTATTTAACAAGTACAAGTGGAGTTAACTTTCAGGATACATCTAGGCACTCAGCACTATCCTGCAGTCCAGCTGGGGATGTTACTCAGGTGAGCAATGGAGGACCACAGCAGAAGACTTCTCAAGTCACAGTGGAACTTGCTCAGTCATACACATCTGCGATTCCGTCACCCGGTTTTCCATCTGCTTCCACAGCAAAAGTGAAAAACTGTTCCATGAAGCAGCCTCCGAGGTCAGCAAAGACCCCCAAACCTCAGAGTGTAGCTCCCACTGTGCAGACACAAAGCTATGCCAAAACTGCACAAAACCAGAGTTCTGTCATTACAGGCCAAGCACAGATCTATTCTACAGCACAGCTCCCCAGCCTCTTGTCGGTCAGTCAGTCCCAAAACTATGTTTCATGCCAGGCTCAGAATGTGCCACCTGTCAGCCACTCACAGGATTTCTCAACCAGCAAGGCTGAGAAGCTGCC
Source organism: Eopsaltria australis (assembly GCA_034509425.1). Taxonomy (NCBI): domain Eukaryota; kingdom Metazoa; phylum Chordata; class Aves; order Passeriformes; family Petroicidae; genus Eopsaltria; species Eopsaltria australis. Next base: position 45,843 of record JAVTVJ010000150.1, read on the forward strand.
CTCACTGTATAAAACATTGACTTTTTCTGGGCAATCACAAGCTATTACTTCTGACAGTCAGACTCTAAGTTACTCCTCAGAGGAACAGGTATTGACCTCAGTTCCAAATGAGAACTACTCTGGGCAAATGAGGGAACTTTCTTCTGTCAGCCAAGCTCAGAGCTACTCTTCTAGTCACTCTCAGGGTTTATCTCCAGTTACCCAGTCCCAAGTTAATTTTTCATCTCAATCACAAGTTTTAGCAGCTGTTAGTCCTTCAGAAAGCTATTCTTCAGGGCAGTCTTTAACATTAACGTCCCCTTCTCTTTCCTTTAATGCCTCTCCTCGGGTACAAACTCTTCCAGCCTCCAGTCCTAATCAAAGCTATATTTCTTTACATTCTTCTCAGAACTCTCAGTCACAAGAATCCTCCTCTCCGCAGTCTCAAAAGTTTTTGCCATCTGTGCAGTCTCCTTTTGCATCCCCAGCTCACTCCCAGACACTGCAGAACAACAGACCTTCCTCAGAAACAAAGTCCTATGTTAAAAGGAAGTCTGACTCTAACTTGTACGCGTCGTCGAAACAGGAGGAGGAGTTATCAATGCAGGACATGCAGGCATTGCAACAGCAAGCTACTCTTGAATCTTCCACTCAAAGCCTAACTGAGGAGGAGATCAGTGCTCAGGATGCATCCTATAGGGTCTCAAAAGCAAATGACAGATACTCTCAGAGTGTAATCAGAAGCAACTCTCGTCTTGAAGATCAAGTTGTTGGACTCACTCTTCAAGGAACAAAAAAAGATGAAAGAATGGTCAGTTCTGTGGAACAGCTTTCCCAACACATTGGCCATATCACCAGCCTAAGCCATGATATCAAAAAGACAGCTAATTTAATGCGAACAACACAGGGAACTGTGAGTGCTAAGGAGCTAAACCAACAGCATTCTCTTATGCACAAGGTACATGAAAGTAAAGCTCAAGAGCAGCAGGGCCAAGTAATTAGCACACCGTCGCAGGTTCAGCCTCATGCTTTGAGACATGGTCATCAGCTGTGTTTGCCCAGTGCACAGGTACTGCTGGAGTCAACCTGTGACTTGCAGATTCTTCACCAGTCGATCCTGCAGTCAGGTTTAGGACAAGCAAAGGCATCACCACAAGTGCAAAGAATACAGAGTCCTCAGCAGGTGACACATCCGTTCCTTCAGATGGATGGTCACATTGTTCAAAGTAACGGGGGTCATTCTCAGCAACAGCTTCATAGTCAGAATTCAGAAGTAATGAAAATGGACATTTCTGAGTCTTCAAAACCACTACAGCAGCATTTGACAGCAAAAGATCATTTTACTCAGACAAATCAACATGATTCAAAAAATCAGTTTGTTTCCCTTAGTTCAATATGCTTCCCAGAATCTATACTTCTCAGCGATGAGAGGAATATATTATCCAATGTGGATGACATCTTAGCAGCAACAGCAGCAGCCTGTGGAGTGACACCATCTGACTTTGCCAAATCAGCTTCTAGCGAAGAGGAAATCCAAACGGTTGAAAATAGCGAGGAGTCTAAAACGCAGTTCCGATCATTGGATTCCAGACATGTGTCTTCTGTTTTCAGTGCCTCACCTACTGTAGTTGGAAAGCCAGCAAGCAGAAATAATATTTCTCTAAATGGAGGCCAAATTACTCTAAATCTTACCCCAGTGTCAACAATACAGACAAAAACTGTGAACCTGGATCAACAACACATTGAAACTTCCGATCAAAGTGTACCAACAAGAATGACCTCTCCCACCCTTGGTCCTGGTCAAGAAGAGCCAGAGGCTGTTCGAGTGAAGAAACAATCTAGCATCAGTCATGAATCTGAAGAAGACAATGATGCTTCTGTGGATGGTACACTGACTGCAAGAGATGCAGAGTTTGTTTCAAGTGGTAGGAGCCTAAGTGAGGAAAGTGCTGCTTCAGAGAATGATTTTAGTATGGGTGGTGATGATGGTACAGTAGCAGGTAACCAGTCAAAGGTTCCATTGCAGGCTCTGTCTGTGCCCCAAAGTGCAGATGGAGCCATTAATAGAACTGAAGAAGAATGCCAAGATTTAGCTCAAGGGAACCTTCAGAAGAAAAAAAGCAAAGGAAAAAGCCAAAACAAAAATGCTGCAGAAGATGACAGTGCAATTCAGAAACAGGCAAAAAGAAGTGGACAGTGTAAACGACAAAATTCAAGAGGAAGCGATTCGTGTTTCACATACTCTTCTCCCGTTTCTGAAAGTTGTTATGATACTTACCAACATCAGGAAAGAATGAGGCAAAAAATTAAAGAGGTTGAAGAAAAACAGCCTGAAGTCAGAACAGGATTTATTGCATCTTTTTTAGACTTTCTGAAGTCTGGGCCTAGGCAACAGTTTTCCACTCCAGCTGTACGAATGCCAAACAGGACTAGGAGACCAGTCACACAAATAGTTCGTGCCCCTTGCCTTCAGCCCTCTGCAAAGCCTCAGCCAGCAGCAGCAGCACCTGTGGCTGCTGAGGTTAGTGGAGAAAGTCCTACCAAAAAAGCCGATGAAGAACTTAAGAAAAATTTAGAAACGTTGCCTTCATTTTCTTCTGATGAAGATGATTCTGTGGGTGGTAACCATGATCTTCAAAAGAGCATCTCTACTGCATTGTCAGCCCTGGATGATACATCTGACAAAAAGATCAAATCAGGTAAAATGGTTACTACAAGTGCATATGTGGAAGGAGATTTTTGTAGCTGATGGGGAAAAAAAAGAATAATTTTACCTGTCTTCAGGTAAAGGTTTTGATTTGGTTTGGTTTTGGCCACAATTAAGAGTTTTCTTCAAAAGGTGCATTGACCATGGATTAAAATAGTGTTTTCCACAATTAGAAAATATGTAAATAAACTTTTTAATGCAACTTAAGGAGGACTAATGCCAAAAAGTTATTTTAGCCTGGAGTTGGAATAATGTGTGTGTTCTCTTGGATTCTGGCTTAGAATACTAAATAGGATTTTCATCTGGGAACCTCAACAAAACATCATGTCAGAGGTTCTAAACCTATTTTTAAAAAATTCTAGCAAGAGAATGTATTAATAATTGCCATCAGCAGGTCATAAGTTCTTGCTAGGTAAACATGCATTTTCTGTGGCAATGAAGTTGCGCTGAATATGTTGATGAAATAACTTTTGCACTTACAAACTGCACTTGTTTGGCTGGGCTGGTCCGAGGTGGGAGTCATTTGAGCCATTTTGATCAGGAGTGTTGTAGTTCCGTGTGTGTTCGTAACAAAAGAACAAAATCTGGGAAGGATTGGTTTGGGCAGGGAGGGGCTGGCAGCAACCACTGATCACAGTAGTAATTACTTTCTAACACACTTTTCAGTTTCAGTTGTGTTATATCCATGCTATGCATCATGTCCAGAGCTTTTAACTGATGCTGCTTTGTTTTGACATATTTTCAACATACAGAATGTTTTTGCCTAGACAGGTTTCTTCAGCAAAGATTTTTTTCCCCCTCTGGTAAGCAATTAGAAACTATCCAGCCAGTCACATAACTGTACTAATTCCAGAGCAATACCATTGTCTTCCAAAATAATCACAGGGAGAAAATGAAACATTTCTTTAACTCTTCTCAGGATTCAGAACCCATGACACATAAGCTGATTCTTAACAACAGAGAATGAAGTAATGGTTTCCCTTTTCAGATTAAAGGAGAGAGGGAGATACCTTTTCTCTAGGTGTGAGATGATTTACTGAAAAATACACAGCAAAATTAAACTTAAATTGTAGTAATCACACCTAAGATACTGGAAAAATATTGCAGAATATGTGAGATGGTGAACAATACTTCATCTTAATTAGTATTCTGATTTTTTTTCTGTGGATATTTCTGTGTAATTATGTTAAGTGCATGCATTTCAAAAAGGCTGCTGCAGAGGATGAAGCTCCTTCTGTGTCTTTCAGCTGAATATATATTTCAAACAAGAAAGCAGTGATTGTTTTTCTTCCCAGAAAGCTGAAATCTGGACAGTGCCATGGTGTGAGCCTCTTGCTGGAGTTTGTTAATTTTAATAAGCTGTTTCTGTGTACAATGTCCAAAGAAATATTTCAAAAGGTTTTTTTGTTGGGTGGGCATTTTCATTAGTATTTTATTTGCAGTGATTTCTTTTACAATGTTATTGTATCTTCTTTGTTATCCATAAGGATGTAATATTTATATCACCAATTTCTTGAATTCACCTTCCTGTTTTGTGACACACAAGATTGTTGTACAAGGTGCTTAATAATGACATCTTTCTTGCTTGCTTGCAGGTGTTTTGCCGGTTTTCTAGTAATTCCCTCTTCTGTCTGTTTTTGCAAATAAGTATAGACAGACAAATATTAAAGCACAGTCTTTTGTTGATAGTGTTAAGTAGTACATGTACCTTTATCTGCTGTTCTGACAAATATATAAATACCTGGGCAACTAATAATGGTGTGTCTAATTAAAGCTGTCAAGAGTTCTCATTGAGGAAATAGAACATATTTGCAATAATGTGAGGTGGTGTATCTGGAAGAACACATTTCACATTTCTAATTAACAATTCTATTGAATGGATTTAATGAATCTTCACTTATTTGGTATATAGCGTTTTATTGACACATTAATTTGATATTTTAATCGTTTGGAGTCACTTTTGTTAAAATATATTACGTTATCTTTTATAATTTTTCAAGTGAAAAAGTCAACAATTAGTAGTGATTGTAGCAAAATTGTAAAGTGGTTATCTTAAGTTTCCCAAGTGATATTATCAGTTGTGTTATGGTTAACATAACTTGATTTCTTTCAGATCAGCAAGTCAGTGTTAAAACTAATATGCGTAGAAGACTGTAAAGTAATGTCTAAAAAGGATTCTAATTTTTTTCAGGTGGGAAAGAATAATTTTGAAAGGTGGGACTTTTCTTTGGCTCTTTGGAATAGAGGAGGAAAAGAATGTCCTTTTCCCTTCTTTATTTTGTATCATCAGTTCTCATTGCTCACCTCTGTTAATATTAAAAATCTTTAAGTTGTTGCCAGTGTTTTAATCTGGAAATTCCAGTTACATTATCACAAGATATAAAGGATAAATGTCCAAAAGTCACTCAGAAAATGTTTTCGTATTTCATGTGTATTTCTCTTTCTGCAATCCAATTTCAAAAGGCTTGACTTACCAGCAGATAACAAGATTCAGTGTTGTAACCTTTACTGTTGTATTTGCTTATTGTCATAAAGTACAACAGTATTACCTGGTGATCGTGTCTGTAATTATCAATTTGTTTTTTAAAGCATTCAGCTTTGTTAATTCCAGATGCTAACAGATGCAGCAGTTTAATACAAACAGAGGTATATTAGCTACAGTATTTTGGTTTTGTTTAAGATTTAGTTGTGGTCAAGATACTGCTTCTATTTTAACTCCTAGAACAGGTGTTTTTTTCCTAGAATAGTTGCTTTTAATATAAATTGTAACAGAAAAGAAGAAAAATCTAGTTCCTTATTAGATTGCTAATCCTCAATAATTTAACGAAAATTTGGATTTTTTTCTTCAGAAACTGAAAAAGTGACAGTTGCTACTGCTGCTGCCACCACCACCAGTGCTGTAATAAAGCAGGAATCTCCACGGACAACTGCTCCTGTAGGCAACGTGCAGGAGAAAATGAATCCAGCTGACCCCTTAAAAGTAGCTCAACAGGATACTGTGACTTCAGAACAATTGGCAAAAATACAGGAGACTGTTGCAATAGAAGGATGTACTGATGAGGAGAATATGGACAGTGAAGGAGAGGGGATGTACAGAGAACGTGATGAATTTGTAGTGAAGATTGAAGATATAGAGACACTAAAGGTAATCTGAATATTTCTGGGGGGGAAACACATCACAAAACCCCTGCATATGAATTTAGCCTCAAGAAACTACCAGAAGGGGAAAGGCTGTGGATTAGTTTTCTCTTTCTATTCTAATATTCCCTGATTGCTGCCAAAATGCCTTAAAGGTGTCTTTCTAGTGCAGATTACAAACATGTTTTGAATGTACATGACCCATTTTATGCTACACACATAATAAAGGAAATCTGCGTGCTGGTAACCTCTGCTAGAACTTGGAATTACCTATTTTAATATTAAAAAGCATACATTTTTCACAGGCAGTTGACTGCTTTTTTTTTTTTGTAAGATAGGAGTAGACTTTCAAGTGTAGCTTTGCAAAAGAACTTGAATGGAATTGGCTTTTGGTTTTTTGTAAGAAGTTCTGCTCATTATTCCAACAAGAAATTATTTCCATAAGCAACCAGTACAACTCTTCACATGAGTTTATGTGAATTTCCTTGTTGATATTTTGTTTTGGTTTGGTTTTGTTGCTTCTCCATCTTAATTGTTCTGCATATTTACCTTTCCTTTTGTGTCTGTCACAGCCAGCAATATTCTTACTGTTAGAAAATTTCTAATATTTTTGATTACTATGTGTTCATTCTCTCAAGCTGCAGTTTGAAATTAATTAATGTAGCTTTGTCACATGAGACAAGTATTACCAGTTTGAAATATTCCCTTGTCACTTATAAAATGGATTAAGGTATGTTAGGAGATATTTTGAATTTTAAGTTTGTTAGTTCAAGAGTCATGAAAAAGTAATCAGTGTTTGACCACATTTTCCAAAAGGTTTATTTGAGTTAGTAGTTTGTTAGTGGGATCTACAGAGAATTCTCAATAAAGCTGATAATTACAAACTTGCCTTGATGCAAACAGGACTTAATAACTATGGCTTTGGAATTTAAAATGACTTATTTACATTTTATCTTTGGGTAACTTCCTCAAAAAATGTGATGCACAAAGACATTTCTGGAAAAAAATAAGCACTGCTTTTAGCAAACAATTTTATGTCCTCCCAGGTTGCTTTGCAGACAGGAAAAGAGCCTCCAGCTATCTGGAAAGTACAGAAGGCTTTATTGCAAAAGTTTGTTCCTGAAGTGCGTGACGGACACAGAGAGTTTGCTGCTACTAACAGTGTGAGTCTTGAACATTCCTTGGGAAGCCTCATGGGAGCTGCTTTCCTTAATGCAAGTCTAGGAAACTAAATAAAATGTGATTCTGGCATATGTTCTTAGCAGTCATCCTAGAGGGGGGAAAACCCTCCAACTCAAACTCTCCCTAAGTACATCCATGGACTGATTTTTTGCTTTCCAGTGCAGAGTCTTTGGATCATTTTGGCTGTGTGAAGGACCAAGTTATTTTCCTGACCAGAATAAAGTCAGTGGAAAGAGGCTTGTGAACCTACTGCTTTCTGCAATAGGAGTGATAGAGGATGCAATTTTAACAGCCAGATGATGCTTTTGGGGTAACACATGTGGAGAATAAAGGGGGAAAATAAGCCCACAGTGCCTCCTCTTACCTTTTTGTCTTCAATTTTAATTATTATCTGGAAATCTGATGGAGAATTTTTCTTAAATTATAAATGCTGTAGAGTGGATTATTGTTGTATTTAAACATGGGCGAGTTTAAACTGATTTTTTTTCTTTAGTATTGAAATTTCTACTTCTTAAACTGACAAATTTTGCTTAACAGAAACACTTGTGGTTTGGTTTTGTTTTTCTTTTAGTATCTTGGGTACTTTGGGGATGCAAAGACAAAATACAAACGAGTGTATGTGAAGTTTGTTGAAAATGCAAACAAAAAGGAGTATGTCAGAGTATGCTCAAGAAAACCACGAATCAAGCCTGTCCAGTCAGCAAGGTATTTTATTTCAATTTGTTTTCCATTTTGCCATATTGTTTTCATATTAAGTCACCTATTTAAATAAACAGGAGATATAACTTTGAAGCATATTAATTGTGCTTTAATATGAAACTGAGAACTGTCTGGTTTGCTTTAAGAAATTAAATATAAATTACTGCTTTGTCTTCCCTACTCTATTCTGTTCCATAATCAGTTATTTTGGAGGTGTTAGGGTTCTACATGCTATTTCTATGTCATCCTTTGCCATACAAGCCTGCTAGTGTAATGATTATAATTTTTTGTGTATTGTTTTCTTGTGTCCTGTGGACTTTGCTAGTGAGGTAGGTTTTTCTGGATTGCTTTAATGACGTACTAGAAGTACCATGCTTCCTTCACAATCCTGGAAAGTTAATTTAAAAACAGATGTTTATTACAGTGTTCTTCATTCAGGAAAACACTAGAGTTTTAAATCTAGTTTGTTCTCAGAGAAAGCAGAGCCATCAGATAATCAATTTTATTAAATAATCCTGTTCTACTAAAAGTAGCTAGGATTTTGATGCTCCTTTTTTCTTGGGCTATGGAAGACTGATCCAGTACCTCTTCTTCCAGTGCTCTGAAGCAATCCCCTCTTTTAACAAAATGTAGTTGTGATTAGCTTGTTATGCTTATGCTGTTCTCTCAACACTGCTTTTGGCTTTTCTTTCTGTTTGTACTGCATGTTGTATTTCTGGAGGAATCAGTCAGATCCCACCTCTGTCTGTGTTTCACTGAGCTGCATTAAGCAAGGTCTTTCAGCTTCCTCATTTGGAGCAGATTTCCCGTTCCTCTCATCCTTCTGCTGGCTGTTGTCTCCATCCATTTTGGTTTGAAGTCTTCATTTCTGACAGATGTCTAGAATTATTCTGTGTTCCAGAAGATACTGACAGTGTTTCTGCTGTACATATCACTGCTTTCCCATCTTCTAGCACTTCCCAGGATTGTATTCCCTGCCTTGCTCTCAAAACTATATTGTATTATTAGTCCTAAAGTACAGAACTTTGTATTTCTGATATTAACATTCCTGTTTTTTTTCCTGTTTTGAGTGGTGGGAAGAGAAAGAAAAAGAAATTGTCTGGTGAAGTATTGTATCAAAAATATAGTAGTATGTACAGTGTGTATGACCTAATTCCCAGTTACAGGTGACAGTGCAGTAAGAGCAAATAATCAGTGGGGAGTATATTCTGGTTAAATAAGATTATAGCTGTTTTATTACTGCCAAAACTTGTGTGGTAATTATTTTCATAAAAATTCTCTTCATAATATTGCAGGACTATTCATTGTAAGCCTAGTAATAGCAACATCAAACCCCCTGATCCACCAACACCAAAACCAACAGCAACAAAAGTCTCTTCTGTGAAACCCAAAGCTAAACAGCCAAAGGTAAAGGCTGAACCACCTCCAAAGAAAAGGAAAAAGTGGAAAGAAGAATTTTCGTCTTCCCAGTCTGATTCTTCACCTGAGGCCCAGAGTGAAGAAGATGGTGAGTGAGATACCATTGCTGGCACCCAGGCCCATTTGAACTCAACTGAGGAGAGTATTATAAAATTACTTTGTTTGATCTTGCAGATTTTTCTGTACAAACCTCAGAAAGAAAATATAAAATCCGACAGTGCCATGCAAAATGAGTTTCTTTCTGTTGGTCTGTAAGCAAATGTGTACAATTGAAGTTATTTCAAATGTAGTTTATCTACATAAATACATGTTTTACTACTTGTTCTCTGTGATGGGTACAATTGCAGGAGCAGAAGCCAGTTTGATTTTTGACTGCATCTTAAGAGTGAGATTCTTCATTAGTTTTCCTTTGCAACTGCATGTCATGTCTACAATAACATTCCTGTAATGTTTGCCTGCATGCAGATGTGGGCAGAATTCAGATGCTGCTGTTGTTTTTTCAGAACCCAAGGAGATGAAGCAGTCGACTTCTTGGCTGCTTCATTGCTTCTCAGAATGCCAGCTGTTCAAATGTAGCCTGCTGAGCAGATTTGCTGTTAAGGCATTCATAGAACATTGAGATTCAATGCTTGCAGGAATTCTCCAGAAGAAAAAGGGATTTCAGGAGTTTGCAGTGTTTTTAGGGGTTACCTGTGGTAGCAGATTTACAGTGCATTTTGCAGGGTTCTTTGTTTATTTCCTGTATGTTTGAGCAAAGCTCATACTTTATTAATGCTACATTTCTAAAGCATCCTGGTGACTTCTAAATATAGATAAACTATCACTGGTGTGCTGGAACACTGCTTCTGTGAGGACAGCACCTTTCAAATATTTTTCTTGCCCAAGTAACAGTGTCCATATATAAGACCTCAAGTAACCTGGTGATTACAGTCAACCTGAGGAAGTTTAACAGCCTTGCTGTCTGAATCACTGAAAAACCCTGGTGTCAGACTGTAAAAAACTCCAGAATGCTTACTAGTACTGATGGCTACTCCGTGTACCTATTAAAATTGCTATCTATGAAAAAATGAAAGCTTCCTCAGAGTAAGCAGAAATATGCCTACATTGCTTCACTGATAAATTTTTTTTTGCTTTTTTTTTTTTTTTTGTGAGTTGAAAAATTAGGTGTGATTGACTTCAGTGATATGCAGGCTCCTAAGTGACATTAGTACTCTGAAATTTTTTTCCTGTTGAATGACTTGGAATTCTGCAATTTTGGGAATTGTCATGAAACTTGGGCCACTTCCCTTGCCTGAAGTTATTCATTATAATTTTTCTCTTAACTTTCATCTACAATAACAGAAAAATGTTTAAATTCCTTAAAATATAATCTAAATGCTGATAGTTTAAAAAATTGCACTGTTTGTACCATATTTGGTGTCTGACCCTGTTTTGGATGTGGAAGTTGTTTATTGCAATTGATTGCACTGAGTTTTAATCCCTTGGGGTACCAGTAGGGGTCACTTGTGTTTTAAGAGAGAAACCTTCTGTTTTGAAAAACACAAGTATTTGTAGGCTATTGAAGGAAAAAAATAATTCTATCCTGTTTGCTTTTCAGAGGTTGTACCCCCAGCTCCACTTGTTACTCGCTTTTTGAATACAAGAGCTATGAAAGAGACTTTTAAGAGCTACATGGAGTTGCTTGTTAGCATTGCCTTGGATCCAGACACAATGCAAGCCTTGGAAAAGAGCAATGGTACAGTATGTTTAACATTTGAGTGCTCTTACTGGATTTTAAAGTTATTAATCAGTAAAGCAAGTGTTCCACAAACCTAACAGAATTCTAGTTATATAATGTCATCTGAGAATCTATACGTTATTTGTGTATATATATTTTTGCATTATCTCTTTGAACAATCAAAGTAATTTGGAAATACTGTTTTATCTGCTTTGCTGCATTAGAACTTTGCTGTGAATGGCAGAATTTCTCTTTGTTCCTACACTTCTATACTTCAAACCTTAGCAAACATTTGTTTAAAATTACAGAGTTTCAAGTGTTTGCTTTCTTATGAAGAAATAGGCTTATAACTCTAAGTAGTTGCAAATCCTTCTACTATTAAAAATTCTGCATTTTAAACTCTGAAATCTTAAAATTTTGATCAAAGAAAATTATATTAATGTATGTATTTTCTTTGAAGACAAAATATTTGGATTTGTTTACCCTAGTAGACTCCTGTTTCTCAAAATTTAGTGAAACACTCACGTTACAAAGACAAAGATTCCAAAACAGAAATCCTTTCATGTATTATTTAGTTGCAAGCTGTTGTTTTGTACTAAGTTCTGTTTGTCTGTGTTTAAAAAAAATCTTTTCTAGCCTCTCCTCTCCTGCCTCTCCTGATTTGTTCTGAGTGTGCATCAGTGCACACTTACCTCAAGATTTCAGACCCTGTGCATTATGCTAGTAGTCCCACTAAAATCAAAGTAATTGACTTTTATAAATAAAAGACTCCATACTGAGCTATAAAATTTCATTCCTGGCCACATGCCTATGTTCAGCTGTATATTGTGCAATTCACAGTGGTTTATCAGATAACTTTTATCAGTAAGTACTTTCCTCAGTTTTTTTTTTTTTGTTATAAATGCCAGCAGGACCATTTCTTGTAAAACAGAATAACAAATGTCAAAACCACATACTTGTCTTCATAAAACTGGCACTTGTATTGCACAGAGGAGAATTATCTAGGAAGTGGTGTAAAATTGTCTCTTAAATTTATGTTCTGTATTTCTCTATCTTAATTTTTCCTTGCAGCAAAAAAAAACTCAGAGGAAGGGGCAGGATTGCAGTCAGCAGTTAAACTGCATACTATCTAGACCAGCTTAGTGAGCTGATAAAAAAAAAAAAAAAGAGATTTTTCTCTCACATTTGAAATTAGATTATGTGCCAATTGCTTTATTTTTCACTTTCCACATTGTATATTAATGGGTCAAAGTACAGATTGAATATTAGTCTCATTTTTGTGCATCTCTTAATAATCAACTGCTGTGGGTTTTTAACGTGTCTTTTAGATGAGCTACTTTTGCCTCACATGAGAAAAATTGATGGTATGCTGAATGACAATAGGAAAAGGCTGCTTTCCAAATTGCGCTTGGATCATGCTTTCAAGGTATTCTCTTTCAAATTCTAGGCTTTTAAAAGTGGTGTTTTAAGTAAATCACTGAATACATACCATGCAGGCACAGCTTAAAACCCAGAAGGCACATTTGTAACAGAAGTGAATGTGGATTTGAAAGAGATGCTATAAATGTAGTGCTTGTATGTGGCATTTGGAGAACATTTTGTGATGGAGGAGTTTATGCTGCAAAGGTAAAGTTCTAGTTTTACTCCCCATGCTTTCTGGTTCGTTCTCAAGCATTTTTTCCTTTAAACTTTCCAAGTTTGCCAGAAGAAAATCTGTTTCCTGCCCTAGAGCTTTTGGTTAAGTGATTGTATTGCCTAAAAATAAACTTTTACATGAAATAGCTATGCTGTGGAGCAGATGTCTGAACCTCTTTGAAGTAGAGAACATGATCAGAGGAGGTTAAAACCAGGACAGAGGGATGCAAGAACAACTCATTTGTGTACTCTTTCGTGTATCTTCAGCATGGAAGGTTGAGAAAAGTGTGGATAACAAGCCCATATTACAGCAGCTTTGGCGTGGTAATAAAAAAACAGGTCTGGATGTGGCCAGGGAAGAGAGAAGCCATATCATCTCAGTAGAGAGAAGGTAAACAGGAGGATAATCACTGTGCTTCCTACCGTTCCCACTCACCCTCCAAGCAACAATGCAGAGCTTGCAAATGCAGGAAGGTGTTTTTCACTCAAGGAGTCATTTAGGTTAGAAAAGATGAAATTCAGTAACCCAGCACTGCCAAGTCCTTCACTAAACCCTGTCCCAAAGTGCCACATCTGCTGCATGTGTTTCAGAGATCTCCAGGTGTAGTGACTTCCTTCACCACTTCCCTGGGCTGCCTGTTACAGTACTTCATAACCCTTCTGGTGAAGAAATCCTTCCTAATATCCACTCTAAATATCCCCTAGCACACCATGAGGCCGTTTCCTCTTGTCCTGCTGCTTGAAATAAGAGACCCTTTTGTCAGTGTCTATGATCAAACATTATTTGTTCTTGTAACAGTTTTCGGGCCAACAACTGTAAAGCAGGCCTGACTACAAACACCACCAGCCCAAACTTGCTCTTCTGCCACTCTTTCCCTGTCCCCTTATGCCCACAGTACAGAGACACTTGGAGAATTAGTGCTGTCTTTGAGCTTATTTTTGAGAACTAAGTGAGGAGGGAAATAATAACAGACTTGGAGTTCTGCTCTTTTCCATCATGAAACTTTTTTTCCCCATTCCATTTCTTCTAAGCCTTGTGGGACATCAAGTGGCCTTGTTTCAGGGAGGAGACCACCATCAACCAGTGTAATTCACACTATTCTTGAAGTTTTTTTGTATTAGTTATGCTGTTTTCCCAACAGCTGAACAATTTTTACCTCCTTGAAAAGAATTTCTTGTGGCTTCCTCCTTACACTAAAAAGGCCTGGGGAGGGCTATGTAATTTCAAATGCACAGAGCCTCAGAGAGGTAGCATGTGTTAAACCTCCATTTCTGTTTTTCTGTTGTGGTAAGAATTTTGTGTTAATAGTTGTTAATATAGGTACCTCTTTTTGACCTGTCTGTGCAGAAAAGATAGGCCAGTTAAGGGAGGATACAAATTTGTAGAATTCTAGTTACATTCACTGGACACAAAAAGTGAGAGGTAGCAACATTTGATTTTTTCCCAGTTTGAGGGGAAAAGGCTACTACAATTCTCTGTAATACCAACAGCTTTGCTGTGTGTTCACTTAGAAGCAGATTATGTATCATATCTCTAAAGTTAACTTAAAACTGTATTCCATCATGTCATCTGCAAGACTTTAATGGAGTTAATGGATGTAAGGAAGGCATCTGCTTGTGATGTCATATACAAGATTGAAAACCTTCCATGTTTTTCTTCTGGTGTGACAGTGCCAGCTTGTGCCATCCTTGGGTCAATGTCTTGGATAAAAATGAATTGCCTACTTGTCATCATAAGTGCTTGTGTTGGTTAGAAAAATGTGTTTAATGCTCTTTAAGATACAGGAGGTTTCTGTTCCACCTTTATGAAATAACTAGTGAATGAGGCACTGAAGAAAGCAGTAAGTGAAAAATATAATTTGTCATTCACTGGTATCATTCAGTTTTAATGGTTTTACTGTTCTGCACTGATAGGCATGGATGAATTTAATATTGTTTTTCCATGGGATACAGTTAATATGGAATATGGTAGCACTGTATTACAAACCAAAGCAGACACTGAAGTTAGCAGTTGGTGTTTGGTAGTTTTGCCTGTAACATTTTTTATAGTTCTAACGGTTTATTGCATCTTTTGGGTTAATAATTTTTATAAACAAAATTAGAAAGTATTATTGTTGCTTTAGTTGAAACTCAGTAAATGAAGCATCTCTGCTGAATTGTGTAAACTTCATTTGAAAATAATTGTGTCTCATGATCCCAAAGATGCAGAAATCACTAGTATTTACTTCTTCATTCCAATTCACTTTTTTCTGGTGTAGGTCAGAGGTGTGGCCATGGAACTATTCTGGTTCTTAGGAATTCTCCAGGGGAGGCCAAAAGTGGCCACTCCAAATCAGCCTTGAGGAAGGCTATTACAGTGGGTAGCAAAACTAAACAATTCACACCTGTATTCCACTTTGAAAGTATTGCAAGGAAGGATGGATATGGACAGGTTGGCTGGTCAAGGTTCCTGCTGCCACTGTGCAGGAGATTTAATAGCTGTTTACTGAGGGGTTTGTTTAATAAAGTAAAGAATGGCTGATATAGATAAAGAGCTGATAAATTATAGGCAGGGGAGGTTTTTGTAGTCAGGTACTGTTCATTGAAAGAAAATATAACAATGGAGTCGACTTCATATTTTAACCCAGTAGTCTCAGTAAGGTCCTTAAGCTGCAGTTTTGATTTGTTTTTCCATATGTGTACTTTTCTGCCTCATACTGGAGTATAATACAAAGATGCATGTTTATTTAACTTGAAACATTTTTTTCAGGGTGAGATAATGTAGTATAGGAGGACTATTTCAAAGCAGCTTTTAACATAATGCTGTATTTGTTCAACAAAGTTGTATTCAAATTTCTTCATGCAAGTAATGTAGAAGTGAAGCTGACAGAAATGCAGTTCACTCTCATGAGTTCAAATGTCTTAAACTTGTGCTTCTTTGAATCAGCCTTCTACTTCACTGTGCATAAGCTTTTCTACCTTACAGATCTGATGAGATGCAATTAGTTTGTAATTTGCAAAATCTGGGACAAAACCTATGGAGATATTTAGGCATCTGGTCCCTGCATGCCTGACTATGTGTGAAATGCTTAGAGATCTTCAGGTAACTTGGACTTAGAGATTCTTGGGTAGAAATTGAATGGAAAGCATTTTAGAAGAGAAAAATTGCCCTGTGGAGCTTTTTTCCCCCCCCTCTTTTTCTAGTGATAGAATCATAGATGTTAATCTGATGTACAGTGAAAAGATCTGCTTGTCTTGAAAAAATAGAGTAGTCAGGAACAGGTGGTCATGCTTTCCAAACCAGATTTGGTTCTATGATCTGATAAAGACACTTTATCAGGTCTTTGTAGAAGAATGAATTTTTTCCTAATAGGCTGCTAAACTTTTCAAAGAAAAATGGCCAAGTTTTCATCAATGTGACCATTCTTTATTTTTTCATAATCCATTGTCTTTATATGCTCTGTCTAAGAATGCTTTGGAAAACTTTCCTGAACTGACAGTGGTCACTCGGGATTCCAAGACAAAGTGTGGAGGGGCGTCTGTGTCTAAGATCAAAATGAATGGTAAAGCTTACAACAAGAAAACACTGAGGGCTTCTAAATCAACCACTAAATCAGCACAGGTGAGTGCTCACAGGGTTTGTTGCTGCCACCATCTGACTTGTGCTGTGATAACCACGTTTATATAAAACATTGCTTTATGTATTAGGTGGTTTGGTTGGTTTATCAAAATGTAAAATTCTTTGAGGGAGGTGCTTTTTCTGTAACAAGGGAATGTTAAAAACCAACATTTAAAGGAGTATGTTAAGTCATTATTATAAATCATATGTGAAAATTTGTCAACCTCCTGGGCTGTTGCTGGAGCAGCAACATTTTACCTTCACCATTGCAGCTGTAGATCATAGTAATAACAGTGTTTTACACTTGCTGCAAGGTAAACAATACATTGACTTCTTGTCAAAAAAAATAGTTTTAATACTGTAAAATCTGAGATCAGATAACACTTGTTAAAAATTGAGTTCTGTCTTGTTTCGTTCCTCATTTTCAATGGCAGAATGAAGCTGTGTATCTTAAATTAAAAAAAAATAAATTAAAAGCAACGTGGAAAAAATTTGAGAAGCAGACATTGCTTATTTCCATAGAATTCCTGGGGAGCACTCTAACTAGATTTGGCAGGTACTGGCTTCTTAGTCTTATCTCCCTGCAGTAAGTAGTGGCTTGACGAATGACCTGTGCATATACCTCACACTCATATTTCTTGCCAAATTAACCTAATTTTTAGATAAGTGCAGATCAGCCTTCTTAAGCACAAAGTCTGTGTCTTTTGCAATGATAGCCATCAGTCTGGAAGAAAAATGGTTAAGCTTTGGTGGTTTTTGGAGTACTTCTTGAGAAGATGTCTTACCCATTTTGGGCTTGCTGTGCATTCAGGATGACTGAAAGCATTCTCACACCTGGTTTTGATAAAACAACATGGAAAGTGGAGATAGGAGATAATTATGATATAATGTAAATCACATTTTGCCAGATATGTCACAATAATGATTTGAATGAAGCATTCCATTTCTGAATTGCTAGAAAAAAAATGCTTGCAGAAGAAAATGTCTGTAGTGTCTCTTGGTAAATAACATGAATTTTCCTAAAACAGTTGTTCTTTTTGCAGGAGTTTACAGTAGATCCAGAAAAAATACAGTTGTATTCTTTGTATCACTCACTCCATCATTACAAATATCACATATATCTAACATGTAAAGAGGAGGTAAGTATTGTTCTCATTTTTTGCATTCAGTGAGGGAATTTATTGAGGGAATTGAGTCCAACTTGAGAGACTGTTCTCTTCTTCTTGGTAAATGAGTATGGATTGAGGCCTCCTATTTAAATTAATTCTTCATGGCAAACAAAAGGCTACACTGACCACATGGGTTACCCCTAATGGGAACTGCTGCTCAGAACATTCAGATGTGAGATTTGCATGGTTTGTGGGTTTCCCTGAAGGGTTCTTCACTGTTATCCAAAAGAAACAAAACAAATGTTATCAGTGTATTTAATTCCTTGGATCTAAAAGCTTATTTTTTGTCTTAGAATGCCACGCCTTTATTTCTTCTGCAAATCCTTGGTGGAAACATTTCAGGTCACAGAAAGACAAGAGTTGAGCTCTGGCTTAGTTGTTAAGAAATGCATTTTGGGGGCATTACCCTTGTTTTTAAAACTTAAAGGTTTTCTGGCAAAGAAGGTTCATATTTAACTGCAGACTATTATAAAACTGAGAATTCTCCAATTCTGGCAGCCTAACGTGTGTGTGTGTGTGTATCTCTCTCTCCCCCTCCTTCTCTTTTTTAAATAGATTTCTTCTGTTCAGAAGACGAGTGCAGATCTAGGCCAGGAAGAGATTGTGCAGCTGTGCATGAAAAACATAAAATGGGTGGAGGATCTTTTCGAAAAGTTTGGTGAACTTTTGAATCATGTCCAGCAGAAATGCTCATAACAAAAATGTATCCCAAATCCCACATTTTTCTATGGCACTAACCTGATGGAACAGAAAGCTCAGAGAGAGGCTCTGATTTCTTTTACAATGCCAGACTGCATTCTTGTTCGTAGCCTTTTTTTTCCTCTTTATGGAACTTTGTGCCTTGGCTCGTGCTAAGGAAAAGTGATGCTGCCAAGGAAATCAGTCCTTTGGAGGTGGAACTAAACATAAACCTAACCACATTTTTAACCTGAAGAGTTGTTTTCTATTTTGTAAACTATTGGGTAACTTAGTTTTATTTTCAGAAATGTTTTTGACAAGTGATAAAGCATGCACTACATATACTTTTTTTTTTTTTCTTTTTTATTGCTCAACAGATAACAACACTTAAAATACTACAGATTTTTCCATCCCTGACTAAGTGAGAGAAAAGTCAGTGTTGGGGCGAACTAATTTTTACATGTCTGGCCACCAAATTTAGAGTTTTGTACATTTTGTGAACAGAGCCGGAGTGACATCAGTTTCTGCATACGTATATTGCCATCATAAAATCCAGGAATTTCATTATGCTTTATGGACTCCTTTTACTATTGTCATGTTCAGGAGACTGAACATGGAGTTGGTGCAATCCTATGACTGCTTTTGTGTCAAATTATATTGTAATGAAAGACAATGACCTTAACTATTTTCCCTGTTTTGAAGAAAAAAATATTTTCCTTTATACTGTGTTTTTTTTTCTTTTGGGAAAAAAAAATTCAATTGTACATTTTATCTCACTAATAGTTGTATTTTTCACAGAGGAAATATTGTGGTTAAAATTGTTACATGTATCTTTGTAATACACTTCCCATTGCTTTCAGTAAATCCTATTCATTTATATGTTGATTTTATATTGTAAACTATGTATCTCGAGGTAACCCTTTTGTTTATACAGGTTTGCTTCAGTGTTAACCAGAATAATGCATAATGCATACTAGACTAGTTTTGCTTTAAGTGTAGTTGTGTTAGACACTGCAATTATTTTCTGATATGTGAAAATAAATTTCTTACTAAACTAGCACTTGATTAACTGAGAGTTTAAATGAAGAGCTACTACACTTTATCTTGGTCAACAAAGATTGTTGATTGAATAGACTATATGCAGTGTTAAACACAGCTTACATAATTGTTTGTAGAACTGGCAGTTGCAGAGCTGTTCTCTTTTTGGTGCCTTTCAAGTCTTCAGACATCTTTGTAGCTTTTCTCCCCCTCCAGGTTGCTAACAGCTAGTAGTGTCACTAGTCACACTCAGACAATGAATGTAATGGGCTCTAATCAGGAGAACATTTTCTTTAAATTTGCCAATAGAATGCCTTACTTAGTCATTCAGAATGGAGATGTACTCTACTGGCATCCTAAAAAAAGTCATGTTGATCTTTTTTCAGATAATGTAAAAAAAAAAACTTCATTCCTTTATCCTTTTACTGCCACTTAGTGCCTTAATTTCAGCCAAGAGAGCAGGGTTCACTATTCATTGGCCAAATGAAATAACATTCATTGCCATGTGACCTTTTCCCCATGTTTTGATCCTATTTAGTTGTTAAATATTCATTAGACCGTAGAACTATAAAGAGTTTAATGAATAGATGTGAAAATGAAATTATTTGATCTTGAGTAAGCAAATAGAGGTTTGGATATTAAAGTATGTACAGAATTTTAGCTGATTAGATTTAGAACCTTGTAGGATGTTTACCATATTTCCAAAGCTTTTCATCCTTAAAAAGCAATAATTCTCCTTTACAATTTTTGTGCAGACTACAATGAACAGAAATGGGTATGTGGCCTTGCCTTTTTTAAAGCCTCTTCCTTGTGGTTTTGCTTTAAAAAGGAAGGTCACTGTCATGTTAATGACACATTGTGCTACTGCTGTGTCTGCAATTATCAAGGAGAGCGAGGTGGGTTTGGGTTTAGGCAGAATGTGCAGATCGTTAGAGCAATCATGGAGCTAATTAATTCCCACGGTGAAAAGAAGGGTAGCCATGGGGGTAAGGAATTTCTATAGTTTCAGTCCTGCTGAGTCTGGTAGGAGCTCGAGTTTATAGGGTGAAACCAAACAGCAGAGTTACCAGCCCTTGCAGCAATCAGATAAAATGATTTTAATGTAAATGTGCACACTGGAGGTACAGTGGAAACGTGCCTGGTACACTCTTCAAACACTTGTGGGCATTCCCAAGCTTACTCAGTGCATTCCCTTGCTGGGATGGCTGGCAGTGGGTGTAGATCCATGAGAAGGAGTTACTTGCCCCAGGCAGAGTTCTGTAGTCACATTACAGTTTGAAAATGCCTACTCTGTGGTTTTAAAAATCCTTAGGATACAGACTGAGGAAGAATGGAATTGGCTCCTTGATGGTGTAGTAAAGAGTTGGTCAGACTTTGTCTCTCTCTCACCCCTTTCTAATGAAGCAATGAGCTGAGAGAGTTCTCTGTTCTTTCTAAAAGATTACCACTACTGTGTACTTACTCTGGATTTTTGAATCTAGAAGCAGCTTTAGAAAGCTGCTTTCAGTCCTTAGAAGCTGAGAAAAAGAAATGAGAGGCTTTTGGAGTAGCTTGTCCCTATTTAAGAAGAAAGTAATTTTAGCAACAACCATTTAAAAAAAAAAGGGGCAGGGGGCCAGGATGCTCTGCACTGCCATAAAAAGTGACCTGGCTTAATTTTGGCTGTTTTGTTCCCAAGGCCAGTTAAACAAGCACTGTGCCTGTAGAAGACAGGAAATACTTGTCTTGAGTGAAAGTAGCTGCCCCAGACTATTAGAGATTAATATAATGGAGCTTCCATCTTTGTCTTGGGGTGCAAAAATGGTGTCTGGATTGTTAATTTACCAAATTAGAATAAGTAAAAACATGGAACTCTTGTTGAAGTGTGTTGAGGGGTCATAAATCAAAGCAAAGCTTTGTTAGTAGGATTGAAGAGGTTTTTTTATGCTGAAGCAAACTTAAAGAAAAAGTCAATGTAAAAATTACTTTTTTTGCACAAATACTTTGTTTTGTTGCATTTTAGATAATGAAGTCTGCACCCACGCCTCAAATTTTTTCCCCTTGGAGTAACAGTGAGGTCTTCATCCCTTAACATCTGACAATGGAAATTGAGCACTGATTTGACTGCAACAGAAGATGCACTAGGAAGGAACAAAGCCCTCCTTAGACTATGAATTAGCAAAACAGGAATAAAACAAATTGCATAATCAGTTATTTGGCTTTTAATTTCGCTATTCTTTGCTTTAGTGTGGCATCCCAAGTTACACTGGATTTGGTTCTATTCAAATACAGCATTTCTCTTAAAGGCAGGTTTGCTTTGAAATGCTACTCCCAAAGTTTTTCTAGCAAAAAATCAGAGACAAAATTGGATTGAGAAATTGTTTCTGAAAACAGCTAAGGACTTTAGGGTCTTTGAGGTTCTGTGGCATGTATTGTATTCATATTTTGTCAAAATGAAATACTACTTTTTAAAAAGTCAGATCTTACAGGCTGTCTTCCAAGTAAATGACTTCCGTAGGAAATATATTTTAAATATTATTTAAATATTTACTACTATTTAAAACAATTTTAAAGCAGAAAAGCTAATACTATGGTCACAAAATGTCAGTGTGTCATCAACCATTTCTTATTTCGTTGCCAGCACTTGACATTTGGTCTCTCTTACCCTATTACAAACCTGTGCATTTCACAGTGCACATTCTGCCATATTTTATTATTTAAGCTAATATTAACATGTCATTGGTAATAAATGCATGTTTTTCTGCATATCTGTTCTACATATGGCAAAAATGAACCTAGGGCTAATTAAGAGACACTTTATGCATTCTTAGTCCAGATTTTCAGGTGGTCCATAATACAGTGTATGGAAATGTGAAAAAGGACAGTTTTGTACCATTCATGATGTTATTAACTAAACCCATTAAAGTGAAAACACTTTTTAAACAAAAACCTCATAATGCTTAGTCATTTGTTATTAAGTCTTGAAAAGTTAAGATTGTTGGAAACAAATTGGCAATTTAGACTACATTTTCTGCTTGCAACATGAAGAAATACACTTCTAGGGTTTGGGAGGGGGTTTCCTTTATGTTGCCTGAATTGAGCATATCTGGTTGATCTGGATTTTTTAGTTCTGGGTTCTAAGTGTTCTGAATTAATTTGTAAAATATAGCTGCCAGATCTTAAACTGCTGTGGTAAGTGAGGAGCCAGACTGTTGGGGTAAGAGAGAGACTGCTGCTGTAATTCAGATGGAGTTTACCTGATTTTTAGTATTTTCATTTGTTCTCTTTCTTGCTAGATTAGAATGTCATCACCATGTACCTTAGGGGAAGAAATGGTGCTCCACACAGGTTTGGTATTTTTGCCCCCCAGCTACAATGAAATTACTCTGGATATTCTTACACCTGTTTTTCCCTCACACAGAGGGCTGAACCACCACTCTTGACCATAAGATCCATGGCAGGCCTTTTCTGAGCAACTTGCTTGCAGAAAAAGGAGAATCTGGAATATTTTTTTAATGGCTTTTTGTATAAGCTTCTTTCCAAACCAAGGTGAATATAAAATTAATCATTTTGCCATGGAGTTGATTGTTGTTTTCTCTAAAAAAAACTTTGGGAAGCAGGTAGGCAGAGAATGTCCTGTTGCAATCCTGAAGATTTTGATGCTGTGTTTCAGATACAATTTTTAATTTTTGAAGGGTTAAAAAAAAAAGAAAGAAAAAGCAAGGCAAGAAGCTGAATGCACACAGCTTTTTAAAAAAGGAAAGCAGCTTCTACTATCAGCAGTTCGTGGATATCTTAGGCAATCAAAATGACTTGCTCTGAATTAACTATTTGCCTTTTCCATAGACAGCCTAACAAATCTTTGTTTCATTTCCAGAAAATGAAGTACAGAAAACTGTCTTGAAGTTCTTTTAATCTGATCTCTTATAAGAATACAGCACTAAATACAGAGAACAAGCTATTTATAAAGGAGAAGAATAAATGGTGAGTCAGGGAAAAGAGCAAACAAAATTTCAGGGTTGTATCCTCTCATTTATCCTAGGTATGTCTTAAGTTTTTGCTTTTAAAAGTTCCACTGGGCATTTTCTTTTCTCTGTGTGTGTTTAATTTTGGTAGGTTTTGTTGGGTATTTTTAGCTACCTAATGCCCAAAGGGCAGAGGGAAGCAGCAGTAAGAGCAGAGCCTGTGAGCAGGACTGAAGGAGCAGCTGAGGTCCTTCATCTTAGTTTTTAGTTCAATTTATGAATAAATGAAGTCCCTCTTTATTCTACATGTGTTATTTGAAATGGTAAACTAACTATATAATAGGGAATATGTGTTGTAGCCTTCTCAGACTTCCAGGACATGTGATAGCCAGACCTTTTGAGTAAAATTATGTTGGTTTGCATTATCCTTTCCTTTCTAACCATGGTGGCTGCTAGTGTAATTTGTCTGTGCATTATTTATGTATCAGATATTTTTTGCTGTGGCAATAGAAGGTAAGTGATATGATAATTGAATAAAAGCTGGAGCATCAATGTTTTATTATGTGGTTAGGTCAAATGGGCAACTTTGTTCAAAGCTCTGGGAGAATGAGGATATAGAACCCCTAAGTAAAGCAGCTTTGGTGGCTTCTTAAACCTCCCAGATTTTTGTTGCTGGTCAGAATGCAGAAGTCCCTGCAGCTTTCCTAACAAACAACAGTCAGGGAACACTTACTTGTTTCAGTGCAGCATCCAGCAACTTTGTTTAGACAGCCAGAGAGGCAGTTTGATCACAGCCAATGGACTTTGCACTGAAGGAGTTGGAGAGTGCTCACGTGTTCTGTGGGAATCAGAGTGCTGCAGTTCTGGAACCAGCTGGCTTAAACAAACCCCAGAAACCAGGTAACAAGAAATGCTTGGCCAGGGACTGCTACTTTCTTTTTGACATGAACTGTGCAAGTTCCCTTTGAGTTTAGTAGGGTAATAAAATTCTGCAGGATGCTTCTGGGGCCATTTTCCTATCCAAAACCATGGGCCTGGCAAAATATGGCATAATTGAGTTAGGTGTCCCCAGTACATGTAATATAAAAGGTAAATTATAGATTCCTGCTTCTGACCTACATAAACAATAAGCCTGATTCTCTGCCCTAGAGCGTAAATGGTATGCAGCTGTTTTCTAAGAAAATCAAAACAAATGGTCAAAATCAGGAATTCAGTTTTGCTCAGCAAATCTATTTAGATTTCTCACTGTTCTCCCCCCTCACCCATCAGCTCCTCCTGTCCCATTAATCTGGAGCCACCAGTGAGTGCTCACTGTGGGAGAAGGAACGTGGAACTTGTCCCTGGTGGATCAGCAGGAGTTACCATCTCACCGTGCTTCAGGTGCATGTCAGTGCTCATTCAGGCTCTCCACAGCTATGAGCTGTGAGAGCTGCTCCCCTAACTCTTTCTGAGCTTACCTAGAGCCTCTTTCAGTAGTAACACAGGTTAGTGTTCGGGTTTGTGTAGCAGAATAGAGGAGTTCACATTCGGTCAGGAACTGCAGCTCCGCTGAGAAATGGCACCTCCCAGCCGGGCACAATGACTTCTGCCGCCTGAATTATTCAAAGTGTCTGGTTGCACTCGCTCATTCTGGCTGAGCAGGTTTCTGGCGTGCAGAGGACACTGAGCCTTCACTGTTCTGAGAGGAGTCGTTCTCCAGACACCCGTGCCAGGACCGTAGTGCCAGGACACGTCTAGGGACAGTGAAATCAGTCTCTGGTTACAGCGCATAATCGTGCTTGAAGTGCCGGGAAACCTCCACTAGAGGGAAAAGCTGAAAAATCCACTTCAGACAAAACCCTTTTATCTTTATTAAGACTGAGAAACGGGCTTGTGACGTTTCTCCATTCCCGCTTTCTCACCCTGAGCCACCTCCAGGAGCGGTGTCTGCAGCCGCTGGCTCCTCCCGGAGCGGGGCCAGTGCATAGCAGCACGGCTCAGCCTCTCGGCTGCCTGCCCTGCGCTGGCCGTGCCCTGCGCTGGCCGTGCCCTGCGCTCCCTGCGCCCTGCGCTCGCCGTGCCCTGCGCTCCCTGCGCCCTGCGCTCGCCGTGCCCTGCGCTCCCTGCGCCCTGCGCTCCCTGCACCCTGCGCTCGCCGTGTCCTGCGCTCGCCGTGCCCTGCGCTCCCTGCACCCTGCGCTCGCCGTGCCCTGCGCTCGCCGTGCCCTGCGCTCCCTGCGCCCTGCGCTCGCCGTGCCCTGCGCTCCCTGCGCCCTGCGCTCCCTGCGCCCTGCGCTGGCCGTGCCCTGCGCTGGCCGTGCCCTGCCCGCCGTGCTCCCGCAGGCACATTGCTATTCCAGCCCGCCAAGACAAGGATGGCGCTCCCGAACAATGCGCCCTTTGTCGCCTCCAGCAGTCCGGTACCCAGAAGCTTCTGTCCTGGGAGCTTGTTTATTGTTCCGATCTCTTCAGAAATGCCAGGATGGAATCCTTACAGATTTCACTTCGCCATAAAATTCCAGAGCTGCCCTTCAGGAGTAAGCCGTGCTCTCGCCCCGGCCAGGTGCACTCTGGAGCAGCCTCTCCATGCTGGGGCGGGTGCTGTGGTTGCTGTGGCTTCAGCGTTGCCAGACGGCATCACTACATCCCACAGAACCTGTGCCACCCTCTCTTTTAATTGAAATGTAGATGGGAAATGGGACTAAGCAGAGTGAATTTGTGAATAACCCACTCTGCACCCTAAGAGTGTCCATCCTCTCCAGCCGGTGGAGCTCAGCCCGAGCAATCCTCGTGCTCTGAGTTACAAATGGCAGAACCTGTTAGTCAGTAATAAGGGAGATTCCCTGTGGCAGCTCTGTAATCTGCCTTTGGATCTGTCCACCTTGTCAAGCAGCCCTTTGCAATCTGATATTGTGTGAATAGCTGTTCAATTTCTTAAATTTGAGATTACCAGAGAAGAGAGTTTTCCAATTTTATAGGTCCATTTTATTATTAAAAACTTTTTTGGGCTGGCCTTTGTATCTTCAGGCATTGAAGTAGAGCAGATTTGATAATGCCATGATAATTGTAGCAATTTCTGTAAGAGGAGCTGTTGACTTTCCCTTCCATGAGTGTTTCTGTGTGATGGTGAACCATATGCTGAACTTTAATTTGTCTTGACATTTGTGAATGGAATGGAGCAACATTTTAAGGGTTACTCTTTATAATGTTCTCCTTTCATCAACTTCAGCACTGTAGTGAATACAGGCATTGTTGGTATTTAAGTGGGGAAAAAACAGACGTGTCACTGTTCTAAATAACTGGAATACTTTTCTGAATTTTTATGGTAATTATTAATTGCTATGCTGTTTCAGAAACAGACATAAAGATTGGGTTCAACAGACCCTGATAATAATGACAAAAAATGTATGTATATATACATTTAAGCTGTGTTGATACACACTTAATCTTTAAAGCTTTATTGTTATGGGAAGACATTGAAATCTAAACAATGAAGTTTAGCATAGAAGAGAGAACCTTCTGACGTGTTTGAGATGTAAGAGAGACATTTGAAATGCAGAGTTCTGTGTTAACTATTTGAAAAAGTGGGGTCTAAATTCTTGTGACAATAAGAAATTGGGTGGAATTGTTCTGCAAAAATCCCTCTTTATTTCCTAGTCAGTTTCAATAAAGTTGATATCAATTTTGGCATAAAAATTTTGAATAATAATTGGAACGCTGAACAATACTGGGTTTTAGAACAGCTTATGTTCCAGCTTTGGTGTCCTTCCAGTTTTTTTAAAAGTTATGAAATTAAAACTTTTTCCTGTGTTTCTTTCAAGAACACATAACATTGCCTACCCACTTAACTAAGCATTGATCTGTTGTAGATAAACCAGCAGCACCCCTTATTTTCTATTAATATGCCTCTATTTTTTTGGACAACACAGTCTCCAACTTTTGTCTTTTTGAGAGCAATCCTGAAATACTTAATCACACACTCTTGTTTTTACTTTGTAAAAGTAAAACAATTATATCTCCTTCATTTGTGCCCAGAATGTCTGGAAATTACAGGTACTCTCACTTCCACATCCTGGTTGGCTGCCCAGATTCCAGGTTCATTATGGGAAAAGCTAGACAGCATTTTGCATGCAGGTGTGCATCATTCCTCACTTTGCAAGCTGCAAGTTTCCATCTTGCCTTCTCTCCCTCCATGATCAGACAAGACCTGAATGTGGATCTTTATCCTTTATCATCATCTTTATCCTTGAGCAAACACTTAATTGACTTGAGGAAGTTAATCAGCTCCTGAGCAGCAGACGTGCCTGAAATTGTGGCTGTTGAATTTAAATAATCTGTTTCTGCTTTCTGCTTCTAATTAAACCCCACAGGTCTTACATGAGACTCAGAAATTCTTGAAAACTGAATTTTTCACGTTCTTCAAAACATAACTGCTCTCTTGATCCTTTGTACCTGATAGGAATATTTCTAGATGACCTGGAAATAAATGAAAATAGATTTTTATTTTGCTGTGCCTTACCGTAGAAGTTCTTTATAACAGTTACAAAGAATCTGACACAACTGTACAAACTAGGACTTGGTTGCATAATTTGTTAAAAATACAACGGTCTTAAATGATTTTATGAATAAATTATGTTAATTGTGACTGCAATTGCCATTCTCCTGTGCATCCTGCGTTCAGCTTTATGGAGGTTAATTAGGGGAACATGCTGTGGAAGGGGAAACCAGATACAGTGAGTTGTCCTTTTATCCTGAGATCTTTCCACCACAGTCTAAGGAATTCCCCCAGCCAAGATTATCCTGCATGAGGTTGCACTACTTAAAGTGACTGTATAAAAGTATAAAAAAATTAGGATGCTGTAAATGTGTATATTTTAATAATTACATAAAAGTCTATCTGTGCTTTAGGTAAGCATTTTGTAATATTGTGATTTTAAGAAATACCAAAAGATAGCATTTCTCAAAATCCTTTGATACCAGATGTTTGTCAAGAGCTGACCAGCCAATATCTACTGTCTGCCCCTGTCAAAACTGGGGTGTCAGGGCTGTGGTAACTGGCAGAAAACATAAAGGCAAAGGCACAAATGCAGGGTAGGCTGCTGATAATAAAACATAACAATAAAAACCTTACAAATTCCTCAATGAGCAGCCCACAGTCCATTGGCTGTGGCTTGCCCTGTTCCCTGCAAGCAGTGTCTTGACAAATCATTCTCCAATGTAAGGTGCAATGTTCTCAACTGATTGGTGCATCTATTAGAAAATGTTTGTGGGTTTAAATTCTCTCTATATTAGGTGAACCACTGCAGGAGGATTGACTGCATCGCTTTATTTCAACAACTGTACAAAAATTAATTCATTTTTAAAAATTAAAATGAATTCCAGCATTTACTGGTGCGCAGTTTTATTTTGGCAATGCATCAAAAAGTCTAGCATCAAACTGCTACAAAAGCAGGGAATAATAAAATAGTGCATCCTGGAAATCCCCACTGACCTATGCATTATATGTTATTTTATTGGGTTCTTATTGGCACCTGCAAGTCAGGCCTACTTTTTTTTTTTTTTAACATCTTCCCTTCTTCCCCCAATAAATAAATCTCTGTTAGTCACTTCCTTTTGCTGAGATAAGAAGATGAACTTTCATTTTCATAGGCTGGCATTTTGCTACAGCTTGAATAGGTTCCTTTTTCTCTGTGCCCAGAGACTTAAGACTTCCTTATCTGAAAAATTTCACAAAAACTTCCTCTTTTAAAACTCCCTTTATTAAATTCTGCACTGCTCAGGCAATGAAGCATGAAGAAATGTTTGTCTGCCACAAGTCTGTGGTACCTTGTTGCCTGTAGTAATTTTTCACAGCTTCAAATGAAGTGCATTGTCTATTTATTTGCATACAATGAACAAACTTGCAGTGCCCTACCTGTAAGCGTGACAAATGAGGATAAAAGAGGGCTGCCCTGAGCTCCACTGGATAGCAAACATCCTGCATTTACACCTGCTAGCTCAGAACTTGACGTAGAACAGGCTGAAGTTCAATAATTGGATGACTCAAAGTGAATTTTTGAATCACTTGTAACATTACGTTATTTGCTCTTTAATGTGCATTACATATTCCTGAGTTTGTGTATCACTGAGATCAGTTTGGCTTTGTCTGTTCCTGTGGAAATCAGTCCAAAAAACCATGAATGATTTTATGGTGTTCTAATATACTTTCATTGAGTAAGGATATAAAAATACTTTATACTTAGCAGAAAATTATACTGTTTACTTAGTAGAAAATAATTTTGGATCTCTCAGCAGTTTGCTGCAGGCAGTAGAAAAAACATTTATTACTCTGAAAATGAATGAATTATTTAATTTCCTTGCAATGAGAAATGCCAGCTGCTATAATGAGCAGCTCATAGAAGACATCACAGGGAAACTTCAACCACACGTGGTGTTCAAGCTGTGTGTCCTGCAGGAACAGCCAAGGACAGTGTTCAGGTGCTCAGGTTAAGCCACAGAAACAGATCTGGCCAGTTTGGGGGTTTAAATGACACAGTAAAAAAGGGGGAAATAAAGATAATTATTTAAGAGAGAAATTAAGAGTGACATGAAGCTCCTGGAGTGGGTCCAGCTGAGGGCAGTGAGGGTGATTGAGGGACTGCAGAATCTCTATTATAAGGAAAGGCTGAGGGAGTTGGGCCTGGAGAAGAGAACAGAGAGAGGATCTCATCCATGTGTGTAAATATCTAAAGCCAAGAGGATGGAACCAGGCACTTTTCATTGGTGCCAAGCAGTGGGACAAGAATGGGCAGAAACTCATCCACGGGAAGTTCCACCTAAACCTGAGGAAGAACTTCTTCCCTGTGCAGTGATCACACACTGGAACAGACTGCCCAGAGAGGCTGTGGAGTCGCCTCACTGAGATATTCCAGACCCCTCTGGACACAATCCTGTGCCGTGTGTTCTGGGATGACCCTGCTTGAGCAGGGAGGCTGGACCAGGTGTCCACTGTGAGCCCTTCCAACCTGCCCCACCCTGGGATTCAGTGAAATTTTGTGCTCTGTCACCAGGGATGTATCCTGCTGCCAGGAATGCATGTGGTGCTCCCAGAGCTGCAGGAAGTGTCAGGGCTGCTCTCATTTGTGTCAGAGCACAGTTCCCCACCCAGGACCAGTGGTGCTCTCACCTCAGGGCCGTGACCTCGAGTGGCTCCACCAGCTCTGTGCAGCATTTCCACCCTTCCCACCGCAGCCACTTCCTATTGATCCTGCCAGTCTGATCTGGAATACTGTATCCAGTTCCGTGCTCCTCAGTATAAAAAAGACTTAGAGCCACCAGAAAGGGTCCAGTAGAGGGTAACAAAGATGATGAGGGGTCTGGAGCCTCTCTCTTAAGAGGAGAGACTGCGGGAGCTGGACCTGTTTAGTCTGGAAAAGAAGAGACTGAGAGGAGATCTCATCAATGCACGTAAACATCTCAAAGGCAGGTGACAAGAGGATGGTGCCAGGCTCTTTTCAGTGGTGCCCAGTGACTGGATGAGGAGCAATGGCCATAAACTAAAACACCAGAAGTTCCACACCCAGCTGAGTGCATTCACCTGCTTCGGGTAACCTCAGCAGGGGGATTGGAGTGGATGGTCTCCAGAGATCTCTTCTAGCCCTGAGGATTATTCTGTGCTTGTTCACGAAACCGAAGGCGCCTTGGCATCAGCTCGGGCATTGCCTGGGCGGTCGCTGCCCTTTCTGCCCCGGGCCCGGGCACCGCCCAGGGGCGTGGGCGCGGCAGCTCCGCCCCCGCGGGCTCCGTGAGCCGCGGGCGCGCCCGGCGCGGCAGATGCGCGGAGGGACCGGGGCTCGCCATGGCCACAGTGCGGGAGAAAGCGGCGGCTCTGAGCCTCAGCGCGGTCTGCAGCCCCGCCGCCAGACCGACAGGTACGGCCGGGCCCCGACACCGGGGGGAGCGGGGACGGGGACCGGGACGGGGACTGGCGTGAGTGGGAGCGGGAGGAGGAGGAGGAGCGGGCTGCCCAGGATCGGCGGGACGGATGGACGGTTCGTCTCTTCCCACTGCGGGATGCGGGTCCTGGCGGCGGCAGCTCCGCTCGGTGCCTTTCCCGGCTCGGCGAGGTTTGAAAGTTGGCCGCGCTCCGGCGCCGGGAGCCGCTTCCGCCCGGGGGCCCCGTCCCGACTGCGCGCCCGCTCCGCCGCACGGGAGCAGCAGCTTCGGACCGGGGGGCAGCGCCGGGGATCCGCGGGGCCCCTGCCCTGCCCGCGGAGCTCCGGGCGGGATGGGTGCCAGGGAGGCGCGGGCACCTCCGTGTCCTCAACGCGGGTTAAGAGCAGGTGCCTCGGTAGCGCAGCGTAGGAGGTGAAAGGGCGCTCGCTGGGAACTGGTTTTGCCCTTTTTCTTTCCCTACCTTGAGCACCTTAACGTTGTGGAAACTTGTAGTCTTAATGCCGCACTTAATCCTGCTTCCCTCAGAAAAGACCTGACGGGTCTGCGTGTGTAAGGAAGAGGTGATAAAGCCGTGGGTAGTAGTTAAAGCATTGCAGGTTGTACGTGTTGGCATTTATTCTAGCAACACAAACCAGCGTTGTCGGATGTTTGGTGGTGTCGGGTTTGGGGGTTATTTCCTTCCAAAGAGCAGAGCTGGCTATTGGAATGTAGGGCTGGAAGCAAATTTGGTGTTCGTTGTGTTTGTTCTGCCTTCCTGAAGGTGTCATCAGGTTAAAGTATTAGCAGTTGTGTACCTTGACTGTCTTGTACATTTAAAGCTTTGGGAACTGGATGTTCTGGGAGATTTCTACCTTGGCTTGTTCAATTCTATGTATTTAAAAGCTGCTTTGTTTTCAGTTTGTGGGTTTGTTTTTTTTTTTTTTTCCCTGACATGAATCTTTTCAGAAAGGTAACTGTTGCTCTCCCTTAAATATTGCTGTATTCAAATGGCATTGTGTTCCCTGCTTTCTCTCCCTCTTCCCAGTCTTTACTGCACCCTCTACCTTTCCTTTTCCCCTTGCTAATTTGCCAATTTCTGGGCTTTCTGATCGCTGGGGATCAGCTGGAAACTGGCATCCCAAATTGGAATACAACTCTCTAACTAAAGCCACTTCAGACTAAACAGAACAGAAAAAAACACCTCCTGCATCTCTGTGGAAAATGCTCATGGTAATATGTTCCAGAAGGAGTTGCATGTTGTTGTTTTTTTCAAACACTGCATCTCACTGTTAATTCATTTGCTTTGAGGTCTGTCACAACCCCAGATGGCTTTCTGTAGGATTGCTGCCAACTCCTCGTTCCATATTTTGTCCTTCGGCTTTTGATTTCTCTCCTCTTCCTCTGCTTTCACTCTTAGTAAATTATTCATCTGACTTTCTGAAAAACATATTCTACTTCCAGCCTCTCTGGTGGCTGCTGCTCTCCCCAGTTAGGTGCCACCTGCAAACTTTGTGTGTTTTCGAGTCCTTGTGGAAGGCTGAGTGTAGCCTCAGGTCAAACTGCTGGCTGCTGGCATTTTATTCTAATCAGACTGGTAAATGAGTAATAGTTCAGTGGTTTCACTGGGGGAGGGAGGACAGATTGGCTCATGGAAGTGGCGCTGAGTGCACAGAGCTGAGGTATCTGCTGGAGCCGAGGTGGCAAAGGGCTGTCTGGTGGGATAAGTGTGGAGTGAGTGGCATCCCAAGAGAACCCATGGACTTGTTAGTGGTGTGCTAAGTACTGATGTTAGGTAGCTTGTGTGTGTGCACAGTCCCGTAGGAAACAAGGTTCTGGTGTGTCTCTTCATCCCTGCTTCCCTCTCCCTTGCCCAGCTGTGTTAGTGTTAGAGGAGGAACAGGGGAGTTATGAGTACATAGGGCTGGTTTGTGCTTGTGGGACTTGTGTGCTTAGCAGGGGTAACCACTAGGTGACCAAGGGACACACAAAAGGACAATGTCAAAGTCAGAGACTGAGAAAACAGGAACTCCTGGTTGCAATGCTCTAGGCTGGTGTAGCGAGAGGAGCCACCAAAGAGAGAGAGAGAGAGGGAGACAGTGCCGCAGAGCAGACAGACTTGCTGAGGAAGTAACAAAGTGTTAATGCCTGAGCAACCCAAGCCAAAGTTGAAGTCGCAAAGATTTTTAAAGCCTTACGAGGTTCATGACAGCTAGAAGCTAGAAAGGGGCTGTTCTCTGTGGCTGCAGCATGAATTCAGCCTTTGTCTGTGTTCTCAGGCTTTAGCTTGGCGCAGAAGCCGTTTGGAGCGACGTTCGTCTGGAGCAGCATTATCAGCGCTCTTCAGACTCAAGTGGAAGTGAAAAAGCGCCGCCAGAACCTGAAGTGTCACCATGACTGTTTCATTGGCTCAGATGCAGTGGATGTTGTCTTTGCCCATCTTCTGCAGAACAAGTATTTTGGGGATGTGGATATTTCCCGGGCTAAGGTAGTGCGTGTGTGCCAAGCACTGATGGATTGCAAAGTGTTTGAGGCTGTCTCAACAAGGGTCTTCGGGAAAGACAAACGCTCCGTGTTTGAAGACAGCAGCAGCAGCCTCTACAGGTTCACAAATACCTCGAGCCAGCCAGAGCTTGAGAAAGATTACCAGCAGTGTACCCCACAGAGGTTAGTACATGGAGGTGAAGAGAAGACATTTTTTTACAAGAGGAAAATATTACATGTTCTGGGAGAGAGAAAAGAGAACCTGTACATTTACAGGGTAAAAATAGACACTGCATAGATGTTTGTGGGTTGAAGACAGGTAGGAAAGAGCAATTTGAAGAGAGTAAATCACTCAGCCTACAAGGTTACGTGTTTTCTGTCTGTTATCATGTCGCCTTGGGGGAGGGAGGTGAGAGGGTAGAAATTAAGCACATTTACATACTGATCTAAATCAATATAACCAACTGGAATTCAGGTGCATCAAACAGGCTAATGCAACAGGGCACTCTAGTCACTGCACATAGCTCTGGCATAAACCAGTAATCCATTCAACTCCTAAGGAAAAATTGTTCTCTCCTTTCATCATCTTTGCTTCACTACACTTCAAATTTAGCTCCTTTTTAGCTGTTTCTTTATGCATGTATGACTGGTTCCCAGGCAGGATAGCAGGCTGTTACGCTATTGCACTCCATCCTAGAACCAGAGGGAAGTGCAGTTGTGAGGTTTTGTTTCCCTGTCTCTTTAGGAGTGGGCAAAGAAAACCCTGGTACTAACTAAACCCACACAAAGCAGAGCATATAGATGCCACTTTGTCAAATAACTTCCCTTAAACAGTTTTTGTTGAGCATTTGTCTCTTCACCTACTCTGACATATTCTTACAAGAACTACATGGGTGTATTTAATGCAATAGTTTTAGCAATGTGCACTTTTTAAAATTGTAAATAGTATTAACCCAAAATGGAAATGCCTTACTCGACTGACATGTTCATGCAAGTAGCAAATGTGAACTTGGGTGCATCAACCATGATGAAAAAGGTAGAGGAACAGAGATTAAAAATACTTCCTTTGTCCTGCTTCTCCCTCTCTCCCACTAGCTTGTTCTGTCCTAAAGCAAACTGTCCCAAGCCTTTATTTAAAAAGAGAGTTAATGAGAAATTAAAACCATTTTAATTATGTGTGATATTTAAAAATATTTTCATTACAAGCGCTGTTAAAGTAAGACTTAGAATATATTGAAAAATAGTCATTAAACAGGATTATTCCTTGTATTTATTAGTGTAGAATGAAAGTGCTTTTCTTCTGGGCAGGACACAGATCCACTGGGTTGCATTTCTTCATTTAGTGAAAGGAACAGATCTATCAATACATGCATCTCCTCAAAGAGAGTGGACATCAGAAAGGCTTTGCAGTGCTCTAAGACAAAGAAGCTGTGGGAATTGAAATCATACAGCTATGCTTGGAGGAATAGCAATTTTGTGGCTGGAGCGGTTCTGTTACATGCAAATAATTTTTGAAGGTGTCATGAATTCCCCTGGGTGACTTGGACAGAGGAATTGTCAGGCAGGGGAGAAGAGGGGCAAGATGATATAAATATCTATATAGGAGAAACTTTTAGATCTTGGGAGTGTTATCCATATCTGTATGTTTCATGATATTGTTGGTTATCCATCTTTATGGTTATAGATATATATAAAAACTTTTTGATCGCAGATATGAGAAGAGCACGTTGTTCCACTCTTCTCCATTCAAACCAGAAAGCTTGGAGGATCTTTGGGAAAACCTGAGTCTAAAGCCTGCAAACAGCCCTCAAGTAAACATCTCCGACAGCTTGTCCCGTCGAGGTAAGCCAAAGAATGTCACAGTCATTTGTTTGTGAGAGAAGGAAGGTGCATCTGTAGGACTGGCAAGACTTGTGCCCCTCAGGTTGGAGAGGGAGGCAAACTGTCACAGTGTTTTGGTTTGAACACCAGGTCATGAAAAGGTAAATTATACTCATTGCAGGCTTGCCTTTTGCCTTTTTATTTCATCAGGCAAGAGGCATTATCTCTTGACTGAAGTACGTCAGTGTTGAGAAGAATACCCAATATATAGAGCTTGATTTGAGTTAGAAATATTCATAATATTCAGTTACCTGCACTACTTGTGTTCTTGTTTTAGTCAGGGCAGGTAGTCTGCTGGTAGCTAGCAGTGAATTGTGTATCTGCACATCCAGCACTCCTTCAGTATTGTGTGAAACTATTCTTGACAATTCATGTCTTGTTTTTCAGACCAAACTATGATCTAATGTGTTTTTTCCTTTGGTTAAAAGTGCTAATGCATCCTAGAAACTGTGGTTTCATCATATGGAAATATTCAAGGAAGCTGTGATAAGGAGTGTCACTGTTGCACTTTTTTTTTTTTTTTATCCCTTATCTAGAGCAAAGATTGTTTGCAAATTAGAGCACAAAGAGTGTAAGGCACTTCAGACTTATCCAAAAAGCAGTTCTCCCACACTTGGAGTTAACTAAACAAATGGGTAATTTTTACCTTTTGTGGTGATAAAAGGCACTTCAAGCTGATAACAGCCACATGCTTTGCTACTGCAAGTCTCAATTTTGGTAAAATTAATCTGTTAGGTTAGGCCTTTTAGGAGGAAGGGGAATTATCTTTCTTGTGATCAGTTTTTGCCTATGCTGAGTCTCCGTGTGCTTTGTGTATCCACCCTTCCCAGTTATTAATGAAGTGTGGCAAGAACAAACAATTGCTCGCCTGCTGCAGCTGGTCGACCTTCCTCTCCTGGAGTCTCTGCTCGAGAACCAGGAGATCAGACCTCAGCTCCCACAGCCCAGGAAGGCAGCTGGATATGTCATCACCAGTAACTACCTGGACAGAGAGATTCTCAAGGCTTTCAGTGACTCGCAGTAAGTATTCGTTGCTGTCCTCTGCGGCTCCGAAAAACTTTCTGCTTTCAGGGGTATGTAAAGCACAGTTGCTCTTTGGGGAGAAATGTGGCAGTCTCAGTGCTGCAGAAAGGATGTGAGTAGGCACCTTTTTCCCCTGTTGGACTTGACTGGAATAACTGGTAAATAACAATTGGTTGGTGAGAATTTCTGCTGAACACTGGGATGGTTTTTGAATGCAATGGCAGTAGTTGATGGTATTCAAAGGGGAAATTCCTTGCTGCATTGAGGGAAGAACAGAGGTTTTATAATCATCACCAATGTTTTTCCTAGGCATTATTTGTTAGGAACTATTTTAATTCCTCCTACTGTATTAAAAGAGCTAAGAATTCTGAGCTTGAAACTGTGCATAGAGTTAAAAACATTCTCTGAAAAACTAGTACCAGTCCAAATCAGATCAGGGTTCATGTTTCTGTTTATCCAGCGATAATTGTGTCCTTATCTAACAGTAGAGGACATGATTGACTTTGGGTTTTACTGCTTGTGACTGTTTACTTGTGGGTTACTAATTTTTCATCTTGATTAAATACATAACAAAGAGGTTTATGACTATGATCTACCTGAGTGTGTCAGGTGAAGTGTCTTGTGTGTGTGTGTGAATTTCTAATGGCTTTAAGTGCCTACACACAGTTTTCACCGTGATAGAGGAACCAGTCGACCTGCTTTCTCTGGAAAGCACTGCTGCCAGCTCTGAATTAAAGCTGCAAACCTAAACCCCTCTGTCTTCCAGGACAGATGAGTGGCTCTCAGCAGCAATTGATTGCTTGGAATATCTTCCCGATCATATGGTGGTGGATATTAGCAGGAACCTGCCTGATCAGCCAGACAAAGCAGATACCTGGAAACTGCTGCTGTTTGAGAATATTGGTAGATACTACAGCCAAAAAAAGGAGCCCTTGTTAAACCATGCATCTGAAATTCATTTAGGAATTGCAGAACTCTTAGGTAAGTAAAATAGAGTTGTGATCCAATGCTTGTATGAGATATGTACTAATAAAATGAGTATTTACCTCAGGAGCCAAGGTTAAAGGCTGACTTCTACAAGTTGTTTTTTGTTGGTGTTTTGTTATGGTTGAGTATTTTTTGTTTGGGGGTTTTATGTTTGGTTGGGTTTTTTTTTAAATTTCTAGTCACAGTCTAGTTCTGCCTGTATGTGTAGTTCTGTAATTGTTGTTCAGGTCTATGTAGAATGGCTGTGAAACCAGAGTGCTATAATTTGGTACTAGTTGTTATCCATGGAAGTCAAATATCCATGGGAAATGAAATATAAATATAGCCTAATAGTAAATATTTAGGCTGTAAGAGCTAAACTGAAAGCTGCATTGATGCTTGGTACCCCATTTACAACTTTTACTTTTTTACATGGAAATGTTTCTTAGTTTTGTTTAGACAGCATTTTAGAAAGCTTTTGATGTTTTAGTTCTCAGTTAACATCTCATCCCTGATCTCCTTATTTTTCATAATTCTCTGCCTTGATTATTTGTGTTCCATGTTCATTGGAATACTTTGCATTTATATCCCAGTCTTCCTCTCTACATGATGAAGGATATTAGTACAACCTACTTCATTTAAACAATTCACAAATCTAAAATGGCTATTCTGCATAGTAAGGCAAATTAAAACATAGCAAAGTTCTACAGAGTGGTTTGCAATTAATTCATCGAACTAGCCCAGGTATCTAGGACATATTCCTCAGTTTTCGTGATATCTTTATTACGTTTTTTTAAATAGAACCATTTTCCTTTTTTAGTATTTTGCATCCCATCTAAGATGGCTGAACTGTAATTGAACTTAATTACAAGGGAGCTTTAATGGCAGGCTGAATACCTGTGTGTGGGATGTTGTCAGAGTCTGCAAGCAGCTCTCCTCAACCTGGGAGAAGTTTTTGTGAGAATGAATTGCTGTGTCTGGCCAGTTCTTTTTAGAGAGATGGGCACCTCTTCAGTGGCTAATTTAGGTGATTTGTGGTAACATTTATTTAAATGAATATGGCAGTAGGTGCATTTCTCTCTCCCCAGTGAATGGGAAGATGGAGCAATCTTTAGAAGCTGTTCAACTCTATTTGAAGCTTCTGGACAGCCAGGTCAGGGAGGAGTTCAGGAGACTGCTGTACTTCATGGCTGTTGCAGCACATCATTCTGAGCTCAAGCTACAGAAGGAGGTAAGTCTGCATTCTTAAGTTGCTTTACACTTACTGAAATCCTGAGGTCCCAGGTACTGGGCAGAAAACATGTTTGTAGCTTAAATTTGTGACTTCAGGAAAAGAATGACTCAGAAGAACAAAAGTGATGCTGTTCTTAATGGGGGAGACTAACTCTGCTCTTCTGGTTTCACTTTGTTCTTCAGAGTGACAACAGGATGGTTGTGAAAAGGACGTTCTCTAAAGCTATTATCAACAATAAAAACTTATCCAGAGGGAAAACTGACCTCCTGATCCTGTTCCTTGTGGACAACCAGAGAGATGTGTTGAAGGTAAGAGCTAGAAAATGACCAGGCTTTGGTTATCTGGTATGCTCATGGAGACCTGCCTTGTCTAAGGTGTGGGTGCATTGTCCTCTCTTTCTGTTCCAGATCCCAGGGGCACTGCACAAAATGGTCAGCAATAAACTGATGGCTCTGCAGAAAGGCCAGGATCCCAGCAAGATAACAGGTAACACTTCACACTGAGATTTGTAATCTTGTCGTGCCCCCAAATGAGAAATGGGTGATGCAAAAAGCCTTGCTGTAACAATGACTGATTTGATCTAAAGGAAGGTGGGTCTGTGGAATCCCGAGGGTGGGTGGAGTGTGGTGATAATTCCCTGAATGTCTCATGTTTCCTTTCAGGTTATACCTTTTGCCAAAAACTTGATGAAAGAGAGTATCGCTCCAACACAGAAAAGACTACGAAAGATGAGCTATTATCTCTATTGAAAGCTATTGATGAAGATTCAAAGCTCTCTGACAAAGAGAGAAAGAGGCTGCTAGGTCAGTTTCATAGTAGTAATCCAAGTATTTTTATGCAGTATTTTGGAGACAGAGTTACTAATATGTGTGTGTGAGACTTTAGATATTGATTACTTTGTATACCCCAGCATTGAAAACACTAATATATTTGTAAATCTTTTATATTCATGTATCTGCTTAATAAAATTATTTTGTGGAAATGGATGGAATTCATGCAATTGTTACCAAAGCCAACAGTTACCTGAGTTTAGTCTGCATTTATAGTTTAGCTCTTCTTGTTCTTAATTGCTATAGGACCAAAATAATACTTCCTTTTCCTCCCCAAAAGCTAAGTCTGTTGACTCCCTCTATTCAAGTATCAAAACTTGATACTACTGAGATGGAAGACACCATGCATGAGATCTCTCTGCCACCTTTTGGCCCAGCACTGAATTTTATGCTGAACATTTGTTTTTTCCTGATTTGCCTTATGTGACTGTCACATAAGATTGATCTTTGACTTGCTGTGTGCTGGAGAGAGCTAAAAACCATATTCTGCTTGATATGGCACAGCTTTTCTTCAGGCTTGCCAGCTAACTAACCTATGTTATGTGTGTGACAAAAATTACTGTGCCGTTTTAAGCTCAAATGGCACCATATTGAGGAACTGGCTCTCCTGGAATAGTCAAGTCAGTCTGGATTTTTAAGTCAGTCTGGCTTTGGTTGCCACAGGATGTGCTGTTTGTGGCTGGTTATCTTCATCCCTGCAGTGTTCTGTCCCATCTGTAACTCTTACTGATGGCACCAGCTGTAATTAGAAAAGTGCTGGAGTGAATGAAGGGCCTTGTGGCATTTCTTACCCATGTCTGGTCTACAGTGGAAATCCCAAGTTTTGCAACACACAGGCAACTGCAATTTTATGTATATATATATATATATATATATATATATATATATAAAACATGGTCAGACTAATCTTGAGATCTAATTTTGACTCTTGTAAAGTTTATCTTTGGAATGATATCACCAAAACTTCATTACAGCTGCTGTTGAAAAAAACAAAACCAACTAAATTTTGTTCCATTTTAAGTGTTGAGCTCTGTTCTTTTATTTAGGAACAAAAGCTAATTTAATTATGGCAACGAAGTAGTAATAAGTGTTACAGTCACAAGTGGTGAGCTGTTTTTAAAAAAACACAGTCCTGTGTCAGACTCCCCTGTCTCACTAAGTAATGCTTCAGTGATTAGTGGTGTCTGCTGCCAGGGGCCAGAGTGTTTCTCTGAAATGGATCTGAAGGACTTGGTGTGCAGCAGGACAATGTTTTACTGTGTCCTGATGGGGGATGGATGATAAATATATAAAAAGCTTCTTCTAGTTAATTAGAAAGGACTTCTAAAAATAATCACTTCCTGAAAACTAGTAGTAGGGGGGATGTATAAGCCTTTACAGGAGTTATATTTTATAGTTCTTAGTATTAACTGAGAGGTTTTTATTTTAAATGCCCTTCCTCAGAAAAACTGGCTTAGCTCATATTTTAAAATGTGGGGGTGGAAATCCTCTAAGTATTTTCCCTTTCTACCTCCTGCCTGCAGTAACATCACGGTTAAGAGGATGAGATTCCTATCTTGGAAATGAGCTGCTGCAGTGAGAGTCCTGAATTACAGATCCCCTGCCCTGTGAGTCACCGGGCTGGCTCTGGAGCCAAGTTTGCGTTAGGGCTATGGAAAAGCAGCCTGGAGGGGGGAACGGGGCAGGGGCACCCAAAGGTGGGCACCAGACAGGGTCAGCACACTCCTTCCTCTTTTTATGGTGATCGAGCTCTTCTGAGAGTGCCTCAGCTTCCTCTCTGGAGGAACTGGCGGTCACACCGTGACCTGGATAAGGTGTCAGCAAGGACAAGCCGGAGCTGCTTTCCTTGGTAGCTGGAGCGGTTCATCTGTGATGGGGCAGAGCCCGATCTATCCATCCATGGGCTGTGGGGGGCTCTGCTTGGGCTCGGAACCTGCTCGTCTCTCGGCTGCAGCGAGGCGGACCCGCGCTGCCCCAGAGCCGCGGGCGCCCTGAGCGCCGTTCGAGCCCTCTCGGGCCCGGTACCGGGCCCCTCAGCCCGCTCTGCCGCGGGGACAGCCCGGTACCGGGGCCCTCAGCCCGCTCTGCCGCGGGGACAGCGCGGTGCCGGCGCAGGGCACGTCCGGGCCCTCGCCCCGCCCCGGAGCCGCCGGGGCCCGCCCTGCGCTAGGGCTGCGGCGTTGGCCCAGCCCCGCTCCGCGGCCGCAGGAGGGGCCGGGCCCGTCCGAGCCGCCGGCCGCGGCGGCTGCTCCGACGGCGGTAAGGCGGGGCGGCCCGGCCGGGGGGTGGCTCAGGGGCCTGGGGCGGAGGGTGGCGGCGGGGCCGAGGGCGGCGGGCAGGGCCCGGGCCCGGCAGAGCCGAGCGGGCGCCGCGGCAGCTCCGGGCCCGGCCGAGCAGCGCTGCGCCGGGGCCGCCGGGCGGGCTCAGCACCGCAACCCCCCCGCTCCCCGTTCGGCCCAGCAACACGCAGCCACCCGGGCTCGTTTTCCCCCTTAGGCCATTGATGAACCCCGGCGCTTGCGAAGGAAAGTGTGGCCGGAGCGGCGGCGCTGCTGCCGGGCCAGTGGGGATGGGGACGGTGCCCTGTGTGTTCCCGTAGTGAGAGACCTGGGAGGGCCTCACACGGAACAGGCGGCGGAGGGGAAATAGTGGAATTTCACAGCATCCCTTTTAATTTGTAAGAGGGACAGGGGACAGGCTGCGGCTTGTCTGCCGGTGGATTACAAGGGAAAGTAGGTTGTGATGCGGCGGGTTAACAGAGGGAGGAGGAGAGTTCAGCGTTGGAGCAGAGTCTGAGGAGAGGCAGCCTGAGGTGTGTGTTCGGGCCGGAGGGCAGGGGAACTGTCAGGTGCTGTCTCATACAGTGAGGAGCAGCTGCTCCAACCTTGTGTGTGCTCCAGAGGAGCATAATGAAGTTTATTTGTTGCTGGTGCACACCATGTGATTTGAGGATCTTTAATGAAAAGAAGCTGTGGAAAATGTTTTGTTTAAATTTTAATTTGTTGCATTTTTCTCTTGCATTTCTGTTCCCATTAAAAATAAATGCAAGGTAAGTGCCAAGAAGTAGACTTTGCTCTATTAAGAGTCAGAATTGTTTCTGTGAAAGGAGAGATGATGATCATGCTTCTGGAAGAGGTATTGTCAAGCTTATTTACCCAGTGGAAAGAGGACATGTTCTAGATGTGTTCTGGCAATAATAGCAGTAATCCATCAGGAAAGAGCAGACTATTGCAAACTAAACAACTAAACCAACAAGTGTGCCTTTTTACCTCATCTGCTGAACAGTCATTTGGTAGAATGGCCCAGGATTTCTAATACCTGCCCTCCATAACTGAAATAAGATTTTTTTAAAACAAATGGTAATTAAACAGAACTTGGGCTGGGTTTGAGACTGTAGCTCTTGAGCTGCCATTTTATGGAAGGCAACACTTCAGGGCGTAGTCTGGGGGTAGCAATGATGAGACTGATAATCTTGTCACTGTCATTTATCTTCTGTGAGTCCTCAAGCAACTGAAGTCAAACCTCAGTTTCCTCTCTGTATGTGAGGTATATTATATTTCTCTGCTTTTCTCAGGGTAGTGAGAATGAGGTGCAGTGAGAGCTTGCAAGGCACTAGGAAGTGTTGTGTGCGTTAAGGACTGAAGTGGGGCTTGGTTGAGTCATCTTTGTGGTTCAGATTCGACTTCAGGACGATGCTTTGTGGAAGAGAATGGATAGGAAGAACGACCATCTAGTCTGGAATGAATGTGGAAGCCTTTATGATAATGCTTTTATCCTAGCCAAATTCAACAACAGGTTTCTCTCTCTTTAACCAGCCCTATTTTATATTTTATATTGCAATAGTTGCTGTGCTCTTCTCTGTGAACAGCCTCTTTATTAACAGAGCTCCTCATCTTGCATCTAGAGGTGGAGTGAGTCTAACAGTACCTGTACTGATGCCTGTGTGCCCAGGGTGTTTTCCTGTGTCATTTATCCCAAGCTTTTCTTGCTGTTTTCTCTTCTAAAATAGAAATGACACAGTGCTGTGGGCAAGTGTTGCATGCTGTTGTCTCTCATGCATCGAGCAAGATGATGATCCTGAGTCATTGCTGTAGAGCAAAACTGTTCCTTACATGCCCTGAGCTTTCCAGCTGTCCTGAAGAATCACATTGTGCAATCAATTTAAGCACTGGTGGAGCAGGGTTAGTTGTTACAGCTGCTGTATGAAAATAAATCTCAGTGCTGCATTTTGTAGTTCTACACTGTGCTTGCCTTCTGCTGCATCCTCTTCAGTGTAGTTTTTGATGCTGGATTTTTTCTCAGTAGCTGTGAGGTGCCTCTGGAGAGTGTCTCTCTTGCTGAGAACTTGGTTTCTTTCAAAATGTGAAGGTGGGGATGGTGAGATACTAAGGGAAAGAGGAAGTTGTTTTTCCAGGAGCTCTCTTTTATTTTGAAAGCAGGCTCTTCCTGACTCCCACTTGACAGAACATCTAGGTTATTTAATTTAGAGACATCATATGCTCTCAAATAGATTTCTGTAAAATTAAAGCCTGAGCAGCAGCTTCCTGCATGATAGTTTTCAATGGTGGATGTAGAAATGACATTCATTATAAGGAAATCTGATCATGAAATAAGTGAAGATAAGGAACAGTGAG
Organism: Eopsaltria australis; assembly: GCA_034509425.1. Taxonomy (NCBI): domain Eukaryota; kingdom Metazoa; phylum Chordata; class Aves; order Passeriformes; family Petroicidae; genus Eopsaltria; species Eopsaltria australis. Next base: position 89,688 of record JAVTVJ010000150.1, read on the forward strand.
ACTTGGTTTTCTACTGGTAATTTTTTCAGTGTAACTTTGGGTACACTGCAGGTATCAGCAACGTGATATAAATATCCTTTAATACATAATGTCTTATAAACCAGTATTTTAAATACGATAACTATGCTTTACTGTCTTAATTAAAAAACCCAAACAACTGTGATATTTTATGCATCAATCAGGACTCTTGAATGTAATGAAAATATGGGAGTAGAATTTTACATTAAGTTCTCTCTAGTTCTTTTGCTGCTTCTTAATGCTTTTGGATGGCTCAGAGGGAAGTTTTTAAGTTGTGACCAGTTGGGGCAGATCGTAGTTCAGGAATATGTTATGTTCTGGGAGATTTATTGCTGTGTAGTGAGGAAATGTTGTCTCATAATCTTTTGTAAAACATGTTTGTAACACTGTTCTGAAGGTGTTTTTTATCATTCTCTTAAAAGCAATGCTAGGAAAGAAAACAATATCTTTTTCTCTCATCTGTATCATTATGGCAAGGGAACAATTTGAGATTTTTTGAGAACTGACTAGGACTGCAGATGAAATAACTGGTAGCTGTGTTGAAAGCATCCCATTTTGGAGAAGATGGGAAGTGAGTCAGTGAGTCCAGGTCCCCTGCCATTATGGGGATGACATAATGAGAATTCTTTCATTCTTAATTTTTTTCTTAATCAAGAGGACTCCTGGTGCTGTGTACCCACTCAGCCATGTCAGAAAATGCTTATTCGTTCCCTTTTTCATATTTTTTCTCTTGGTAAAGAACCAGCTGAAAATGTCTCAGAATCCTGAAAAGCTACATTCAAGTGAAGAAAAGTTGAGTGGTTTGGAGGATGATCAGGAGACCTTGGACAACTCAGATCAGTCTGTCCGAAAAAGAATACGGCAGAGCGCTCCAGGATCACAGAGAGATGACACACCAAAGTGTAAGCAAAACTTCTTTATGAAATACAGTACAAAAATACTGAATTCTGTAATTGTTGTAGGAGGCAATCCTAGTGTTTTGTAGCATTCTGTGCAAGTTTGATTGTCTGCAATTAAATACAATGTGACTCTTGATGATATGCCTTGAAACTGTAACACTTCTCCCTATTTTCTTTTACTTTTCCTACTTGTACACACAATGTGTACATTTTCTTTATTGTACACAATGACCATGTTGCTCTGAGCCACATATATCCTAAATATCCTGGTGTGTTCTTGCTCTTGGAAGGGATAAACACTATCCCAGTGTGTTCCAGCTAAACTGTCTCTGCTGTTTGCCTTATCAGCTGAACCTTCTGGGTTGCTGCAGCCCCTGCTCCTACTGCAGGGCAAGGAAGGCAGTTATCAACAAAGGGATGTCCCGTCCCCTCACAATATAGATGGAAAGTTGTGTATTTAATCCTAATGCTACTTCCAGTGTCAAGCAGGATTGCATATTTTTCCTAAGGCATATTTTTCTTTGCCATTCGGCTTTTAACATGAGGGTCTGGATGCAATATGGGACCCAATGTTTCTGGTAAATCTGTAGCTAAAACCCAGGGGAAGCTTTCTGGCTCCAGGAATTCAATTCAAAGAAGCAGAAGTGCTCAGGGTTCTAAGTTTCTGTAGGGAGTGCCTCAGCAGTAACATTTTGTTTGTTGCATTCTTTTTATTTTTTAATTGTGTTTGTTATGACTTGAGGTTTAGGGTTGTGTTTAGTGTTGTGTTACTCAGGGGAGATGTTCTGAGGGAGTTTCTGTTCTATCCCCTGCTGGTTGCCTGGCAGGAAATGGGGTGTGTGAATGGAGAGAGACTCTGAACACGTGGAAGTAAAAAGCATGGCACAGTCCTGCACTGCATTGTGCCACAAGGAAGTGGTTTGGTCTCAAGCCCTTCCCTCATGTGAAAGAGCAGGTATGAGAATGGAGTGATGTGATTTAGGAGCAATCTTTGGCCAATGAAAGAGTCTTAGCTCTTAGTGCACCCACTGCTGGAGTGAAGTCATTTGGCATGCAGACAAGAGCACTGTGAGCTTTGCTGTCTGCTGGTTCTTCCCAGAATATCAATCCTTGCTGTGTTCCCAGAGTCACTATGCAAGGTTAAGCTCCAAGCAGAAGGAAATAAGGATTTAGGAGGGGTGCATGAAAAGATCAAGGTATTAATGAAAAATGAGCATGTTGGAACCCAACTGTATGAATTCAGAAGAGCTTTGCGTGGCAGACAAGTGATGGACACTTACTTTCGAAAGACCTTTTCTATGAAATTACTTAAGTTCAATCAGCATGGATTAACAAATTAGACGATCACAATAGTTTGCCTGAAATGTTTCTCAGGGAGCCCAGCCTATGAAGATCTCTGGTTGGTTTCTTTCACTTTGGGATTAGTATGTTACTCCTATACCTGGACTGTAGCTGAAGTGAATGAACTACAGAATGGAATGGATCCATCAGGGCACCAACCCTATCACAAACCCAGCATCCTGGTCAGTCCCAAATGCCTGCCAGAGGAAGAGCTCTTAGGCATTGGTACTGTTGCTGCTGCTGTCCTTTGTTGTTTGGGTGATGGCCTCTGGGGGAACAGAAATGAGTTTGGAGGAGTGCCAGTTGCATTGGAAGTAGTGAGAATAATTAGCTACTGGTGTGCTGCTGCTTAACAGTGATGGTGATTGTTTGTTGACTGCTTAAATGATGAAATCACTTCCTTGAAAAATGTAAAACTGAAATGGCAATATCTGCACAATACTTGTGGAAGTAGTGTGGTGCTATTTGTAATTATTTCTTCCTACAGCATGGAGAAAGATGCCATTAAGCCATCCTAACGAAGTACTGGTTTGTGGGGGGGGGGGTTTGTTTGGAAATGGTTTTTAAAAGAGCTTGATAGAAGCAATTGACACACTGAGCCCAGAATATCAACTGGGATCCACTCCTTTGTTTTTTGAAATATTCCAAACCTGTGGCATCCACCAGATGGGAAAGGAAGGAAAAGAAAGGAGAAAAATCTTCAGCTAATACTGTCATTTGACCCTCTGTACTGTCAATAAGGTGGAAAGGATCCAGAAGACTCTTTCTGCAGGCTTTTGTTTAGAACTGTCTGACAGTGTAATTGATGTTGCAGCCAGTCCCTCTCGGCCTGTGTCAATAGAAGAGCTCATGGAGACAGCAAAGGGAGTCACCAACATGGCACTGGCACATGAAATTGTGGTGAATGGAGACTTCCAGATAAAACCAGCTGAGTTACCAGAACACAGGTAAGGTTGTTACCAAATAAACACCTAAATAAAATTGTATTTGCAGAACTGCAGAGCAGCTCTGGGGGATCAGGTAAAGGCTCTGGCTGTTGTCTTGTCTCGCAGTGCCTGGGAGGAGGTAAGAAAGAATATAAGAAGAAGGTGGTAACTGTGCAGTTCTGCTTCCCCAGATATGTGTGTGTGTGAAAGGTGAACCTCTTGGATTAATTGGACATGTGTGGTGCCAATCCCAGAGTGCTATGGTTTGTGTCCCCTTGTCCCAGGACTCTGAGGCTGCAGCCTTCCAAGTACCCCAGTCTGGCTGCAGATGTGGGTAGTGCTTTTAGCAATTTTCAAGCTTTCACTGCCTATGGGAGTAAGATGAAACTGATTATTTTAGCTCTTCCTGTCTGTTTCTTCAGGAATATTTTGGGAAGAGATTCCAATGTTTTATTAGGCTAGTCCTTGCTCCTTTCAAGTTTGAAGCCTTTCCTTCTCTGTGTGAGTCTACAGTAATTGTGTGCCCTGCTGAGAGGGGAGAGGGCGAACAGAGGAAGCTTCATCTGCTGTTCCTCTTTCTCACACACGGTGAGGTGTGGCTGGCAGCCTCCTGGATTGATTTGGGAAAGGGGGTGCATATTTCATGGAAGGAGCTTGGTCCCTGTTGGGCCAGTGCTGAAGTTATCCCTGGTGTGAACAGGAGCTCCCTGCTGAAGAGCAGGAACTGTCAGTATTTTGAATTAGGAATTGGTACCGTAGCAGTGGAATTCATTCATTCTTTTATACAAACTGATATGGGCCCTTATCTCAGAGTAGGTGCAATACTTATGCAGTGAAACACAGAAGATTTTGTGTCAGGAAAGTTACTTAATTTCTGTTAGGTTTACTAATGAATTTTATGTGGTAGAATTGATTTTACTTAGTTGGGCCTTTAAGAGGAACATTAATACTGGTCTTTTGAAGACAAAATGTAGTTTTTGTGATTTTTGTTTTCTTCCAGTTGTCTACATGTAGGATATGATAAATATTTTGAAGGATCTTAATTTGTAGCCACCTTTGCTCATGTGTAACCCTTTATTAGAACATAAGCCATTCCAAATCCCGTGTCCAGTTTTTCTTGCTTTTCTGAGAAACTTAAAATCACAGATCTCTGTTAATCATCTGATGATTATTATTATATTAATATGATTACATGCTGTCCTTCAGGAGCTGCAGATTATCTTTGTAAGGTGGTGCAGAGACCAGTATCATTCTTTTTAACATGTTTATTCACAGCTTAGAGAAGAAAGTCAGAGATATTGTGCATAAAGCTTTCTGGGATTGTCTGGAAGCTCAGCTAAAGGAAGATCCCCCAACATATGATCATGCAATTAAGCTATTGGGAGAAATTAAAGAGGTAAGATGATGTGATGTGAAGGGAAATTATTGACTTTGAGTAGCTGCACTGATACGAATGAGCAAAAGTGGTTGGAGTTTGGCTTTTCATAAAAAATCATCTTGTTCTTTTTCATTACTGTATCAATGTCTGTGAACATACACAAGCTGTATAATCCTAGAGAAGAAATTAGAATGTAAAACTAAATGCAAAACCATGAAAGGTAATTAACAGGTAAGCAATACCAGTTCCATAATTCCAAGCTTCCTTCATGTTATGGCACTGGTATTAGTTACGGAATCAGTGAGATGCCATTAGTTATGGAAGCAGTGAGATATCAACACTGGGCTAAACCAAGCACAACAGTCTGAAGCATGATGATCTGTGCCACAGAGAATTTACCACTTAGTAACTTCAGTATCACAAAGCATGAGGTGAAACATTTGGAGGTGGTGAGTGGTTAAAAAAAAAAAAGATAAATTCAACAATTTAGTTGTTTAGATAAGAATCTGACCCATCCCTGGTAGTGTTCAAGGCCAGGTTGGATGGGGCATTCGGCAAACTGGTTTAGTGGGAGGTGACCCTGCCCATGGCAGGGGATTTGGATCTAGGTGATCTTTAAGATCTCTTCTGACCCAAACCATTCTATGATTCTATAATTCTATAAGAGGTGGTTCAGTAAGTGTTTTGGTCCTTGTAGTCTTTGATATGTAGAACTAACGCACTGTTAAAAACTTTCCATTTCAGAGTCTTCTGTCTTTCTTGTTGCCTGGTCATACTAGACTGAGAAGCCAGATTACGGAAGTTCTTGACCTGGATTTGATAAAACAGGAGGCAGAGAATGGGGCCCTTGACATTTCTAAATTGGTCAAGTTTGTTATTGGGATGATGGGGACTCTCTGTGCTCCAGCTCGAGATGAAGACATTAAGAAACTGAAAGATATTAATGAAATAGTTCCTCTTTTCAGGTACTGAAATGTGTTTATTAGTCATGTTCAGAGTCCCTTAAATAATCGGGGGAAGGGGGGGGTGGGCAACCTGCAACTCCTAGAAAAAAAAGAGTGATTGGGAAAAGGATACAGCTGTGGGTGTGAAGGGGAGAGATGCTCCAGGAGTCATTCACAAGGACCATCTCTGATCTGGTGAGTTGGAATATTTGTCTGCCTCATGCATGTCACTGAAGAACATTTGCTTACATGTCAAATGCAAATAAACCTTAAGGTAGCAGATGAATAGTCAGTTTGTATCAGAATTGAGTATCAGCAGCAGATGGTGAAAAAAGCACACAGAAGCATAGGGAAAAAGCATTACTGGTTTCCAGCCACTTTGTGCTTTCTTCCCAGTTTGAGCTCTCTTTACCCCGCTCCCTGTGTAATTCCCTGTCAGTTCTAAAGGGAGTGTGTGTTCCACATCTGGGAGCATCCAGGCTTCTGCTTGGACACCATGTCCTCAGTGGAACAGCTCAAGGTCTCAATAGTTGGGGGAAGCTTTAACCTTGCTGTTTTCTAATTTGAAAAGTTTCCAGGAGTTCAGGATTGACTTGGCAGAAATACTGCCAGCAGGAATTAGGTTGCTTTGAAATTAAGGTATTTTTCCTTGGTGTTTGTTTGTTTTTTCTTTTCTGCCCCTTGGGTCTGATTATTCACTTCCCACTGAGGTTGGCCTTCCAGGCTGCCAACAGCCATGGCATGCAAGCTTGGAAACCCAGATGTCTTTTCATATACAATATTGCTCATCCTGGAAGATAAAATCTGTGGAGCCAGTGAAGTTAATTCCATGGAGGCTTTTTTACAGGAGACCAAGATTTATTTCCCACTTGGAAGAAGCACATGCATGCATGTACATGCTTGTTCCAGCTTTCTCTGTCTCATGCTCTGAAGTTGTTAAGCTGTTAATGTTTCCCATGCATGTTTTTGCTCTTTCCTCAGACAATCTGTAATAAATCTTGTAAAAAGCACCTCTGAAACATCTACAGCCTTGAATAACTTTTTCTGTTTGTTTGTTTAGAGCAATTTTCTCTGTATTAGACCTAATGAAAATGGATATGGCAAACTTCGCTGTCAGTAGTATTAGGCCAAAATTAATGCAGCAGTCTGCTGAATATGAAAGAAAGAAGTTTCAGGAGTTTCTTGAGAAACAGCCAAGTATGACTTTGTTCCTTTCTTTCTTCCCCTCTGACCTCCTAGTAAACTGCGTGTCTTTGCCTGTAGATCATGAAAAGAGCTCAGATATTTTTATAAGTTCTAGAATTCATATGGTAAATGACAGCTTGTGCCCCAGAACTGTGGTTAGAAAAAAATCTGCCAATAGTTCTGCCCTTGGTACGTTCAGTTTAATTTCAATACAGTGTAGGGCATGATTACCCAGCATCATCTCACCTCTGATTTCCTGTAGCTGTGTGATTTTGTTTTAGATGTTCTGCTTGATGCAATAAATGAAATGCATGTCATACCTGATATCATGGGCATTAGCCATAGTAACTAATGGGATTGTTTGGAAATTATTGGTGGATAAACCTAACTTTGAAAAGGAATTTTCTTAACAAGTTTTTTTTCCTCTGCTCTTTCAGATTCTTTAGACCTTGTCACGAAGTGGTTGCAAGAAGCAGCAGATGATCTGGCAAAGCTGGGACATGAAATGTTGCCTCCTCACTGTAGTGATGGTGCCACTGCTGGAGCTTCCACCTTGTGCTTCACTGCTGTACAAAATCGGGCCTATCTGAAGCTCCTGAAGTGGGATCATGTGAACAGGCCTTTTCCAGAAGTAGGTATTTAACAGCAAAATTGGTTCTGTGCTTGTTCCACTCCTCTAGTGGCAGAAGCTGTTTGGATTTGTAGCCTTGCAACATGTACAGTACTAAACTATTGATCTCTGATTGGGAGATCTGGCAGCTCTAATAGGTCCTTGTCTTTCAGTGCTGAAAACTGCTTAGCTGGAAAAGAGGAATCAATGCTTTTCATTGTGCTCCTGTTGCTGGCCTGCTGTTTGTTCCCTGTGCCTTTGTCTTGCCTTTGCTGCTGCATCCCAGTGTCCCTTCCCAGCCCTGCACACTGACTCCATGCTGTGCTGGCTCACTCCCTCCTTGCAGACGGTGCTCATGGACCAGACGCGCTTCCTGGAGATCCAGCTGGAGCTGGAGCAGCTCCTCGTGGTGGGGACAGTGCTGCTGGTCACCTTCAGTGCAGCAGGCCCAGCGCTCGTCGATGTGCCTGGATTTGCTGAGAAAATCAAAACCATCGTCAAGGTGCTGCTGATGGGAATGCATCTTCCGTGAGTATGGCACAGTGCTGCTCACAGGGGCAGGTGCAGCTCTGTTTTCACCCTGGGGAATGATCAGTGTGAGCCTCTTTCTGGCTGGGGACTGCAGGAAGTGCAGAGGAGGTGATGAGAGCTGTCTGTGGGCCTGGGCTGACAGTTTTTCTTCAGCTTACTCACACAGAGCTGTGTTTTCGTGCTCTGTTTTTCATGATTTATACACACTGCTTTTTTCAGAGTGTTTTTCACGGTGCCAGGCTGGCACAGGAGAGTGCCAGCAGCTAACCCTGCTCAGGGTTTGGGCCAGGCTCCCCAAGAACCTGAGTGTGGCTCAGTGGCAGATTTAGAGTGATTACTCTACACCTACGGGTTTTGCTTTAGTCAGAGCTGTCCTCAGGCAGAGAGTCAGCTCTTACGTGGATGGATTGTTCAGACTGGAAGTTTTGAATGTTCTCCTACTTCCTTGCTTTAGATCTCATCTTTATTTCTCATGTATCTCTAAAACGTATTATTCTTAATAATTCTGGCTTTATCTGCATTATGCTTTTTCCATTACATTTGATAAATAAGGCAATTCTAATTGAATGGTTTATTTTGAAAAAGTGGGAAAAAAGTAAGAAACTAATACAGTTATGCTGTACCTCATTTCCAGCTCCTTTAACCTGAAGGAATCCCTGGCCACTGTGGGTGAGAAGGTGTGTGCTGAAGTGAACAGCTGCCTTTCCCAACATGGCTTTACCCCTTTCTCAGCTGAGAGAGAGTCTGTGCTGAAGGGACAGATCCAGGCGGTGGCCAGCCCAGATAACTCCATCTGCAAGCTCATAGGTTGGTCTGGCAGAGTGCTCTGCTCTCCCTGTCTGTGGAATTGGGGTGAGGGGTGTGCAGGACTTCTCTTTCCACCTTGTTCCCATGTTGTTCCCATGTTGTTGCCATGTTGTCTTTCCAGCTGACCATGTTCAGGCTTGTTGCATTTTCCATGAGGTTACACTGTTTCTAATGCACTGTCTCTTACAAAAACAAACCAAACCCGTTTTTTCCAGATTCTCGGATTCAAAAGTTTCTGGAGAATTATCTTGCATCCAGTCACCAGAAATCATTGCCTGCCATTCCTGGAGGATTAGGCCCTATTCAGAGGGAGCTGGAGGAGATTGCTGCCAAGTACGTTCGTCTCGTCAACTACAACAAAATGGTTTTCAGCCCTTACTATGATGCAGTCCTTGGCAAAATACTGTCTAAGGAAGAATCCCAAATTGTAGGGAAGTCAGAAGAACCATAAAACCAGTCTGTGTGCTACCAATACAGTATTGTCAGCTATTAAATAAAACTTGTACCAATATTTGTCTAGGAAAACAGCTTTCCGTGTAAATACTGGTTCCTTTTAACCCACGAGTGGTGACTGATGAGGGAAATACAGGAGATGCAGAAAGGGTTCTGAGGTAAATGCTGAGAGATGCATTTCTAAAATAATTATGCAACCTGGAAGGGGTATCATGGGAGTTTTCTGGCTGCAATTTTTAGATTTTTGAGCTGATCATAGGTAGGGCAAGTTTAAGAACCAAACTTTGTATTTAAGTGACTCATTTTAGGGCATTTAACTCTTAATTTACAGTGAATTTAGTTTAATTTATCCAGATTAGCAATGGTTCTTCCCAGAAGGGGTGATTTGGTTTTTTAAAAAAATCTTACTTTAGAGAATTAATAAAGCTAAAATTCTAGAGAAGAAGAACTTTAACAGACAAGACACCAAGCCAAACAGCACTTTACTGTAACATCATTATGGTGAGTATGGTAGGCTTACTAGTTTTTTCTGCATTTTACTGCATTTTAATAGCATTTTTTGCTGTTTACCTGCAGGTGTTACAAAACATAATATATTTTTGTAGCAAATTTTCTGGTTATTGGGTAACTGTCCTCTGCTATGTACAGTACTCACAGAGGTGGCAATCTTATAGATTGCAGCTGTATTTATATCTTGTAAAGATTTCAGAAGGGCAGAGCTAAAATGTTTTGATAAAAGTGGCATTTCTTACCTTTTTTTTGCTAGTAGTTTACTCCTTTTTAGGTGAAATACTAATTTTAAAGTAAACTGTCACTTCCAGAAGGTGGATTTAAAATGTGTGAAACTTTAGGTTGAAAATTTTGAGGATTTTTTAGAACTACAGCAGGAGATGGTTGCATATTCAATCATGTCTTCAAAAATACCCAGGAAGTGCAGAGCACTGTGGGCAGTATAAGTGATTTTAATGTACTGTGAAAGGTGAATGGTTTGATGTTAGTTTGAATATACAGGGAATATTTTAGTAGATTTTTTCACTTTGTAGAGGTGTTCTTGAAACGTAGAATATTTGTAGGTCTTGAATTTAATTAGCTACATGTTGTGTAGAGGAGAAGAGCCCAGTGATCTTACATTGCAATTTCAGGCTCAGCTGGGAGGTAAGTGCATCTGAAACTTTCCTCTGGTTGAGCACAACAGTGTATTTCAGTAATCAATATTTGATGGTTTTATGAAAGCAAAGTTTGTAGTTGCACACGATAAGAGGCCCAAGTATGAGGTTGTCCAAACCACAACGTGCTGTCTTTAAAAAAAACAACCAAAGTATGTGAAATAAATAAATAAAGGGGCCTTTGCATTGCCAGGTTAATTTAGGAATCAGTCAAAGTAACAGAACTTGTAGAAGCATTTGATTATGAACCACTGTTGATGCTTCCCTTTTCAGTTTCCTTTGAATGTCAGTGCTGCACCAACTTTGTGTTTGGAGGGGGATGGAATAAATAATATTTTTTTCTATATTAGCCTATGCAACTCTAAACCAAATCTCTTCTCATTTATCACAAACCCCCTTCCCCAAGGCACAAACCCAGCAAAACCCCATGAGAGTTCATCAGCTCAGACAAGTGATTTTTCCCTTAGCCAAATGTACACAGCCAGCAAAATGAATGTCTGTCTTTGAATCCTTTTTTGAGAACTCAAAAATGAGGTTGGTTAGCCAGAAAAAAAGGGTTCTGACTAGGGTCTATTTCCTTGTCTGGATCAGCAAAGGATTCTACAGAGGTCTTCAAGGCTGCTGCCTCAGTTTGCTGGGCTTTGCTATTAGAGCAGGCTAAGCTCTGCAGTTCCCCAAACTCCCTCAGCCTGTGCTGAATGAGCTACCAGAGCCATCACTGCTGGAGACAGCAACCAGGTAGAGACCCAAGGCACAGCTCTTTCCAGTTTTGTTAAACGAGAGCTGCACAAGTTAGAAATTGCTGCTGTTATTTTATCTTTCAGAACTGCCTAGGAGCTGCCTTTAGAGGAAATTACTCTGACTACACAGAGTTAGATGAGGTACAGGATGATCTTGAGGGTGTGGGAGGAACATCAGGGTGAGACAGGTACTTAGAGAGCCCTTGAAAGGTGTGTGTGACTGATGGCAGAGTGAAGGGGACTCCTTTAGCAGTGGGTAAAGTTGTAATTGAGGAGATGGCTGCTCCCAGGGCTGGGATCCAGGGTCCAGGGCCCATGAGGGCCTGCTCCTGATGTGGCAGCAGTGCCTGGATTACTCACAGGGTCCACACAGGGAATACCATCTCTCCTCACAGTAGGGCTTTGCTCCTAAGCCTTCATGTTGAAAATAATCCTAAATTGAGAGAACAGAGTGCAGTACTCACCTGTGGCTCCATTCTCACCTCCAGGGCCCTCACAGCAGGAGCAAATGCTCCTGGCACAGGTGCTGGGGGCCTTTCAACAGGAATGATCTAAAGGGACTGCAGTAAATGCCCACAAAGCACGGCAATGATTCTCCCGGGTTGTTTTTAACAAGAGTGTTTGACAAACAGTTTCTCTACATCCTCTCTAAAAGAAATAGGGAGGTGCAGTTGAGTGGCAAAGCAAGGAGGGCATTCCAGGATGGCTAAGGCCAGCCCCATTTCCATGTGCAGGTGCTGCTTCACCTCTTGCCCTGGCAGAGAAGAGCCCTGGCTGGGGCAGCTGTGCTGGGGCAGGAATATCTGATTTCCCAGAGGCTCTGACTGTCCTGCAGTCCAAGGGGTTCTTAGGGTCCTATTAGAGTGCAGTTCTGAAGAGCCAATTCCAAGTTAAAAGCTGAAGTACACATAGAAACTGCTTGGAAAGCTCACAGAGTGTTTTTTTAGCTTGTTTGAAGATAACAAGTGCAACGATGTAGCTGATTATTAACATTTAGCTTTGTACATTACATGGAAGACCAGTGCAGGTATCCAGGACAAGGCTGCATGAGCCAGCGCTCCTGGACTACGCACATTTGAAACATGACCTGAGTTAGTCTTACAATGCTGTCTTCTTCAAACAGTCCTGGAATTACAAGTCAAAGTGTGCTGTATCCTCTAGAAATTGGAAAGCAAGCTCATTCTAATATGTATGCTCTGATCAATTTCCTGTGACGGTATAATTAGCATTGCTTTTGAAGTGGCTGAGTAATATTTAAGAAGTACCTTGTTGTGTTTGAATAAAACCAGAATGAGGCATGATGTTATGGATATCCTTTTATTTTAAAGGAATGTTTTTTTTTGTTGTTGTTTTTTTTTTTTTAAATTTTCAACTACAAAACAGATTCCTTACATTCTGCCATAAATAAAAACGAACAATAAGGCAGGACACTACATGAACAAACTGAGAACAACTGTTTTCCAGAAAATGTGAATTAAAAATGCTTCACAAGTATAAGCCATCCAGTTTTTAAAATAAAACTGTTCAAAACCCACAAGAGTTCAAGTGGTAGATGTGTACACCCTTGAAGAACAAAATACAGTTTTGACATTTTGCACTTTTGGTTTTGAAAACCGAGTTTTGTTCAGAGCACATTCTAAGGTTGTTCGGGCTGTTTTCAGATCAAGAACCATATGGGAGAAGAGGCACCACAGTAACAAAACCATTTTCAAGGACTTTTTTGTTTGCAGCTGTCCCTTTAAAAAGCTTGACTTTTAAGAGACGGATTCAATGCAAGTCTTTGTCTGTCACAGCAGAGCTCCAAACTTGTTTCACCGGATTCTCTTTTGCTGTCGTGCTCTGTAAATGTCATGTACAGGGGGAACTACAGATCCTTTCTCCTCATCGTCATCAGAATCCTCATGTGATCTCTTCACAGCTTTGTTGAGAATGGTGTTATTTTCTACAGGTCCATTGCCTTCCACAGCTATTTCAGGCAGGCCGCCCGTGATTATCCGTATGGCTTCGTCAACAGCTTCAGAAAGAGACACAGAGCCTCTCAGTGTGTGAAACTCAGGCCCTGCTCAGCAATCAGCACCCCAGCAGGGACACCCAGACACACCTCAGCGACAGTTCTGCAACATAAGACACTTTTCCTGCCCTATTCTACAAATACTAAGCTTTGGCTGTCTGAAACTGAGCTATGGTGAGCAGCAATTATAAAGGAAATGCTGCTGCTCCAGCTCCAGCGCCTCTCTTTACACAGGAATTGAGGTCATCTGTGAGCTTCAATGAAACAGGAAGGCCTTTTGGGAATCAGGGTAACTAGTTCATGACTCACCAGAAAGTCTGCAGAGCAAGTCAGTTTCTGCTTCTCTACAGAGGAAGCCTCAAAAGTACCGTGTATAATTTAAATAGATATTTTAGTTTCACTCAAAGAAATTAAATCATGCATTTCTTTCTCCATAATTTTTTCCTTAAACTAACAAGGGAGGTGAAGAGTAGCATATTATCATCTGCTATAGGATCTGTGCTGTTTCTCTCTTCCAGAACTCTCCTTTCCTTCTTTGCAGGAGCTCAGAAAGCACTGCCTGCAGCTTATGCCCAGGCACTGCAACAATGTGCACTCAGAGTTATCCCCACCAATGACTTCCCCATGCTGCAAATTTGTAATTTCATCTTGCAGCTGCAATGCTGTTGGAAATGCTGCCTTTAAAGAGTATTCTCAAAATCTGCATTTGTTTCTTTCAGTGGATACCACCAACATAATAAAAGAGCAGCTGGTGATTTGCAGTTTTTTGACTTTTTGTTATCTCCCTCCAGGCAAATGTACAAACATCTCTATGCAGATTCCAGCCCAATCTCTTCTGCTCTTAAATAGTAATTACAATCTATAAATGAGGTCAGGGTTTTAGACCATATGTAAACCCAAGCCTTATGCAGCACTAGCACAGCCTTCAGAGAGGACAAGTAACTTACTGTCTGGCAGTTTGCATCTTCTGAATATCTCCATGAGCTCATCCACTTGAACAAAGGGACCCTGATTTGTTACCAAAAAGAAAAAAGAGTTTAGAAGGTTATTTTCTACAGAGTGACACACGCTGTGGTTCTGTCATGACAGAGTGTCTTCCACAGCTTTCTGAAATGTTCAAAATTCTTTAAAACAAACCTGAAAACAAATAGGAGGTGGCAGGAGCTTCATGAGAACTACAGCTGCTGGTGGAACAGGAAATACCCCGCCTGGGACAGGATGTAAACCTGGAGCTGTGAGGAGAAAAGCTGGATGAAGCCACTGCAAGACAGCTGGGCCAGAGCTGCTTTTGCACTGCGTTGTTATTTGATACAAGTAATTACTGCCCTGTCTCTTTTGCCTCTACTAATTCCATATTGTTCACTCAGTGATCTGCTTCATGAGCAGGGTGTGTGACAGCTTATTACCATGTACCAGGCCCCAAACTCCTGGTACTTATTTCCATGTGACCTTGGCATTAATTAAAACACACATGCCTTTAGCAACCCAGTGAAATGACAGCCTAAGAGTTAAGTACAGGTTTAGATGATTGAGGAGTAGGAAAGCCTCTGATTAAGCTGGCTGAACACACAGGTTCCCAACTTGCCACAGGTGAAACACAACCCCTTTCCAACGCCTGACTTACGTGCTAAGTGCCTTGGCTGAAATGGAATCATCTGCTGAGTGTCTGGTTTGGGATATTCAGGTTTTCTGTCTACTTCATCCTTGAGAACAGGCACGATGGAAGGTGCAACCACAGGGTCTGGAATTATTGCTGCTAGCTTGGCACGGGAGACATCCTGTGAAAGCCAATTAGAGAGTGCTGAACTTGGCAGGATCACACTTCTTGCTTCAGTTACAGAACAAAACCTCACTCTGGACCAGCTGCTTATTCTCACTTCATCTTCGTTATCATTTCAGATGTCCTCTTACAAAGACCATCTGGGCAAAACTTGCACGGTTTCATCAAACATTTTAATCCTACAGCGTCCCAGCTGGGAGTGGAAACACTTGTTTCTGTTACTGAAAGGGACCGTGTTCGTCATTTTCGAGTGGCTCCTTTTTTAGGTTAAAAGGATTTAGGTGAACAGGTGCAGACCATTAGGCCTTCACAACTATCATTTCTCCCTCATTTCATTCCCTAGATTGCTTTAGCTGGAAAAGAACTGAAGCATAAGGCAGTCAGCAGGCATGCAAAGCATCAGTTCAAACAGAATTACGTTTTGGCATGTTCTGAGCAACAGGAATCAGCCCCAGGGCTGCACCATTCTAGGTACACACTGCCCTGCATGCACTGAGCAAGATGTACTTGTTTGTCAGCTCACTTCTAACTTCAAAATAACTTTGCCCCCACTGCATTCAAAGAAAAGTGTTCAGTGGCTCAATGTGAATTTGATTTCCACCTATCAAATTATTTTACAGCTCTGTGATGGCAAACAATTCAGCTGCTTTGCTAACTTTGATGCCATCTGTATTTTTCATAAATTACTTTTCTATGTAAGAAGTAAGTGGAAGCTGAGGCACTGTTTTAGAGACATGGATTGAGGACTCTCTCCCGGACCATGCAAATGGCAATCAGCTGTTTCTGCTTCTCTGGCAGCCTTAAAAAAAATGTAAACCAACATCTTGTTCTGTTCTAATGATTTCAGAGTGTTAAATGACAGAAATAGTAGTTAAAGTGCATGTGGTTAGAAACAAGACAGGAGACCACCAGATACAGGGGTCTGTCCTAGACTCTCAACTCCAAATGGCAGCACCAAAGTACTTTAGCCCCAAGAACCAACTGAAAAAAGAGGCAGCCACTGATCCCTGTCAAGAGCTTTCCTCAGCCATTCACAGCAAACACTGGGACTGCAGCATGTGGGGCTTAGTGTGGTTCCCACTGAAGTCAGGGGAGCTTTGCCACGTCAGAGCAGAAGGACAGCCAGCCATGTTTCACACAGATTAACTGATCCTGCAGACTTCCCAAAGAGTTTTGGTTTTTGAAGGAGCTCAGGCTTCAGTGTGAAGTGGAGGCCTGTAGCTGCATGGTGATGGCATTAGCACATCGACCTTTCCTCGGGAAGATGAGGTAACCAGGAGTACCCAAAGCTTGCAGCTGTTACTGATGGTCCTTGCTCCTTTCTGCCCTTGGCCCCTGGCACTTTGCTGCCCAAGGAGACCAGGAAGAGGAGGAGGAGGCCTGTTTTACCTGCTGTTCTAGCAAGGGGAAGGACTGCAAGGCAAGTCCTAAAAAAGGAATTGCTCAAGATTCCTAGGACTGAAAAGAACAACAGTGAACTGAAGTGTTCTTACCCACTTACCTTATAACCAAGGGCCTTGAGCTCGCTGGCAGAGCAAGGGTACAGATCCATGAACTTGTACCTGTCCACCAGCAGAGCTGTTTCTTTGCCCTCATATTCTTCCTTGAATGCTGTAAACCTCCGTTTTTCCACTTTCAGGATGCTGGCCAGATCCCCAATGTTACTTTCAAAGGCTAAAAACCGAGCCCAGATTTCCCTGGAACCGAACAGGGACATGGAGAGTTACTGGAGGAGGAAGGATTACTGAGCACTACCCAATTAAAAACACGCAAGAGGACAGACCCAAAGGAGGCCATTTCTGTTATTTACTTCAGGTGCACCTAACACAGGCAAGACCCTCCCAGTGCCTTCTGTAAGAGCTTTCAGTCCAGTGGACTCAAAGGACTTTGTTAGAGAAAGGAAAGGATTACTGGTGTCAAGGACTTCAGCATTTGAGGTGAGCTTCTGTCAAACACTCAGCTCATCCTGTACACAGAGCTTCACTCTGATCCTGATTTGTGAAGGACTTTTTAACATGCATTATGATCTAGCTCCTCTGCACAGATCTGCACATTCTAGCTGGCAAGAACACAACAGGCAGCACTTCAGAATTTTATACAGCCCAAAATATATATAGGGACTGCTGATTTCTCCATGGAAAATCTCATATATAACTTAAGCAACATCTGATCATATTTCTGGACTTGATTCAACTTTCGTTTTAGCTTTGGAGTTCACCTTTGAAGAAAGTTCAGCTTTTAAGTTCTTGTGTTTTCTCACTTTTAAAATGAGCATAGAAGTATTTCTCACAAAAGATCAGAACTAAAGTGCAGAATGAATGTGCACAGCAGTGCCCTATTTGATTCCTTAGTTTTGATGCTTTTGTCTATCAGAATAATAATGGTGAAGTGAACCCTCAGACTGCAAGGCTTTGGTGAGCTTTTTTTTTGGAGAAACTTAAAAAGTAGCAATGAAGATGTGGCAGTGAGCAATTAATCCAAACCCTTTCTGGTTCTCTCCCTATTTTATTTTCATGGCTGGGAGATGCTCAGCACCCTCTTCAACAAATTCCTGCCTCACCTTCTCTGCTCAGACCACTGAAGCCTTACTGTACAGGAGGATTTTGCAGTCTATCCTCGACAATCCTGCATCAGTGAGGTTTTAAAGTCAATAAATTAATGAATTTCACTAGAAGTGGGATAGGGACTTTCCCAAATCTGTCACAGTTGTTTCTATTTTGGACAGCATGAAGAGGGGAAGGAACATCTGTAACTAATTTTTTTCTGCTGTTCATGTTTCTAATTTCTTTGGGGTATTTATGGTTGAAAGGGGTTTTGTATCTTTTCCAGTGCAGTGAAACTGCTTGTGCAGACATACCCAGACTTCTCAGGTGGAAGGCTCCCTGAAGTTAAAACACGTTCAAACAAAACTCTTGTATTGTTGTCCTCTTTAAAAATAGAAAGAAAAAAAATCACACTGAGTAAAATATAAAGGCAATTTCAAATATGTGCATTCAAAGAAATGTGTACATTGAAATAAGTATAAGGCTGACTTTCATGGATTTGAACTTCAGTAAGTATAAAAAGAGATCTGAGTGTCCACATAGAACTTTACTGATGTAAAATTCCACTGTGAATTTGTTCTTTGAAAGTCTGTTTTTATTGACAGCGACAAACTGACCCTAATACAGGTTCTTTTATAACAGCACAGCTATTGCTTGGCATCTCTTCAGGATTTCTGGGGGTTTTATCCATTTCCTTCCATTATCTCAACAGCGTATGTTGGGAAATTTAAATTTGGCCTTTCAATTCATTATTTCCCTTTTAAATCAGGGCAATATTAATATGCTTGTATATTCCTCAGAAGTCCTCCCAAAATTATTAGACCTGGCTCCCAACAAGCAGTCAGTTTTTGCACATTGCCAGCTGGGGGGATGGAGGGGTTGGTAGGTTTGTTCCTAAAACTTCTGCCCTGTGCATTGTACCACCTCTTACACTTACAGGAGTTCACAGACCAATTCTCCCAGGTTTCAGGAGTTCTGCTGGGTCATTAAAATAGAGCAATAAACTAGTGAGTTTTAACATAATTTTTTTCTCATGGCAACCTAGAGAAAGGCATTTCAAATATTCATGTAGACCCACAATAACTTAGTGCAAAATTAAATATACTTTAACTTGGATAAAATCTGTTTACAGCTCACAGGAGAAAAAAACCCTCAAAATCTTTAAATTCCCACTGCCTGAAAAACCCAGGTACTGCAGTCTGACAGGAGATAAATGGTGCCTGGTGCTGCAGAATCCATGCAGCAGCTTGGGTTTCCTTTTTAAGAATGCCATTCAGCCCCTGCCTCAGGGAATCCCACCCAGAGCCTTTCCCCCACCACCTGCACCTCGTGCCCAGGTCTCCCCAGCCCCTGTGCCCCAGCTCCTGTGTCCTGCTCTTTCCACTGCAGCTCCCCAGGAACTTCTAAGCAGGACTGATACACCCAGGATTGATTTTATATTTTGCTCATCTCACTACTTGGGGAGAAAAAGTTTAAATTCATTCTAGTCAGGACCAGCTAATCCCTCACTCCTCTCATGCTGACTTTAAACTCCTTTAGATCTTTTTCCTCAGGATTTAGACTCCTCAGTGTACTTCCCACTGCTCACAGCAGATGCTGTAAAACTCCTGCACTGCCAGTGAGTGACAATCTGGAAAGTTCACGCTCCTCTCTTCAGCAGAGTCAAGATTTAATGTCACCACACTTCTGGAGCTTTGGACAAACCAGCAGGTTCTGTTTTCAGGTTAACTGCTGAGCTTCATGAAGAGGTTTCATTGCTCTTCAAGAAGAATTTAAATACCAAGAACTTGGCCTGGACCTAAACTCACAGAGTAATGCTTCATTAGACCTCTCAAAGCTTAAAGCTTACCATTAAGGTGGGAAAGGTAGTCGATATATGCCAGTACATATTCTGGAATGTCCCCATATTTTTTCAGCCCTAGCTCAAAAATCTTAAAGGCCACAGACTTATCCTGCAAACATTGGGGGAAAAAAAAAAAAAAAAGTTATTAGCTTCAGTGAGCTGCACACCCTCCTGCCACTTGTTTAGGATCAGGGTGAGCACCTGTGATTACCTTACTACAATAATACTCCATTAAAGCTGCAGTAACATAGACATGGTGGCGGGTCCGGGCATCCTCTCTCGCTTTCTTAAATATCGTCCTTCCGGATTTAATGCCTTCTGCTCGCCTGGCAAATTTCATGTACTGGATATAAACCTAAGGTGCACATTAATATTTAAATTGCATCAGTGCTAACAAAGAATACCAGGATTTTGTTAAGCTTTTTATGACATCTGAAATAATCTTGACTCACAAAATACAGCAAATAAATCGTAATAGAAACGAGGCTGTCTTGTGCCTCTGTGTTGTTTTGCTTTAAATACCGAGGCAAATCTGTTATAGATTTTTTAAATAAAAAAATAGAATACACCTAAGGCTGATCCCATGAAAAGACAGTAGTTAATACACAGATTTTTCAAGGAAGGGGAGGTAAGGAGATGAATGTAATTTACATAAGCTGGTGCCTTCAGGGAACTCAAGGCTTGTTGTAAAAATGGTAACTCTCCAATAAAGTTAAGACGTCCATAAAGCCAAGGAACAGCCAAAAGGCCTGATGAAGCATTTTACTGTACATTATACAATCCAAGACACAAATCATCCTGCCTGCAAGTATTTACACCAGATCAAGGAAATAACGAATATGCTACTTAATTCAGTGGCCAATTTGTGATTTGCATTTCTTTGGGATTCAACTTCCCTTCACTCTGAATTGGATCACAAATAGCAGCATTCCTCAAGCAGGACGAACTGGTACCAGGTTTCCCACAAAACGTGCCTTTGGGAAGCACTATGACGTGTCTCTGAAGGATGGGAAGTGTCAATAAATGGATACCTCTCCTCTGACACTGACCTGTTGTTTAGTGTTAGACCTCACACCTTCTTTTGCCTCCTCGTGCTTTGTTGTGCCTGTTTATAATAAGCTAAATAACTTGTTGAGGGCAGGTTACTTCTGACACAGCTTGTTCAGCACTACCACAGCTGGCACATGGGCAATGTTTGCTGTGCCACTTCAGCAGAGCTACAGCAACACTCTGATACCTACATGGTGCATGACAGATTTATTTGTAAACTACATGGCCACAGGATGGCTATGAAATATTTTGTATCTTTTATCTTTATTACTTGTTGTAAAAGACTGTGTAAAAGAGACAGAGGAGGAAAGTGCACATGACTTAGTGTATTTCAATGGATTAACGACTGTAATTATCAATCTTGCCAAAATTTTAATCTAATTCTGCCATCTCAGTACTCCACCTGCTCCATCCTCCCTGTGACCCAAGGAACTCGTGTAAGTACTCCCCCATTCCCTGCATGCAGTGGGTGACAATCCATGGGAATGTGGGGGCACTGAGGATGATCTTACCAGCGTGGGGTCGATGTCCTCGATGGCCAGGAGCCGGTTGTAGATGCTGTGCACCTTCTCATACTTCATCCGGCTCTGAGTGAAAGCAAACACAGGCTGCTCTGTAACTCCCTTCCACACCATCTCCCAGAATGCAAAACTCAAGCTGAAGACAAAACTAGAATTTTCCTGTTTCTGTTTTTCCCTGGCTGAACACTGCGTATGTCAGTCCCTTTACTCAGACACATTTTCTGTCTTGTGCAGGTATTTTTTACTTCCCACATTAATTTCCCACTAATGATTGCATACATGCTTTTCAGGAGTCTCTGAAGTATTTCTCTAATGTAGTAATACTGCAGCAGAACTGCCATTGGAGATGTTTGGCATAAAAAGACTATCCTTTACCTCTGTCTAAAAGAAATGTGCAGACAGGTAGGAAAGCCACCTTCTTAACTCTCCAGCCTACACATTTCCAATAATCCGTTCTGTTCCCTGCCAGCTGCAGCCCTCCAGCTTGTGTTGTGCATCCTTAAAAAAGCAGGACCCTTGGCATACAGGAGGCTGCACTGAAAACCAAGGAAGGATTTTTCTTTTAAAGGCAAAAGCTTTTCCCCCCCTGCTGTCCTGAAATTCTCCCTGCAAAGATTCTTTCAAGATAAAATAAGAAGGCAAACTACACCCCACAGAGGACTCCACAGTCCAGTGGGAAACAGACTTTATTCCTGGTGGAATAAACACCACTGGGGCACTGCTCCTTGTGGAGGCTGCACAGTGAGGGGGTAGCCTGGGGAAAGAGATTTCTCCAGAGAGCTGCAGCAAAGCTGCCTCCCATCTTCTGTCACATCCATGCCAACACGAACATCAACTCCCCAAGAATCTGACAGGAAAGGTGCCCTTTGTGCCCATTTTAAAAGTGAAGAAGCTGATGCTGTGGGAAATGGAGATTTGTAAGCATTTCACCCTTATGATAACTTCAGAAATATGGTCAGTATTGAAATGGAAAGACAATAGATTTCCAAAACTTTTGTAGCTCATACTTTCCCTCTCCATTTTGTCAGTTCCGTCTCAGAAACACTGAATGAGAATAAAGCTAGAAGAATCAGTAAATTAATTCTACAGAATTTTGTGTAGTCACTGTATTTCAAATAAATGACATTAATGGGAGATGTATTTTGGATTTTAATGTCAGTACATCGCTATTTTTGCTCACCTCTTCATAATCTGCATATGCAAAATAAAGAAGCATATTCTTCTTTAATAAAGTGCTGATCGCTCTTTCATAAATATTAGCAGCCTCATCACTGAAAAGTTTAGCATTGTTCATGTCCTGTTATAAAATAAGTATAATAATATAATTGTTCAGCATCTGTGACAATGAAGGCCAATTTTTGGAATATCATCTATGTGTGACAAGTCCCAGTGGATTTCCATCCAATGCTCCAACAAAGAGATAAAAATCTCCCCAGTACTTAATGAACCACAAAATCAGGCCCAAAAAATCCCCCAAATCTAAAACTGGCCAAGATTGAAACAGTTTTTCACAATTCTTATCTGAAATACAGACATTTTTAATCCTTAAAATTTTTAATTTCCCCATTTTAAAACTCTGAACATGTCACAACTTATGGCACTAAATATTTTCCACCCCCTCCCTCCTTGATTCTGAGGAAAAATTGACAGTCCAGCATGCCAAAGCAAGGAAATAAGAGAAAGCCAGTGGCAAGCTGCTTACCCCTTTCTCAGCCAGCAGCTTACTGGACTGCTCGAGGTACTGAGCTGCTTCATACCAGATGTCTGGGTGATGGCCCAGCACCAGGAGACACTGCTCATAGGCAAACATCACTGTGGGCAAAACATGCAAGAAACACTCCTTAGAAATGGTACCACCTTGCACAAGCCAAGTATGGAATAAAAAATCCATCAAATAAATCAGACAACATCAACACTAATTGGCTTTGAATACAATGATCACTGCTGCAGCTCTTTTATATTGCCAGGAACTTTATGAACCATAACCAGCAGCTAAAACCTGCCTTGTCCACAGAGGAAGAAGCACAGGTCACTCAAAATCAGCCATAAAATCAGGCTGCAATCTACTGTTTCCTGACCTGCACTGGAGGTTCAGTGGCACACGACTACAGCACTGTCTCCCAAAATCCATTTATTACTTTCAGCTTGGCTTTAGCAAAATCTAGATTGTTTTTTTATAAAAAAACACCTTCACAATTCAAGAAACTTAATCAACTTCTGCTCCAGCACGATTCCTGAACAAATCACGTCGTTATTTATCCTGGAGCTGAGAAATACAATTCTCTGTGTCCTAGCACAACATCTAATTACCTCTTTTTGTTATGAGAGTTTGATCTTCTGTTCGTAGAGGGTTGCTCTTTTCCCACTGGATGTACTTCTTCCACATGTCCACCTGCTGAGCCTCTTGGGGGGTGTTTTGTGGGGGGACAGAAGGGGCGTTGCGGTCCAGGCCTTTCATCACCGTCTCGTACTCCTGAAACAGAAGCAATGTTTTGAAGAGCAGATTTAAACACTTACTTTAGGTTATGCTTTCTAAAACAAATACAAATATTTTAGCATATCAACCTTCTTAGTCTGGCACACTTTGATTTGAAGAACCAAGTTTAATGCTGGTTCGTAGAATTAAAGAGAACAAAGAAAAGTCAACGGAAGATTGTACCTTTGCCACACGTCGTGCATTCATATAATCTCTACTCCTGTCCTCGATCATCTTCTTGGCTAAGTGAATATTGATGCCCTGAAGAAAGGTGAAAAAAGGAGTTGGGAATGTGCAATTTCACTTTGGAAACACTGAATCTTATTTTATACAGGAAGGAGCTTGAAAGGGGACGCAAAAATGAGCAAAGGCAAAGTTATTTTAAAATACCAATCTCAAAATACTTATCTCTCCTAATAAACGTACGTGCAAGAATTTAGAGGATAAGCTCACTACAAAAATTCAAGGCATCTGAAGCACCTCAGCATATTTTTAATCACTTTCAAAAATACAATGAACTTCACGTGAACTGTTGTGTGTGAAAGTGGGAAGAATGTATTTGTGGTCTACAATTTTGCTCTTAAATGATGGTCAGTGACAGCTCCCTGCCTTGCTGCTCACCAGGTGAAGACAGACTTGATGAGCAACTTGATTTTCTTGTAGAAGGATCACCAGAGACTGACCTCCAGGCTCAAAGCTCTGCCTCCTCCCCTCTTCCTGAAGTAACTGACAGCTCTTAGAAGAGGTTCCATTCAACACACACCCTGCCACAGGCGTGCCTTTGTGAGCTGAGACCTGAGATGTGTGAGCGCTGCGTGACACCCCCCCAGGACTGCACACGTGCAGAGGGCTCTGCCGTGCTGCTGAGCAACAGCAGCAGGGGCTGGGGAACAGGGTCCTGGCAAGAACAAAAGCCCAAAGAACTGCTCTCAGGCAACAAAAGCAGCCATCCTTTGGCTGATGCCTGTGTCTGGGTGGATTTTGCTGGTGTGGTTGCCAAGACTTTGCAGAAGATGTGCACAGCTTTTAGTCTGAGCCCAAAGAGGCACCCGAGCTGGGAGGCAAAGGCGCTCACTATGGATCAAAGGCACTGTCTGGGGTAGCAAACTGGGCCAGGTAGCACAAAAACCCAGCAGTGCCCCCATTAACCCAGGAGCAGACTGAGGATGCAGCAGGATTCTCCTGGGATACACTCCCAGCTCAGCAGCCATGTGGCTTTGTGAGTCAGACTGTTACTTTGTCATGAGACAGAGGTCTCCCTAAGTGCTCTCCCACTTTTGACCATTCTGTTAATTAAGGACACTGGCAACTGACGGGCTGGTATTGTTACCTGGTGGCTACAGCCGAGCTAAAGGGAAGCTTGAATTACAGCAAATGGCCATTAACTTTCCATACTGAGACCTGCACGAGGTCTCTGAGGTGTTGGGCTGCTGACATGGGGAATCACCTCCCCTCAAAGAGCCCTCCTGGTGAGGAGCATTCCCCTTTGCCAGGACACCCGTGAACAGCAGCCCTTTCCCTCGAGGTCAGTGCAGCCAGAACAGGACGGGCAGAACCCATGTCCCAGCAGAGCGCTGGCCCCTCAGCTTCCAGCAGCTCAGAACTGCCAGAGGGACTGCCTGGAGTCCCAGGTGTCAGCAGAGCTGCCCCAACTGGAAACTGGACAGGTCTGAGCCATTGTTTTGGCAGCCTCCCTATGGATAATGAATGCAGCAGGACCCAGCAGTGACTGCCTTTGCTTGCTGTGTGGGAGGGGAAGAGGTGGTGAATGGGGCAGTTGTGTTGGGGATTTTCCCACACTGGAGAAGGCATGTCCTGGATGTCCTCCCTGGTGCTAGTAGGGCATCTGTGGTGTCCCCACACACCTACAGGGCAATGAGCTGTTGTGGTACATGCTCTTGGCTGGGGATGCCTGGAGTTCTCCCACCTGGAGCACTCGCACCTGGAGTTCTCCCAGCAGCTAAGCACTGCAGCTTTATTAACATGAGAGGGCACCAAGCTCACAACTTGCATAATAAGCAATGAGGAAAGAGAAATTGGCCTTTCTTTCCCGCGCAGGGCACAGTGACTCACAGTGACCCACAGTGACCATGCCTGGGCACAATGAGCAGGACAAATGCTCTATGAGCATCCCTGCTTGGCAGTGCTGAGCATGAGGGCATCCATATCAGCTTTGTACTCACACCACTTCTGACTGGGGCAGGTTGGTTACCAGCTGTGTTTAAAAATACTCTCTAAAGGTGCGGCTCCAAACTGGCCTGCAAGGGCAGTGAGCTGAGCTTACACTGGCTAAAGACAATGTGGGAGCAGACTCACCTGAAGGGGTGCTGGAATGGCTTCAGTGAAGGATGGTGAGGAGCATTTTTAAGCAGTGAGACCATGTAACTTAATGCCGTGGAGGAAGCCCAAACCATCCCAGCTGAATGCCATTTGACCCTGTTTGACTCTCAGTGCAAGGAAGGGAGTGCCTCCTTGGGGACACAAGCTGCCAGCTGAGCTGCTCCAGCTCCATCACTGAGGACAGTGATGTCTCACTCACCCACTAGCAATTCCACTGGGCCAGCTGGGAAATGGGACAGTCAAATGTATCTCATGGAGAGTCTTGGAAATACATTTAAAAATCACTCGGGTACCTGTAGAGTTTTGTCACAGGGCTTGGTACATACTGCACACAAAAAATGTGTTTACACTGCTGGTCACCTCTTTTATATCTCCTTATTTAGAAGATATAGTTTGGGCACCACATTTGATTACATGATAATTATTTCTTGCTTAATGTCAGGAAGAATCATGTTGTAGATTACCTCTTCATATTTGTTATAATCTCTCCAGAGCTGCTCTATGTTTATCATGGGATTCACACAACCACGCTGGTAAACCCTACGGACAGCTGTGATCCTCTGGTTTTCTGCATAAGATCCTACAGCTTCTCTAAACAGTGGGGAGAGAGAGCAACGTCAGCTATGACAGGTCACAAGTGGCAGGAACATCAGCATTACATTAACTGAGCTTAAAAAAAAGGTATTGTAAGGTACTTACACGCCTTTCAAAAAATTGATGTAATCCACCCAGATCTAGGTGAGAAAAAATATTACACACAGTGAAACCAATGTTTAGCTGTACTCATCATAAAATTAGAAATAAAATGTGTTTTGATTAAAAAAAACATACCTGGTATGACATGATTTCCATGCCAATCTTATCCAGAGCAAAATCATATGCCTGAGCCATTTTTTCTCTGAGGAAAAGAACCACAAAGACCATAAAGCAAGTGTTTAATATTTTAAAAATCCTTTATTCAAGAGTATTCTTTTGTGCAGCAATATCTAATCAGACATTGAGGAATGAGAAATATCATTCAACAGCTGAGAGCAAAAATTGGTATTCAGATCGCTTTAAATTCTGTATTTAGGTTCTGATATGGTTTTGGTTGTTTATTTATTCAAGAATTATTTAAATCCATTGGCAGCAATCCAGCATTTTAGCAGTTCCTGGCCCACCCCAAGTCAATGGAAATCCACGAACACTACTTGAAGTTGAGGGAAAAAAAATTGCTCTCCACATCTTCTTAGCTGACAGATGCACCCATGGTTAGTTATTTTTTCCCCTCAGAGTTCCCCAAACCTTTTTGTAATTCTCCAGGAACCCCAAAAGTCTGGAGCAATTAGGAGCAGCTCCCTTGTGTGGGAACTGCCCAGAACACTTCACATGATTTCTTATTCCCCCAAATTCAAAGTAATTTCCCTCAAATTTAAAATGCTTGCAGAATTTCATTGGTTAAGTTTCAGTGAAAGCTGTTTTTTCTCTCTCCCACTTTTCTCCCAGTTTCCTTTACCCAAACATACTTCAGTATCTTAATACCTCCTTGACCACATTAACAGGAAAAAGAGGAAAGGCAAACTGAATAAACTGACATTTCTAAAATTGTTTGGAAAAAGTCTTGTAAAAATAAAACACCTTGCTTATTTTCTCTGTTAATGCCTTATTTATCTTGCCAATTATAGTGCAAAGGAATTATGGTGGGCTGGAGAAGAAACAGTCTAGAGATGCTGGAAGTCACTGGTATTTTTGGAAACTCAATCCACTGGAATATAAACAAGCAAAATGTAAGAACTGAAAAGGGATGAAGATTAACGTATCCCAAAATTTTGACACCCTAAATTTTATGACTTTTTTATGCATTCCGAAATTTGCTCCAATTCCCAAACTCTTTAGTGCTCCTGGTCTCAGCTGAAACCAATGCTGGATCCTGTGGACACTCTAAACAGGCACTGAGGGCAAGGACAAAGAGGAGGAAGTGTGTTTCAGGTTGGTTCAAGCACCAATCCCATCTGCAGGAACTGGCATGGATACACTAGCTCCTTCACTGCTCTTATCCCACCATGTTAGAGGAATCCAGACTAAGGAACCAATTTTCCCCAGCAAGCTCCATTAAAGAGACTTTAATGTTTTCCAAATGCAGATTATGTATTAACCTGCCACCACTCCAACAGAAAATCCCCAGACAGATTTGTCACCCAGGTTCCTCCCCATCCCCTGCTCAAAAACCAAGAAGAGATGCACCATAAAACCAGAATAATTCAGAGCAACTCTGGGAACTTACTTGTAGCTAGGTAGCTTCCCCTTGGTTTCTCGTACATAGGAAAGGTAACATTTCCATAAATCAATGTGTAAAACCTTCATAAGGCAGCGCTGAAATAACTGTTTAATACATCAAGAAGACGTGATCAGGATATCAGATATCGAAATTAGGTCTCTACTTTTAAAGCTATACAAAATGAATTTAAATAATCCTTGTAATTATGATTGAGATTTGTAAGAAGGAGTAAGTTAAACTACTCATTCTTTTGACTAAAGCATCTCCATGCTATGCAAGAGAACTGGAGAGAATTAAGCAGAGAAATCCCCCTGCACACTTCACTGATTAGAGTGTGGTAGCAACAACAAATCAACTTTAGTGACACTTTTTATCTGTGTTTCACATTCAATGACAGCTACAGCACTTTTTCAGTCTGATTTAGCCCAATCACAAAGTACTTATTCTTGCTATAGAGATATATTACATATATTAGTATGACTCACCTTTTCCACTTTGTCATAATTTTTTGCTTTAATCTACAGGGAAGCAGAAAAAAAACAAATCACTTAGGAAACTATTCTAGAATAGTAGGAATATATTCTTCATACAGTACTATAGCATTCCAGTTTGTACTTTGTCTGCCTAAATACATTACACCAAAACACCATGTAAAGTTGCAAAAATAGAATTAAATATACAAAATCATATACTTCATTTAGCTTTTGCAAAATAAGCAGGTTTTTATTTTTAATTCTTCAATTCCAAAATACAGGTACCAGTAGGCAAATTTGCTTCCCTATATTCTGAACACCCAGACTTAGCCTTTTACTTCAAGGCACCCTGCTGCCCTCAGTGCATATACTGACTTAGGTACCAGAGCTTCTAGATCAAGAGTTAGTAAATTAAGGATAAAAGAGTGTATTTACAAAACTACTAGGCTAATAAATGTGTTATACTTGCATATTTATTTCTCAAAGTGCACTTTGCTCCAATCTGCTGATGCTGAATAAGGGAATAATAACCGTGGAGAACCTGTTTTTCCTCAGCTGTGCCAGCCCTGGTGCTCCCTCCGAGGAGGGACCAAACCACGCTCCCATCTCAGCAGCAGTTTCATTCATTCATTCACACACACACCACAAGGGCAGGGGTGAAATTCAGACCCCAACTAACAGGCTGCCTTTCAGACAAGACAAAGGAAAGCACGAGGCTGATGAGGAGGGCAGAGTGGCATCCTGCATGTGTTTGTTAGCTCCAGCTATGGTAACAAGCTAGGCAATCTCTACAGACACACCCTGATGACACCAGGAAAATCAACAACGCCCTTAAAAGACGCTTATCTGCCTTGAAATAAAGCACCTTTCATGAAATAAGGATTTGTTATGCTGTGTTTCGTTTTTGTAAAGCATCAATCTCCCCTTTTAAATCTCATTGCTCTTTGTTTGCTTAGAGGATTCCCAGCCTTTATTGTGGTGTGAAACACAAGCATCTCTTCATTTCCCCGAGGTGTAGGTAGCAAACAGCACCCTTTCCACCAGGGATTCATTGTTTCATTTTATATCATTCCCACTCTAAAGCACAGCAGATTTTTAATGGATGCATCAGGAGACACGGACTGCAGGAGATCTCAAATAAGTATGCCCTGCCTCCTGCTTCCTGAGTGTCTCTGCTTCTGCAACACCCCAGTCCTGAGAGGCTTGAAAGAGCCACCCCATTTCTCTCACTCTCAAAAAAGATCAGTTAAAATGAGAAAATTCAAATAATATTGAAAAAAAACTTTATTGGCACACAAGGCAGATTGCACCCTTGTGTATGTACCATACTTGAACTGGAGCAGTATCCCTCCCAGGCTGAAGGAATTCCACACAATCCAGGATGGCAGGAAGGTAAACCAAATTGCGTCTTGCAAAGGGTCCAAATAAAAAAGAGACATTTTTACTTCATCCTTTTTTGACAGTAACTTTTCATGTCCCTCAGCACCTCTTAAATTATGAAAAGGATTCACTAAAGAGACAGAGCTCTCAGTCTACGCCTCCCACTCCCTGAAATCTCCTGCTATCCTTGGCTGAATGAAAAAGAACAAATGCATCTTGGTTTCTATGTCTTAGCACACAAGACAGCTGCCTGCACCTTCCTTCCCTTGTGCTTAAGTAAAGCCTTCAATAAGATACACAGGATTAATATTCTCTTTTAAACAGAGTGAGATAGGAAATAGTAAGAATTCTTTTGTGAAAATCAATTCACTAATTAATGGCTTTGCCACTGAGAAAAGGCATCACCTTCCAGTTATTCAGTAACAAGATGAAAAATAATTTTTAGAAGCTCAGAACTAAAAGCTGTAAGCAGACAGGGGAAAAAATGAGTTTGCCTCCAAGGTGTAGCCACATAAACAGCATCAGCAAGTTTAGTAGCTCCTGGCAGCACTGTCACCATGCAACATCAAAGGATGGAGCACAAGGAACACGTATCAATTAGACTGCATGCACCTCCCAGAACCAAAGACCTTGAGAAGAAAAATACTTTGCTAAGAAAAGAAGATACATTCTTTATTTGCATGTGTTATGACTCAAAGCAAAATATTTTCTATGTGATTATCATATATATGAAAAGCTGCTGACCACATCTCGACTTCAAGTCAGTGCTACGTATTTGTTAAATCCACACAAGTGGTTTGGTATCTTTAAATGCAGAAATCTTGGTAACAGTGAAGTTAGGGGGTTGGCAAGCAGAAGGATTTGTTAAAAAAGAAAAACAAAGCAATACTGGCTAATGCTTACTGGGTCTCTCAATGGGAAAGCAACTCTCTCTCCTGCAGGAATCTGTTTGCATTTCCTGGCTCCCGACTCCCAGGCAAACACCCTGGCAGCCCTGGCTCAGGGAAAGTCCCCCCCCAGCAAGGGCAGGTGCTGCCTCCAGGACCCACCATGGCACATTTCTTGGTTCTCCTATTACAGGCACTGCAACAGGCAGTGATGAGATGTGGGAAAGCATTAAAGAACTGACATTAATACTGCAATTTTGTCCTTAAAAGACAAACATAAAGTCAACTATGTTTACAGCAGCTTATCCTCCAACTTCTAAGGCTGCCAGGATTCCTATTCTGATTGCTTTAATTCAAGGGGCAGGTGTTACCCTCACAGGCTGACACAGGAGAGGCTCCACCATGAATCCACCTCCTACTCAATGAGCTCAGGGATATCCTCATTCCAAGGTAAAATCCATGTAATGAATGTCTCCCATCCATCCTTGAAGACCACACAAAGACCACCCAGTCTGACCAGCTATGCTTGGACATTCTTGTAGTAAAACACACCTGCACCTGCCTTCCTCTGCCTGTGACAAGGAGAAATTCCACCTGTTTTGCTGGAGTAGTAACTTTAGATTTGATGCTCCAATAAGAAATTTAAGTCACTACTGTGTCAGCTTTGTACAAGATGAATTTGTACCACGAGTCAAATTTCTTCCCAGAATATACAATGTAATTCTCTGTAACAAGTTTCACAAACATTGAAGGGCAAAACTTAATCCACAAATTACACAGCACTTCACCCTTTAAACAGACTGTTACAAGACAAATGAATTATTTATGATTATGCAAGACAAGTGATTTTACTAATCTAGAGACTTAATACTAGTTCTAGTCGTCTGGCAACATGCAACAAAAACAAAAGCATCCCTGTTTTATTTTAACCTTTTCAGCTTTCCACCAAGCTCCTAAGGAAGCATGGTTAGTACGTGATAATTGAGGACTAGCATGGTTTGTTCTGGTATTTATTTCTATACCCCAACTCCGTTTTCTTTCTATCAATTGTTATTTTCCAGGGGAAAAAATATTTTCTCCAGCAGAAAACCTAATGTTGTCTTATTCACTGGCTCCAGCTGTCCCCTTGGTGAGGTAGATCCTCTCGCTGTCTTTAGTGCCCCCACTGCCCCTGCACTACTCTCCAAGGTTTTTTAGAGTTTCTTTGGAAAAGGGACCTGAAGTGAAACTCTGCACTCCTGAGACTGCAGCAGCTGATGAGGGACAAGCTGGGAGAGAAAGAAACACCACAGCTACACACGTGTTACCTTTTTGAGGATTCTCCCAAAATCTGGTTTTGTTACAAACACTAAAAGGCATGCACCATACTTAATGTTTGGGTTTGGGGATTTTTTTAGAAAACAGATACACAGCATCTGTTTCACAGTACAAAATCACAACCAGAGTCTAAATATATCTATTTGGAAATATTGCTTTTGTTTGTTATCTGAAGGGAACTCACTGTGAAAGACATAAATTCATTGACAGTTACATGATTAAGTATTAGATAAATAAAAATTAACATTTAAAAAATAAAATCAGACTACACATAATTTATCATCACTGAATCCATCTGTGTTGACCATTTGCCTTTTTGTTTTTACATCTTGATTGTTGGGGTGAAATAATCAACTCCCCACAGTCAAGCACAGTGGGGTGCAATCTGGGTCTCCAGCAGCATAGAACTGTGGGTGTAACAAAACACATTCACATTTCCCTGTTTCCAAAATACAGGCTAGGGACCACAGTGGCTCAGACTGTTCAGACCACCTCAAAGGAATGTCATCTCTGAAAGGATGGAGATGCTAATTCTCTGTTCTATTTTCAGCATGTTCATGAGGCTCCCAGTCAGTGAGTAATTGTGTGAGCACTTAACGTGACAAACTTGTTTTCCTACAGGTCAGGGAACAGCAATGGCCTTTGCAAACAGCAACCCAAGCTCTGCCCAAGCACATGAAGTGCAGCTAAAAGGCAGGGCTAGCACTGCACTTCCCCGTGGCAATTAACCCAAGCAGGCTGGACTATTACTGTCTAAATAACTGGATGCAAAACTTTTTTTATGTATGCTGAACAAAGCATGTATTTTATTTGCGCCAGATATTCCAAATGCTTTATTTAAACACATTAGTGTGTGATTGCAGATGCAATTTCTGAAATATATGGTTTTGCTACAATTTGTACCAGATAAGGACTGAATTATTTGGTACTTCTGCTGTCTTCATTTGGAGTTTAAATATTCCCTGTGAAAACACAGCTTTTATCTAGCTATTAGTAAAGCCTGCAAGGAAAAGATAGAGTACATTGACCATGGGAAAACTCATTTTCTCAAAAGGCAGCAAGATGAGATTCTACATATTTTCATCCAGAACTGTAATTTTTCACATTCACCTGGCTATCTGTTTCAATTTCAAAGTCTCCCATAAAATGGGATTTGAAAAGTTCCTTAAAATTATTCCAAATTAAATGCCTCCAACTATTATTACAAGTATTATTCTAGAGCTTCCAGAACCATGGCATAGCATCAAAATTTTAAAGTCATGCTTCCACTAGATACATCACATGAAAAACAGGATTCAGTCACAGCTGCCATAAAAACAGCTATAATGTAGAGGGGGGAAAACCCCCACTATTTTGCATTCTGCTTCTGAGGAAACCTAAGAATAGAATATTTCAGTTGGAAGGAACCTACCCTGACCACCCAGTCCCACTTCAGGGCTGACCAAAGGCTCAAGGATGTTCTTAAGGGCACTGTTCAAACAACACTTAAACCCCACCAGGCTCTGGGCATTGACCATCTTCTGGGAAGCCTTCCACCAGCCTTGCTTCCTGATCCCCAACACCTTTTAGGTGTCACATACACTATATTTATAGTCAGATACACTTCCAATTTGCTCACAGTATTTAAGAATAAAAAACTTTACAGTAACTAAGAATATTGGTTCTGCTAATGAACCAAAGCTGCAGTTCTGTAAATCCAATTAGCAGTTAATATCCTGCTCTCAAAGGCAGTTGAACAAGCACTTACTGAACAAAAGTGAGGAAGTTGACTTTTTATAGCAAAATTTTGAGCCACATTACTATTTTCAACAGAAAAAGGTGGTCATGTGTACAGGAAAAATTACAATTAGGAAATGAATGCCAGCAATTTTCTTAAGGAGCTAAGTGGCAGGAGGAAATGGGGACAGGGCAGTGGCAGAGACAGAAAGAGCCACTGCATGAATGGGCAGTAATATGCAAGACTGCTCCTCACTCTTTTAACTTCTTGAAAATTGTCATTACAGCCTCATCACCCCAAGGCTTTAATAAAACCTGCAACAGCCTTCAGAAACAATTAACCAAAGCATATCAAGTTAACACACTCTACCAACATCTCTCAGAGGCAGCAGCCTGGAGAATCTCTGCCAGAACATCTCCCTCACTGACTAACTGCAAAAATCAGACTGAAGACTTGAAAAGGCTATTTCTGAAACTGGAAGAATAATATTAGATTTATCTGGAAGTCTGGGAAAGAAAGGAACCCAGGTGCACCACCCTGAGGGTGATGAGGGAGCAGGTCAGGGCAGAAGGCATACGGAAACAGGTGCAAAAGAAGAACTTGTGAAACGCCCCTCTGCAGACAGAGTAACATTCCCCAATTAAAACAGTGTTAAGAGAAATTCTTAATTAGAAAAACTATGTAAACAAGTAATTACAAATTTAAAAAATCTGCAAGTAGAAGATGTCTATTTGTTTAATCTATTAGACTGAAAGACCCAGTATTTTTATTTTCAGCTGCATCAGGACAGAAACGAATCCATATGAATAGATGAAAAAATACCCGTAGGTATGAGCAAACTGCACTCCAGAAGTGCAGTAATACAAGGCCTGAGAATATGGACAACCTCACTGTAACTTACAGTGAACACTGATCTAGAAATGATGAAGGAGTAATGCAATGCAGTAAATAAAACTTTACTAATTATATAGTTTGGAATAGAAAAGAACTACCTACCCCATCTAATTCCTAAATACCTACTCTAGTGTAGAGAACAAAGACCACTCACAAATAAGAGCTCAGAGACAGAGCTACTAAAAATAGCAATTGTGCTTCAGTTTACACCTTAGTGCAATTTCATTAATTTTCACAAACAGGCAAATCTTCAGGAGTAGCATCTGCCCCTACGCCCTTACAAAAAATGCTGGCCTCTTGGTCCTGCAGGGAGGGCCTTCACGTTAACACTTTGAGAAGCACATAGAATTTTCAAGCACCACTATCAAGACACTAGACAGAGGGTGTACAGAGAAATATTTATTTACAGGCAGCCTTAAAAAAACACTAACAGTGACAAAACTCTTCAGTGATTTTTTTCTGGTTGGAGAACGATGCTGAATTGCGATCACTCCTTCACTCCCTACTTCATTTATTTCTGACATCAAATGCATCTCTTTTGTTTTTAATCTGATTATTAAAAAGAAGCAATTTCTCATGTGTCTTTTATCTTCCTTCCTATCTTTAGCATCCTACTGCTATCTCTTCTCATTTTGCTTGAGAGTTTTATTTTCTTTCCAGAACACACTTTCATTAAAAAAAAAAGCAAAAAACCCCAAACACATCCCCCACCCCAATTTGTAGTTATGTTTAAACACCAAACCCACCTGTTATTACTTGCTATTTTTCCTGACAAACTGAGCCTCATGATTGCAAACATCTCTCATGGATTAGTAGTGAAGTGAAGCTGCAAAAACAGTCCCTTTCAAGTCATGATGAAAAGCACACTCCATGCTCTTCAAAACAAAAAGACAGCTTCAGTTCTCTGTTACTTTACCACCCGACAGATCTGACACTTAAAAACTGCCCAGAAATTAGGGGTGAAGAACTGCTCCATGTCTAAGTTTTCTTTTCCTGTGACTCTACTGAACAGGCTGTTCTTTGATGAAGCTCCCAGATATACAGCTCACATAAGCACTGCCAGCTTTTCTTCCTTGCTCTATTTCTACCCACTCTTGAATATGTTCTCCAAGTCAGGAAAACCATTACCTTTTTTATTTAGGCAATTTGCCCATTATGAAATGGGATGTAATATTAGCTGTATGAAGGAATTTACAAATGCTAAGCACCCACTACTTTCTAGCCAGATTCTACTTCATAACCAGATTCTCAATCTCATTTTAATGAAAAGTCAATTCTCGACATGCCCCGTGGCTTGTATTTTCCTCTTCAATTTCACATTCCTTTAAGCCACAGCAGAAAACACCACCTCACATTCACACCCCTGCAAACTTGTTTCCTTCCAACTTATCCATTTTGGTTTTTCCCATGTACTTTAGTTCACTTCTGCTTCTCATTCGTGTTTCTCCATGTCTTTTGTACTTTACAGAAGCAGTGAGAAGTTCTAAGATGTGTTTTTGGATAGCTAACATTCACAGATCTACTGGGATTCTTTGCAGTTCTTAAGAAGTATGCAAAGCAGCAATGATTTTCCTCCCAGAATTTCTTTTTTATCATTAAACTCTCAGATTCTAGGACTCAAAAGCACATATAGCACCCATGGACTCCAAGATAATCTGTAAGATGACAAAATGCAATGAGATAAATTAAAGATTGTCAGTCTTATCTGTTGGTCAGATCACTGAAGTTAAAAAGTTACATGAAGAGGGAAGCCTAAAGCCAAGGTATTTGGCCCATCTCACTGGGCTGGAGATCCCTAATTTGTAAAAAAGACAAATTACCCCGTTTGTCTACTTTAACTGCTTTTCAAAGGAGAACAGTCCCTCAGCAGGGCCAATGGAATTGGACACAGGCACTCCTCTAATGCTTTTTTCAGCTCATTTAATAAAGTAATAGGCACCAGTGCCTATTATCTGAGAAGCACAGATCCACTGCAGTCTGCCAGCGCCACCAGACAGGCTCTACCCCATAATCCAAGCTGGAAACTCCTTGCAACACTCAAAAAACAAGGCAGGGATTGGACCACTGCAACAGATTGCACGGCATAAAGGGTACATGAGGTATCATCACCTAGGGCAAAAAAGCCAATTGTTCTACTACACAGACCTCACATTTGAAATCATCGTGTTTTTTCACTTCTATCAGAAATCAGTGCCCATTACAGTAAAATACAGCTATTTAAAAAAATCCTGCTTTCATTTTGCTATCTTCAAAATTTTTAAGAAAGTGGCAGTTTACTATGTCATTGGACGTTATAGCTGGGGAAAATGGGGTGTTTTAGAGGGCATTAAGTTCCCCATTAGGTTTATAGTTTTATTATTTCTCATTATACTGGTCACATGCCTACAGTTTTGACACATTATTTTCAGAAGAAAAGGGCTTGCAGAAAAGAGTACGTTTGATAAGCTTATTTTTTCCACACTGTCAATTATAGTATTTCAGAGAATTTGCTTTATTAAAATACGGCTACCAAATAATAATAATTTTATGGAAGAAATCTCTGTTCATTCACCAAGCATGTTAATAGCACACTTGAACAATTTACAATTTCAAAGAGATCTTACTTCTTAAAGAGACCTTTGAACATGATTTTTTAAAAAAGCTACACATCTGTTAAGGCAGCCCCCATGCTGACTCAGCAAAAAAGGCTGATAGCCCAAATGAAGACATCTTAAGTCCAGAAAGAACTGCTGCCCTTTTGAGTGTTCAAATCCATTCAGAGACCACACATTAACAGTTCCCATTTTCTAGCATGGAACTGGTCTCATATAGGCTTCCCCCAGTACAGCCAGCTAAACAAGCAATTCTCCTAAGGAAAAGGAATACAGGTTATTCAAAGAGCAAAAAATGGTACTAGAAGATGTAATTATATCATACAGCATAATCTTCTTACTGCTGTAATATCAGCACAAGACTAGCTTGGCCCGTTAGCAGAGAACAAATTGTTCTTAGTATTTTGCCTCTGTTCTTAGAACATAAAGAGCAATTTCCCAATAATTTGTAGCAGAAATGGCCCAGAGAATGGTTCTTAAAACCATTAGACTGATCCTCAGCTTCCAAAAGTGCCTAAGGGCTCTCATGTCTGACCACACAAGCCAGCTGTCTCATCACAGGAAACTATAAATCAGAAATCTCAAAGTTAATAGCGCAGAATAACGCTCAGGCACAAGTAATTTTCTGCAACTGCATCTCAGCGTCGATTTGCAGCTGACAAGATGTTGTATATTGTATATTGCATTACAAAATAAACCCTACTAAAGGTAACCAACTAAATCCAAACCGAGCACACCTCAAGTGCAGTGGTACAAAAAGAATCTTAAAGGAGGGGATGTAGTTCCTGGCTTTGCCATGGATTTCCTATGAAATCATTAAGAAACATTATTATGTCAATTGTTTACTGAACTAGGATAATAATCTGTCTCAGATGATGACTGAGCTGCTTTTGGTTTACAGTAATGAGGTATTCCTGCTGAAGTTCAGGAAATAAGCCCATTTTTCTAACACAGGCAACTGCCCTCATCAGAAATCCTTCACTTGTGAGAAATCAAGGAAATTCTCTGCTGTGTCTTTTTTGAGAATGCATATTCTTAATCATAGTTACCAAGAAATCTCATCTATAACATTGAAAAAGGAAAGACTGTATTTGAAGAGTCAATTACAGAATTAAACAGTTTCTGTCTTTTGGCCATGAAGAGAAAACAGAATTCACTATTAAAATAGCATTCAGTGGTAAAATAGTTTTCTTCAGGATAGCAGTTTTACTGCAGGGTCTCCTCAGTATCTAGTTACCAAGTCTGGACTGATCATCAACAACCTAATATGAAACCACATGAACAATGCAAACCTTTTTGGTAAAGACTTGATCCAAAAGCTTTTCACAGACAGGCTCTTGCATAACTACTCTGGATCCTCTTTCCAGAGTAGTTGAATTTGAGTGTAATTATTATCCTAGCTAATGAGACTGCTTATATTACAAACCCCTCAAGTTTCTAGAGTATTTAAATGCTATACTGCTTTTCCCCACTTAAACACTGTACAAGTAGAGTTTTTAAAGTGGGTTTCCCTCCTCCTTCCCTCAATTTCAGCCTCATGCCCTCAAGGGTTAAAGCTAAGCCTGCTCGACTTTCATCCACAGGAACAGTCCCTTTATTCACAAAAGAGGATCAACACAAAAATATTTGTATAGCTACTTTTAAATCTGTGAGTTGATATTAGTGCTTAGGTAACTTAAGAAGTGACTTTACACTTGAGTAATTGGCTATGCAGAGATGCACTGAAGTTGGAAAGAAAAACCACAGATCACACATTCCCATGCTTTAGAAATGAAATGTAGGTGACATTGCCACTGAAAGGTGTGAGGGGTTAGCTGAACACTGAAGTCTTTTAATTTCACAGATCAGCTCAGAATAACTTACACTTTATGTGAGGTTGGTTTCTGTTTGTTTGTGGGCTTTTTTCTACACACTCTGTGTGATCGGAATTATAGGATTAAAACCCATTTAAGTCAGCTGCACGTCTAAGACAAAAGACTTGTGAAGACAATTCATTACGTTGTTCCTATCTGAACTTCACTTGTGTTGGGTTAGCAGAGAAGAGCTGCTCTGATGTCAGATTTCAATAAAAAACTCATGTGCTAATGTTCATTTCCCATGCAGCCTAGGTAGGTGCATTTGCAACTTATTTCACCTCTTGGGAGGAAGATGAAATGCAGAAACCAGTCAAAAAAGCAGTACAGAAACTCACAGCCCTTGTAGCCTAAACAAGACAGAGATGGAATACAACTGACCTCCCAGTTTCCCCCCACCTCTCCCCCTCAGATTACTGAGAAGAAATACCAGGAGCTAGGGTCACACATTTAAGCTAAAGGTCTGATTTTGGAGTAATGAAAAGATGCTAGCACAGCTAAACCCCTAACCTTGCCAAAGAAAGGTCAGCCGTGACCCATATGATAGAAAGAACACCTGCTTACTGACCAGAAATGTGCTTTTACAGACACCTGTACACAACAAATAAATCCTGCTGCAGTTGCCTGCTGCAAGTCCCCTCGCTAGGGAACATTCTGAACAATTACAGCTTCTTTTGCAGTACCTGTTTGGTACCAATCATCTTATTTCTTTGTTGCTTTTCACAGGGAAAAGTGTGTTATCTTCTGCACCTCACCACCGCCAAGTGCTGGCTGTGCAAAATGAGACACATTCCAGGCAACTGCTGTTTTGAGAGAGAAGACATTTGATGTCAGTTTGATACTTCTCTCCCCTAGCCCTCTAAGCAAGAATTTTGTGGCTTTTCTACTATGACTGATCATTCAGAAACCTTCTAAAACCTTCGGCAGAAAAGAGCCTCTTCAGTAGATGGACACAGGCAATTATTTGATTCAGACCGTGAGGACTTGACTTTGACTACTAGGCTAGGTGCATTGTTATGTAAATACAGAATACATTCAGACAGCACTTGCCATACAGAATGCTGTAAATGCCTGCAAAAAGAAAATCAAAGCATAGTGTTAAAAACGGTAGGTAGGCTCCCATGTAGCTTAAACCGGAGAGAAGCACACAAGGGATCTCAGAAATCCTACGACTGATCTTTTTTGTTACGTTTTGGTGCTTTAAGGATGCCAAGAGTAGGTTTGATACAAAGACACCAAGCACGAGACAATACCAAAGCACTCTGTAAAGTGACACGTAACTAACACAGCAGCTTAACTGATAACCTCCAGCACTGGCAGAAAGCATTTGCTAAGTCCAAAACAGAGAACTGCTACCAAAACATAATGCAAGCCCTCTAAATTGAGAAGATGCAGCTCCCAGCAAGGCAGCCAAGGTTCCCAAGAAAAGATGTAGATCTCCCCACATCCAAACTTTATCCCAGCTTTGGAAGACAACGGTGCTTGACAATGGTGCTCAGCTGGGTTTGGGTGCATGTCGTCATGGTGATGCAGCAGGCTTAAAAAATCCACTCTGAAGGCTCAGCAACACAGTGAAGCAGCACTACAAAACCTCTGTGACTGACTGAATCAGTCAGCACTTGAGAAGAGGACTGACTTCCATTATTGACTGCATCAGAAACCTCTGCTCACAGGTGAGAACCAGCGTTTTCTAGACAATTATAGCAACTCTGCCAGCCTGGGAAGCAAACACAGGTGGTACCACCACAGGGTTCAAGCAGCTGGGGCAACTCAGCAGTTGCTCAACATTTTTATGCATTAGAGGCACCAAGGTACACTCCAAGAGCAGTGAAAAGTGTTTGACTTGTGCAGAAATGACAGACTGCTACGAGTCTAATGACACCTCCTTAGTGCAGGCGCTGCATTTGACTTTGACAATAGATCAACCAGAATTATCAAACTTAATTATTTGCAAACACCAGTATTTTTCTCACTGGCAAATTAAAAAACGCAGACTGACCTTATTCACAACTTTTCTAGGGGTAACCCCAAATTTTGGGAACTTCAGTAAAATGACAAATAAACTTGTCATATTTAACTTTGTGCCTTTTTTTCTGTTGTAAACAGCTGATCATGCAACAGTAGTTTTTTTAACAGCTAAGACTACTAGCATGAAACTTACCTCCATTTGCTTAGTGCCAGAAAAATATTCCTGAATTCAAGCCTGTCTGCTAATTTTAAAGTTCCACAGAATTTCCCTTTTAATACCCATCTGGTACACATGCAAAACAGCATGTGCTGTGTAGTTTTTGAGTATCCATCTGAAACTTAATTCCCCTACCCCCCCAAAAAAAAAAAGTGAGGTGTGAATTATGTTTAGTCACATCTTATGTGGGAGAATTTTAAGTTTTATCCTTTAATAATACATGATACAGTCCATTTCCTGCTCAGGCTTACAAGCACTGGTATTTTATCAAGAGCAAATACTGTGGAATATTCTGAGGTGCCTGCCCATCCTGCTCAAGTACTTCTGTGCAGAATTTCAGTTGAGCTGAATTTACTGATAACATTTTGCTGGGGCATGGTAACTGGTGGACAACAATCATGGGCAAGACACAAATACCAGGGCAGCAATTTCTTTTTTTAGGGAGTGGAGTAGGGATGGGGACCCTGCTCTGTATTTAGATTGCACCCACAGTACTTCTTCAGGTAACTTGGACCAACAGGCCATGCATTTGGGACTATTTTAAGAGTGCATTTTTACAAAGAAAACCTTAAATAGCTAGTAGTGTTTTCCAGGGCATCTATGTGTGCCTTTTAACATTTATCCCTGTCTATTTACAACCAGTCCACTTGAATTTTACATTCTTCATTATAAATGAACTGTATCTTCTAGTCACTTTTTATACAACTATCAGCCATCATCACATGGAGTAAGAACATCTAGCACAACCCTGCAAACAGGCAGAATTTAAAATTCCCAAAGCCACTGTCAGTCAGGACCAGAATGACAAAATTCCCCCAGCGAAATGAAACCTGCTAG
This sequence comes from Eopsaltria australis, assembly GCA_034509425.1. Lineage (NCBI taxonomy): Eukaryota > Metazoa > Chordata > Aves > Passeriformes > Petroicidae > Eopsaltria > Eopsaltria australis. The sequence goes on from JAVTVJ010000150.1 coordinate 131,641, forward strand.
ACTAAGGATCTCATTGTAGGGCCCACTGTTCTGATCTGGTATGAAGGAAATGTTTTTTCATGTATGAACCTGTCAGCACTGCTGGGCTGTGCAGGGGGACTTCCAAAGCATGCTGCTTGTAATTAAAACTATTAATTACTGCAATGCCATGGAAAATGTGGAGAGAGGGTCAATTGTCATAGATGGTGGAAGGAAAACTGGAAGCTGAGCTTCCAAAAGCAAATGTGTTACAAAAGCAGTTTTTTGTAAACTTATTCACTGTCACTCATCTTCAACTTATATTAATTGCATATTAGAAATGCTTAACACCTTTAAGTAGCTGCAAGCCTACATATATTAAATTACCATAATTCTAGCCCCTAGTGCATTAACATCAATGGCAAGGCTGCTTGTACCTCAAGTTCCTGCATGCTACACTGCAATTTTCTAAGTATCTGTGATACAATATGGAAGAGTGACTTACAGAGACTAACTAAACCATGTTTCAGGGAAGGTTTAAAAGAAATTAATTCAGAACTGTTTCTACAATATAGTGCCCACCACAGGCTGCTAAATGTGCCTGCACACTTCACCAATGCAATACCATTACTAACCAGCAGCTATTCAGCTGTATAAGCATAATGCTGAGATGGCAAGAGTACCAGATTTCTCCTGCAGTAATTACAATGTTGAAAAGTTTGTCATGGGGTTAGTTTGAGATTTATTTTTAAAATTAAATCAGCAGTTACATTTCATTACTAGGGAATCTCCTCCCCAGTCCCCTTGCTGCCCCATCTGAAATAGTCAGTACAATTCTGGCACTGAAAGAAGACATCTGAGCTGTGCAATGACAGCTTCTGGCTAAGGCCTCCTGGGACCTCCTCGTCATCTGAAAGATGAACTGTAAGCACACATGGAAAGATATGGCCCCCAGCAATACCTGAGAGTTCACAATTCTTACACTGAGTATTCTCCTACATCTGCCCATAAAAACACACAGAAACAGTACTGTGATGTGTAAGGAGGAATGAAGAAAGGGCAGGCCAGTACTGGGTTCAAGACAACAAACATAGAGAGGATCTCTAGCTCTGTCTTCCCACTCTTTCACATACAGCATCAAGTCATGTTTTTGCACTCAGACTGAAGCTGCAGATCATAAAATCCTTTTCATTGTTATTCTAAACATATTCTACATACATGTTTTAAGTAGCTACAAATTTTTTGGTAGCCTGAGTAAATTATCTGTAGACAATTTATGCTGATAAGCTCACACACTCTTATTTCTTATCTATGATTTAAAAAGAATGTTATTTATGCTGCGTGACCTTATTATCTAAACATATATATACACAAATGTACATGTATGCACACGCGTAGTCTGAGAGATTCCTGAGGAATCTACAGGCATAGAACCTATAATAAGTCTTCATTTAACCATAAAAATTAAAATAATCAAAATCCTAAATCCTAAATTAAGAGAACATTTTAAACATAGTTTGATGTATAAATGCAGTTCCACTGAACACAATGAAAGTAGCTCACATGCTAACTTCACCACCTCTGTTTTATCTGCAGGACAGCACACATACAACTACACACCTGCCAGCCCATTTTTGCAAATCTAAATTTAAAACTGAGAGTTCATTTTCATTTTGTTTAAACTGTGTTTGAAAACCTATACTTAGAGGGTGAACAACAGCTGAAGGAAGTCAATTACTTTATTGCAGTCTGGACATAGAAAACACTGTAAATTGAACAATTAGGCATTATTTTAGTCCAAATGCAAGACCTAAAATGTATTTTAAGCACTGTATTCATTCTCACAAAAACCCATATGGAAGTATCAGATTGTTGATAGCAAGACTGTACAGTCATTTCTTGTTCTAGTTTGACACACTGGTTATTTCTTACTCAGTATTTCAAGCACTATTGTAAATCATGAGGAACTGGACAGAGTACCTTGTCCTCATTAGAATGTCTAAGTTTAATTCAGCTATATTACAGGAATCGAAGGAGGTAAGACACTTGATCACCTATCACAACATTAAACTTTTCAAATTAGCTGATTTAGAGGAACAGTTTGAATTAAGGATAAAAACTATGTAATGTCAGCATATGTAGAAGCTGTTTTGCTGAAACTCAGAGCCAGGGTGAAAGCACGAGTGAAATTACCACATAACCTCAGCATATTCACTCTTCTCCTTTTGAAGCACGTCAGAGATGTTAAAGCTCTGAAAGCCTTGAGCCCAGCAATCTACAAGAGCACTGGTTACAGCATCTGCTAACAGATCAGCAGTGTGTGCTCACTGGAACTTGTGCAAACTCGGATTAATGCACAGCCCCTGTCACGGGGCTTCTACAATCTGTTTCTGAGGGAACAGAGACAGCCCAGCTGTTTACACTTCACCTTAACAGTGAGCTCTAGCAAACAGTCTTGTCTCAGGATGCAACAGGACTCCACTCTAGAGAAGTATTACTGAAAACTGTGCACAAACTCAATTTAAAAATAACAACTTTCTACTTTTCTGCCTATCCTTACAATGTAACATCTATGATGTTCCAACAAACTCTGGAAATGCTCCCATGCTTTTGTATTATGAATATTTGTCATTACCAAAGGAGCTAATCCCCAATATGGATCAGATTCAAATTACTGTAAGATTTCCTCATGTGTAGTTAACTACATGTATATAATGTGCACAAAGCAAATGCTGCCAGTGCAGTGGTACAGTTATGGACCAATGCATGTTCTTTCTTCTCACTTTTGAATTGTTTTATGTAAGAAACAAGAAAAAAAAAAAAAAAAGGCCATAAGGTATTAGGTACACCACATGTCGTTGCAGAAGTCCAAAACTGTCACTGGATATGGAGCACCCATCACACTGAAGCCACTGGTGAGAAAAATCAAGAGAAAAATGAGGGGGAAACCCAATGCACACTTGTAAATGAAGATCACTGGTACTAATGGAACACAGGAATGCCATGGGAAGGGCTTGCTTCCACAGACCTTCCAGCCAAGAGAAGCCACTGGATTTCATCCCAGCCATGACTCAAAGCTTTCCCACAGTCTGTAAAGACATTCTGCAGCAAACTGTCACATATAAATTTATGTAGTAGCACTAGTAGAGAAGGCTTAACAGAAAGTGTTCTCTCAGCCATCACACTTCTCAAATCTGAACAAAGAATATCAGGAAACTCAACCAACTGGCAGCTGGAAAAGATGTAGAAAAGAATCGGAAATTACAATTACAGTTTCCCTCTCCCAAGCAGATGAAGAGAACCAATCCATAGCAAACACAGGGTACACAAGAAACCTCTGTTTTTACTTCTCGTTCTTTCAGGTTCAGACATAAGAAGCCCAAGTTTGTGTCTGACCTGACACACAGATTTCCCCCTCAAAATATCAACGAAGAAAGCACACAATGAGAGAAGTTTTCACTGTCCTTGTTACATTTGAAAGTGAGATTTCAGAAGTGTTGTGAACAAAAGTACACAGCTAACATTTCTAACAGGGATATATTTCTGTTACCCCACATGGAAAGAATACAACAGAACAGGAAGTAGTTTGTGTTTATTCATATGAAAACAGCAACACACTATAGAAGAGGGTTCAGAGTAATCTCTTCATTAGGCATCGCTTCCACTTCAAAACTTTCCTAAAACTTCCCCATAGCATTTTTAATGACAGAAATACAGAAAACAGAATTATGAAGAAACCCACTAGTGTTGTACTGCACATCTTCTCAAACTACAAATGTCAATATGTGGGCAGATTTCTGATATTACACAGCTTGTAGGACCAGGGGAACTATGCAAGATGTACACACCTGTATTGACATACTGAGCAGAAGAGACAGGAAAGAAGTTGAATTCACTTTCTAGTGCAAGTCTACAATAATCACACAGACAGAACAACATTTATTAACAGGAATGGAACAAGTCCACACATGAATAAGAAAAGATCATAAATAATACAGTTGTAAAAAAGATCGAAAATCTCAGACTGAGGTAGTCAAGACTGTGCAATATGGGTATTTGTACAGAGCACCTGTACAGCAGTTTCTCAAAGCAGAAGCTTACCATGAGAAATGTGGCTGGCTAGTGGGGTGCGTATGGATTATCATGGGGATGCCTTCCATTAAGAAATTAACTAAGATCAGCAGGTGATGCACACAATATTTTCAGTTGAAAGTACCATGAAACAGAATCTCAGCCAAGAAGTCTATTCTACTTTGACTTCTGATCACCCCAACCTCATCCTGACAGAAGTCAGTTCCCATTTTTCCCCAAGCAGAATAGTTTTGGTGGTATATACAACATTCTCTTTTCTGAATTAATAATCAGACTAAAGTAAAACAGGGGAAGAAAATGCTTTGAAGAAACAGAGACATTTTAAACAAAAACAATCATTTTTCTAAATGGTTTTATTTACATTTTTCATATACAAGTATGTTAAATGATACATTCTGACTAGTATCCACACCAGTGTGAATTACATGGATTAAAGATACTGATGTATTGCATATGATGAAATGCAAAACAATCAACCCTAAACTGTGGTCCCACCCCCTGAATCCTCATACAGCATCTGGTTTGTTACCAAGACATCTAAAATTCAGAGTGTCCGTATGCAATAGAAGTTATCTAAACAAATGGATCTAGTTGCATTTCTTTAGGACAAGCAATAACACAGGAGTCTTACTTGCAAAATTCGCAAGACAAAAATTACACATTAATAGCCAAACCTTTTACATGCATGTTACCAGCTTTATATTTATTGTTTCTAGACTTGGGCTATTTGTCACAACTGTCTTCCAGTTATGATTTTTATATCTTTAATTATGGCAACCTTTTAACCCCTACTAACAACAGTTCAAAGTGACCAGGATATAATGCTGTACACTCAATAAAAGGTGTGGGTGGTATGTATTGGCCTGAAGCATTTAGGACAATTAGAGGAAAGTTTCCATTCGGAGTAACTGGAACTAAAAACTCCTTAGATCATTTAAAAAAATGTTGCAAATACCTGAACACAGTTTAATAAATGTGCCTTAGAGGATTTTCAACCTGGTGATTTCTCAAAGGAAACCAGCAGAGAAAAAAGTGACAACTTCAAATGCTTGCTTCAGAACTACTGAAGTATTTATGACACTGGTAAAGTAAATGTTCTTTCATGTGCATGAAAAGCATTATCAGGTCTTTCTGTATCTAAAAGATGGTTCAGTCAAAGCGACAAAGGAAATAGCAACAGACAGCTGGGCCTAAGGGATCATAGGGTATTAAATTGGATTTATTTTCACATTTCTGTAGCACCTTTTAGGCAGGTGCCAAAAGCACTTTAATCACTAAAGCAGCCTCACAACAACCCTGTGAGGTAGGTAGGTATCTGTTTAATAATGGCAAACAGGTTAAATAACTTACCCAAGAAGACACAGCACATCAGCAGAGCAGGCTAGAGTCCAGATCATGTGATCTATGAATTTAATATTATGGCACATGTGGGGCTGAGACTTACATACTCCTTTATACAACTGTGAAAGAGGCACTGCCACGTGAATTGAGTCAAGTTTTCTGAAAGGAGGTTTTTACAAGAAAGGTATCAAGAGAAAAATGTACTTTAAGCAACTAGAGAAAAGAGTCTGGGAAGAGTAGCACTACTGTTCCACTTCCTAAATTTTAAGAGATACGGAATAGCAAGTTAACTGTTTTACTTGCTTAAATACTTATCAACCACAAAACTCTACTTAGATGTTCAAATACCATGACCCAAAAAAAGTTGTGAACTGGGAGTTGTTTCATCCACTTATATTATTTCTAAGTCCTGTCATTCTTCTTTGAAGGTCAGAAGAAATAAGAACCAGTGCAAGAACCAAACTTTTTCATCAATTTCATCTTTAATAGTGTAATTCCCATTAACAAACTGTCAAAGCACGCTCTTCCTAATTAATCTCCATGTTCTACTGACTCCCTAACCAATCACAAGGCAGAGAGCAGAGCTTACAGGTCAGTGCTTGGCACACAAAATGCTAGCGTGAAGTATTTGGTTACTTCAGCATGCTCTGTGTACCAGCTGCAGTGAGCTGGATGATACACCAAGTGCTGAGCACTGCTCTCCACTATATTCCACTGGGGAACACAGTCATACACAAAAAGCAGAACAGCCAGTGAGCTGAACAAACACAATCATAAAACCAAGAGGTAATCACAGCAGCAAGGCCTGCACTTAGAGAAGTTATACATTACAACGGGACTGGCACATGCAGTTTTTGTTCAGATAGTTTATCAACAATTTCTGCTGAAGACTGGAAGTGACTAAAGAGAACATACTTGTTAAGTCAGACAAAGGGGAATTTAAAGACTTCTAACAACTTCAGCAAGAGTACAGCTGTTAAAGGGCTAACTTCTTTTTCATAAGGCTGTTTTCATAACCCTCACCCTGGCTCATCTTCCAATAATACACCACAACCAGGTAATGTTATTCAGCTCTGATTTATGTCTTCCAGAGGGCAAAATTCTCTAGTGAAAGACAACCTGCCAGAAAAGAAACCCCACTTCCCTCCCCCTTTCTGTCTTTTGGGGATGCAAAGAGGAAACATTTTCATGTTAGAGAGTAAAATACTTGTTTTGACATCAGAGGAAATGCAGGTAACAGATGACTGAAGATTTTTGCAATTTTCAGATTTCAATAATGAGGCAGCAAAAGTAAATCAAATGCAATGCTGGAGATCTACTACAGGTTTATTTTACTAAGTCATGGCTAGGAAGTTCTATATTTCTGAACAGTCCAAGAAAAGCTTTCTAGCAGGAGGAGATTACTAAAATTGCCAAGGAAAAAAGCTTTTGGAAAATACTTTCCTTATACTCCTTGTATATCTTAAGGCTGCAATAAAAGAAGCCTGAGCAGAATTCATCTACTCAGGAAGCCATCAAAAATTAATTGATGTCTTAATTTAAGCACAGTGTTAACTGAACATTTGTTAAAGCATTTTGATTTGAATTCACCCAGATGGGCTGTACATAAGATATGCAACTGAAAACAACACTGACAACAATGCCCAGCTGTGTGAGCGTATGTTTTTTTATAGAGGAATTTGGAAATAAGAAGTTATTTCAACTTATAGTTATATATGCTCATATATGCTTTAAAAAAGCAGAGGAAAGCATTTTGCTTCATTGGTAAATGGTCACTGTATCAGCTGTAATATGTTACTGTAACCAGGAAAGGAAAGTTGAAAATTAACCCATAACTGGGATTTTAAAGATGAAAGATAAATTTCTGAAAAATACCCTCTTACCCTTTCAAATATTACCCTCTTTGGGTGTAACCTCTACCAGAAATCTACAGTTCCTGTTTTTCCATTTTTTGAACAACAGAATGATACACTCCTTTCCTCTAATACCTGAAGTGTAGTAATAAGCAGACACACAAGAACTAGTGATGGTTAAGTCAATTCTGTCCCTCTCAGATTTACCTCAAGTTACCTGGTACCTGTAACTGCTGAAGCGCTGATCTGCCCTCCTTGAAGAAACAGGTAAAAAATTCTATCCTCAACTGTTATAACCTTTGCCACTGTTAAGGCTTCTAAATACTCTCAGATTATAAATTAGGGGAGGTAAGGTCTGTCAGTTCATCTCTGAGTGTGGTTTAAGACAGGGAGCTTTACTCTGATAATGGGACTTTCTGCTGAAGGATGTACAGTATAGTACTGACTTTCTCAGATGGCCTGACTCAACCCTTACATTTGAGGCATGGGAAAGATAAAGGTTTTTAAAAAGCACAGAAATCACGTAATTTAATGCAATTATGAAATTAGATTAGATTCTGAAGACTAGAACCTGTAGCAAACATTTCAGGGTACACAAGAGGCTAATGGATTTGGCTGCAGGGTGCAAAAAAGAAGAATATGTATTTGTATGTCAGTCCATTTGCAATCTCCCAAACATGAATAACCACCAACATTTTAACTACGGCTACAAACTGCTGGAAACAAGATAGTGAAAACTCTATATATTTAATTTGGCAACATTCAATTTAGATGGCACTACTATGCACTATAGCATCTTACTATAAACTGCAATATAAAAATTTCTGTTAGATTCCCATGATCCCAATTTTCCTTGTCTTCAAAATTTACTGTCAAGACATTTCCGGACATGTAATTTAATGTAAAATAATATATGACAAATATGCAATGAAATTCCACATCAAACGGAAGAAAAAGAGAGCTCATTTCTCATCTAGGGAATACAGGTCCCCACCCCTGAAGTTTAGGATATAGAAAACCTGTCTCCAGAAAAATCTGCAGCTGGAAGATGCCCACAGAAACCATGTGTATTAGTATTAAATAACAGCCACAGAAAAGAATCAAACCAAAATTAACACCACCACCCCCCACGATTATATTCCATGTTATGTCATTAAAGACAGTTCAACTGACCAGTGCACTTAGTGACAAGTCTTACCCAGTTATGGAAACAATCACAATTTGTTGGGATTTTTAAAAGCTAATGAGTTGGGCTAATTGCATTTTCATTCCAGAAATTAGCTTCCATCCCCACACCCTCCCTGCAAACACTGTTCACAGAAACATCCAATTTCCTAAGAAAGCAAAAAAAAAAAAATAAAAGAACCAAATATTCAGAGAAAGTCACTCAAGTTTGTATGTGTAAATAAAAAAAAAGTCCTCTAAGTAAATGACACGGGAGGCAATAAATTGACACGACAAGCAAATAAAAGGCTAAAGCACTCCAATACCATTGAAACAGTTTTAATGTTGTTGCAATTCCATAATGCAACAATCATCAACTCATAAAAGACCCAGTACTTTAGAATTCATTTTAATCATTCCTTTGTACCTATTTTACAAAATAAAGGCAAGGCATATTTAAAACCCCCTTTCCCTTAGATATTATGTGCCTATCTTATTCATGCTTATAAAAATATAAACTTAAAATCCTATGAAATGTTATATAAGAAAAAATGTAAAAATATTAACCTCTGCTTCAATGTACAGTTTCCAGAATCTGCCAGAACTGGGGAACTGGGCAACAAGGCGTTCATAGGTCTTCCGTGCTTTGTCTATAGGCTGATTCTAAAAATTGAAAATCAAAACAGCATTTACAATATTATGATTTATGTAAATGAATATGCTGATTTTACTCCAGAACCAAATAGTGTGAGTGGACCATAGATAAGGAAATGTAATCCTATATCACTAAACCTGTGCCTCTCGAATGAGAATGCTCCAAGCGTCAAGGTCATATGGATTTTCTTCTAGTTTCTTTTCAGCTTTCTTCACTTTTTCTGGGACATATTCAGCAGTCTAGAAAAATTAAAAAGAAGACATAAGAGATCAAAAGCAGTGCTTGAAAAGTTCTGTCCCACCTACACCGTCAAGCTAAAGATAACATTCCAACAGTGTAACATTCCAGAGCTCCCTTTTTAAGATGGAGTTACTAAATTGGAATTCATTTGGAAAACAAGTTGTCCCGGGAAGATAATGAAGGTTTAGCACAAGTTCTACATGTTATGGACATCAAGCAAGATGTTAGACTAAACCAATTCAATGTCTCTAACACATGAAAATGTATCTGAATTTGCCAGAATATTTACTGCAGTATGAATTTTAAACATTTTTACCAGCCTGGAACTTTAAGATGCAAAAACTAAACTCAGACCTGTATTTCTATTACAGAGCTCAGGCAAACAAACCCAGGTTACTGCAGGAGTCATTCTGCACATGGAGAACAGCAGGTGTTTGGTATCACATGTTTAACAGAAACAGATACACACTATTCAAGTACAATATCTTTGTTCACTTTCTGATCTCTCAATCCTACAGACGCCTTCCTGTAGTCTTGGCACTGAAACCACCTTAGTTTTTTTAACACTCAGATATTCCTGTTCAAGTTTAAAAACTTTTTTTGAGGCTACAGCCTTTATTAAACTGAACGTGAACTTGTTAACATAGTTGCCAGTATAGTATAGGTTTAAGTGTTCTTTCAAACACTTCTGGAAATAACTTGCTTTATGATTTACAAGGTTTTTTTTTTTCTAGATCTAACATTGTTAACACAAAGTAGAATTAAAAATTACAGTGTGAAGATCACATATACACACCCTTAAAATATATGCTTGTTACAACCCTAAATGAACCAAAGTTTATCATTGAGCCTGAAATATTGTTCTGACCTGTACTCCAAACACCTTACTCACTAACTTTGCAAAGCTGGCTCATTTTTAGGCAGGTAACAGCAATACAAAAACCACACCACCTAAATTCTTGCCTTTGTGAGATGTAACAATAGTAACCCTTGAATTGTTACTACATGACCTCGCTAGTGAAATTTTACAATTTCACTACATAATTACTGTCAGAATATTCATCTCTAATGTACAGTGCAGTGGGACTGATTTAGTGTGCAGAAAATTCTAAAAAAAAAAAAAAAACAAACAACCAACACCCCAAAAATTCTAAAAAAAACCCAAACCCTGTCAGTTGCTAAAATATTATTTCAAGGAATTGATCTTAATATTGGGTCTAGGTCCCAGAATCCCAGGATGGGTCACCCAGTCCAACCTCCCTGCCCCAGCAGGGCCATCCCAGGGCACATGGCACAGGTCAATAGATCCTCCTGAACCTGAAAAAGACAAACAGCACACACAGAACCAACACTCCTCTCTCTCAAAGGTGCCATCCTCCTTAAGAATAGGAAACAGAAGGTAACTAGACTAGTTCTGAATGGTTTTCAGCATTACCAGTTTTTGTGTCAGTCCTACTAGCAGGATATAATTCAAAGAACATCCCTTTAAAGATGTTTTTAAAATAAAGCGACTTATAAAATGGAAAAATGATTTAAAATGTTGCAGAACTGTTAAATGGACACGTAGTGGCAGATATGTATTAAAGGGTAAAGAAAAAAAATCAGTAGGCTGGGCTTTATACGAGTTTAAAGACTATTATTCCTTTTGATTCACTTTTCAAGCAATTCAAGCAATTCTTAACACTAATTAATGCAAAGCAGTGTAGCTTGGAAGGCAAGTATCAAGTCCCACAGTAAACTATTATAAAACTAATTTGATTAAAAAAATCAAAGTAGCTTAAAGATGTCAGCTCTGTAAACTGTCACATGAATAGTTTTAAATTCCTAAGTCCATCAAAATTTTGATTCTGTAGTACCAGGTTTTAGTTCAACTGATACAGGTTTAAGATGCAGAACAGTGTAAAATGAACTAGTGGTTTTATTTCTTCCCAAATGACATGCGTAAACATAATTCAGCTTCCAGAAACAGCACTGAAGCTGAGATTTCTGAGGTTTATACTATTTCTGTAAGCTACCCCTACAGGTGACCCAAAGCTGAAATGCTGCTTATTCAAAATGTACTAACTCAAATACATCAACATCAGTGGGAAACACTGCTTCTCACTGCAACCATCCCAGTGAAATCTACTTGTCTCAAATATACTGTTCTGGATTCGATTAGACACAAATGCCTGGCAGATGTACCACTAATGTCTGCTCCAATAAAAAGGTCCTGCACTGTAAGTAGTACTAAACAAGATAAAGTAGAATGGGCCACTGAAGCATCTTTCAACTATTACAGCAGTAGTTTAGTTGTAATACTTCAAATCTTTCCATGTGACAAAAAAATAAGCATTTCACTGCAGTGTCAGCTGAGTTAAGACATCCAGGAATTTGATTTCACCTATGCAGATACAGGGTCATACACAGCTCAGGAAAGAATAGACAGAAATAAGATGCACAACTGTAGCAATCCTAAATTAATTTTGTATGTTTGATATGTGAATCAATCTGTGCAAGAAGCACGATAAAATGTCCATTATTTTACTGGAAAATAAAAAAGACTGATTTTCTATGTTAGCAAATAATTGCTTAGCAGCATCAGATAAAGTTCTCCACACAGTTATACAAGACAAATTATAGACACCCTACAGAACTGAAAATAATTCTATGATCACAGTTTTAAACTGGACTGCCTGGACTTCCCTGTACCTTAGGTCACACAGAAAAAAAATGAACTCCTTACAGCCAGTGAGAACTCCCTCTTCTGTTCCTCTCCACTTCCAGCCCAGATGAAAGCCATCCCCATTTCAGGGACACTGCACTGCAGGCAAATCAGTGTTCTGCTTCTACCTGAGCAAAAATAAGGCCTCGTTGCATCTTCACAAATAATCACTCCTAATTTCCTGGAGGAATCAACACTTAGGATTTCCAGTCTGGACCGTTTTGCCAGAACTGGGTGTGTGAGCAAACACCCATAGTGAGGACTAACATCTACTGCAAGCACACAGCAAAATGGAAGAGCTTGACTTTTAATCTAACCCAGCTACAGCCAGGAAGACATTTGATCCTCGTTTTGAGAACTTTGTTAACTGCACTCTGTGCTTAGAGCTGCTGTTATCACAGTTCAAGGGCATATAGCTTTTGATTATGTATTTTTCATTGTACTGCTTGCCAATATCCAAAACTGCGAACACATAATTCTTGGGTGTTCACTGCCATTATCATGCCCCTAGATAAGCATTTTCAGATAAGCTCATCCTGTAACAAGCCAGTTCAGGGAGTTAAATCAGCAGAAAAATAATCCTATTAGAAAAGCGATTAACTTTCTAATGGTGCAGCCCCTTGGTTTCAGGATCAGCTGTGATGCAGAAAAAAAGGATGCAAAAACCATTCAGGACTCTAGCAGCCCCAAGTTAGATCAGCTTAAATACCATCAAACTGAACCTAATCAGATACTGGCTTTTACCTTCTCTTTACTACCTGAAAATAAATATTGCACACAGACTGTAAAAATGCTTTTTTCCTCTATTTTGTACTGAACTGTGTTCAGTAGATCTCTATGTCACCAGGTTCCTATCCCTTAAAAACTTACTGAAGGTCATGGAATTATTTTAGCACTTAAGGTTTCTACACGTTATTACCACCTAGTCCAGTTCACAGCTACCCTTTTATGATTTATACACTGACAAACAGCAAGAGGTTTGAAGTTTCACAGATACTAGAAGTATAAAATGATCTTTCCAAAATCTGAAGAGACCTAAACCCAAATTTTCTAGAAAGAAATCTAGGAGCTCCTTCCTGCAAAATAGATCAACTGCACAAAATCCAATTCTGAATTAATAAAGAATGTCTGAGGGAACAAAACCAGAAGAAATAAAGTTGACTTTTAGTATTTGCTTATTTATCAATCACCACCAAGGGAATATTCCTGGTTTATACCATATTCCTAAAAGCAACAGTTTCCTCAAGCCTCTTGAATGAAGCTTCATGACTCCAAAGTGTCTAAGAAAATACCTAAACACCTCCTCTGCAGTGAAAAGGGAATGTATTTAAAACAGCTGTTACATCCATGAAACGGCCAGCTCAGTATGCTTTAAAAACTACCATTAATTATGAAATAAAAATTTCTACAAACAAGACATGTAGGCTGTTGTATCCAAAAAGGCATGAATTGTAATGGTCCGTTTAGTCAAATTGCTTCAATATCCAAAAGCAGGTTTATGGCTATTAAGACAGAAGCCACTGTTTGGTGGTTTTGGCTGCGTGTTGCACACTTTGGCACAGCCCAGCCTGTAACAGACACAATGAATAAAATTGCAAATATATTAACATGAAACTCAACAAGCATCATTAGTTGTCCAGTTTGCTGAACTTACAGGTTGGTTTAGTCTAAAGCTTTTTTCCCCTGAAGTTTATTTACACATGCATGTACAGAGAACAAGTTTAATCCTTTCCTCAGTAACACATCCCTTCACTGGGGGAACTGTAGTTTCAGCTTATCAATCCTTACACTTTCTTAATGTTTTTAATGCCTTGACTTTTTCTATTCCATGCTAAACCAGTTCAACTCTAAACAGCCTTGAAGAATTGTGTCCTTTAAGACTGGATCATTACAAGTAGACATAGCCCAGCACATTCATCTTAAACAAAGAGGGGCACTTCTTTAAGTACTGCCCCATCCCAACACAACCTGGACTCAAAACTCCAGATACGGTTTTAGATTAGTCATGATTACCATTCTTTCCTCATAGGACTATTTCCCAAATGCTGGACTGACACATTTTTCACTTTAACTTCTTACTGGTATACCTGGACCTTACTGACTGGAAATACACCTTAATTATAATTTACTTACAACTGTGTAAAAATTGGCATTAAACCACTGCATTATCAACTTCAGAAACCTTCCTTCATCTTCCTTGTATTCATTCTGTCTACTCTTAGGGAAGTTTCTTTAAAATGGCTTCTCCTGTGATGCTAAACCCACACAATCCTGCAAGGAAAACCTCCTGCTTTCAGCACTGCATTCAGTGACATCTATTTTTAAAACGTTAAACTAAAGTCAACTACAACATTTACTATTGTATTTAGCATGCAGAAATTTCCACGATGTACCACATCAAACAGACACAAGACAAAGAGAGGAAGGAATCAAAAGGGACAAAAGTATCATCAAGAAACTAGAACAAACTGGTTTTGAAGTATTTTCTATAGTCACAGAGACAATACAGACTTTTTTTCCACAGCTTAGTCTTAGACCAGATCCATATTCATGTAACATAAAAAATGCATCACAGCCTGGGGTATGTATCTTAAAAACAGTTATTGCAAGTGTGAAGTGCATGTTCCAACCTTAAAAAATCAGAAGGCAACTAATGCAGGGGTAAAGCAAATGTTACATCATCTTCAGATGAAGGCGACACCTGGCAAGTATATATAAAGTGGGGAATTTAGATCTTGTTATGAAACAATCACCACGACTGAAATGGAAGTAGATGTGTACATTAAGGACCACAAAAATGTAAAGACATCCACAGGTGTATAGGTGCTCTTTGTAACCCTGACATGTTAGGCTGGGAACTCCTGTCAGGGAATTTTCTGGCAAACAGTGGCAGATGCAGCCTTTGAGTCTACAAAAAGTGCATTCTATGATACAGACAGGGCTAAGTGTTTGCTATTCCAGAAACTGACCCTGGAAATTCTGGTTTGTTAAAACACCATGGAGGCCTTGCCAGAAGTCTGGCAGGGGCCTGACAGATTCAACTAGTTCTGCAGGATTAATTTGGGTCCAGCATAGTTAACATAATGCAAGAATTTAAAACATACTCCAAGAGTTGTGACTGCATTGTATTTCTTTGTCCTTCTGCTCCAGTCTGTTCTACAATAAGGAGGAGACAAGCTACAAAACATAGATTAGGCTCCTGATTCACACAGTAAAGTAGTCCAAAAATTCCTGGAGCTAAGCTTGGCCTAAAGGCAGTAAAGCCAAGCTTCAACTGCACTGCACCAGGTACAATAAAGCCTCCTAAAGCCCACCTATGTCTTAAACCTCATACCATCTGTATCCTCCCTCTCTTCCTCCAATCAGCATTCCACTGTTCTTCCTTTCTACAATACCCCCTGCTAGAGACAGTATGGCAATTTATTATTCACCTGGCTGCTTTTTAGCAGTGCTTTCCAAAAGCTGGGATCTGGGAAGCAATATGCAGAATCCCCTGCCTGAGAGTGGGTCAAAGCTAAGAGCCCTGACTTGTCAAAGATTTCTCACCTGCATCACACACCCACATTTACACCTCATGCACAGCACAGATGCAAATAAACTGTGCAGCCCCCTCTTCATACTGACCCCTGTGACTGCCAATGAAAACGGCACCCAAAACCTCAGAGCTGGTTGTGGAAGCAGCAGATGAAACCTGAAACAGGAGAGGCAGCTGCAATCCAACCTCTGCTCAGCTTCAGTTTCCTACAGCAAGGCATGTTTAGAGCCCTCAGAACACTGGGCATGCTGAATTCAAGGCCTTTCAGGCAGCCCTAGGTTGGTCTAGAGCAGCTGCAGTGTGGAAGAGAACAAGGCCCAGCTGCCCCCAGCACCAGGCTCTGCTGCTCCTCCCTACAGGGACTGGATTTAGGTCCCTCCTGCCATCAGACCACAGCCAGGCTCCCTGAAGAGACCTCTCTGGCTACTCCACGGCATGAGTGGGAGCTCTAGGCTGAAAACTCCACGGCAGTGTTGCTAAAGACACTGGGATCTGAATGTGGCCCATGGCAACAGCAGCAGTCAGAAATAGAAGTCTGCCAAGTGAGAAAAAAGCTGTTCTTGAAACTGAAGAAAACTGATGGAAGGGAGGTAAAGGATCGTAACAAAATTAGAGACTTCTAAGAAATGAGAATCCAGAGGCCTTCATCAAGAGGATGGAGCAGTATAAATAAAAAAATAAAAATTAACCCAACCTATAACAGCAGTTCTTTTAATCTGAAGTGCACCCAACGTGAACACGGTAATAATAATGGGCAAAAAAGATGAACCTTAGGAAGATAAACTTTAGTATGGACCAAAGGGCAAGACACAGGTCAGACCACGTGCTTTGCACAGGCTGCAAATAACAATTTACAGGTTTGGGACCGCTAGAACCCCTCTGCGATATGGCACAGCAGCATTACACCTGCTGCTTTGATGCAGCATACAGACAGTAACTCAACCTTCTGCTTACCAAATTCTCCCTCGCAAAAGAAAATAAAGCCTGAAGTCAGCATGGTTGAAGTTAAGTAGTAACACTTCACAAGCTAGAAACACAAACAGCTTAATTATGCTATGAAACATCAAAGTATTTTTGAAAACATACTGAAGTGGGGAGATTAAATCTGGAACATGCTACACACCAGCATTAACTAAATTTGCTGTAGCCATCTCTGCAGCAGCCTGTCTCATGATGAAGGGAAGCACTTTGAAGAGCCTCTTGCTCAAACATACTCCAAGTACACTTACCAGCCTGATCAACTTGGAGCACACAGGGAAATCTGGGAAATTATCCTAATGAGGCAGAAACTCAGTATTTTACACTCTGAGCACTACATTTCCTATCCCCACCCCGTCCACAAAAACAGTAATCTTATAAAATTTACACACGGCCCTTTAGGAGTACAGGGCCAGACATACAGAAATTAACCTGCTCTGTAAGAAAGTAACATTCTACAAAAAAAAGGCTACTTCATGAAGCACTAAGGCATCAGCTGGATTTTAAGTATTTCTGAAGGCTACACTGGCCACTGAGACACGTCACTTATCAATAACTCTTCCCTCAATCAGGAACTTTCATCCCCACCCCTCAAATTAATACCGATTTTAAACATAATTCCAACTACAAAAAAAAAAAAAAAAAAAGCCATTTTGGAGAAACTCTGCCAGTAAGTCGGACAGAGATCGTTCACACTAATACCAGATTTAACAAGGTGACATACAACACTCTGGTGGCACCTCCCTAGAAATTAAGAGGTTAAGGTAAACACATACTTTATTAAAAAGAAAAAAATACCCAAACAATCCAATCTCCACTGGAACTGTAGTTATTCCACAGAATCCCAGAACTATTAAGTTTGGAAGGGAGCTCTGGAGATGCCCTAGTCCAACCCTCCTGCCCATGCAAGGTCACTGCTGGAGTAGGTTACACAGGAATGCGTTCAGGTGGGTTTTCAGTGTGTCCAGAGAGGGAAACTCCACGCCCTCCCTGGGCAGCTGTTCCAGGGCTCCGCCACCCTAAACGCAAAGAATTCTTCCTCATGTTGAGGTGGCACTTCCTCGGTTTTAGCTTAGTTCTCTACTAAATAGAACGTGTCCTGTACCACAAGACCTCTTTACCAAACAAACGCATTTTTACTGTTGCTAGTTCAAGAATTAAGTGTGCTTTAATACTGCTTTATTCTGGAGGCAAATGGTGTCGTTAAAGAGGCCTTCTTCATTAAAGGCCTGAGCTCAGCCAACGCTCTCTTTACATAACACCGCAAACCTCCACTGTAAACAGCTTGTCCGGGTTGCAATTTCCTTCCCGAGTGCGTTGTGTTCAGCGACGACGACCAAGCGAGCCCGTGACGGCGGAGCTCGCCGGGGCGTCCATTGTCCACCTCGGCCTGAGCGAGCCGGAGCTCCCGGCACGGCACCGCCGGGGCTGGGCCGGCTCCGCACGGCGCTTCCCCCGCTCGGGACGGGGCACACGGAGCTCCTTCCGACGGCCGGGAGGGCAGGGGAGCCGCGGCCGGGCGCAGGGCCCGGGGCAGGGCCGCGCTCCCCTCGGCCCCGCCGCACGCCCGCCCTCACCGAGCCCGCACCGCACCGCTCCCTCAGGGCGCGGCCTGCGCTCACCCGGCCCCCGCTCACCTGATCGCCGGCGGTTCCCTCTCCGGACATGGCGCGTTAAAACCGGGCTGGGGCGCGGGGCCCCGAGCGGGTTCAAGCCCCTTACAAACGCTGTTCCGGCCGCGGCCGCCGCGCCCGGGAGAGCGGCAGCGAGAGAGCGGCAAAATGGCGGCGGCACCTCCGGCCCGGGGGTGGGGGAGCGCGGCTGGCGGGAGGAAGTGCGTCATCGCGGCGCGCGGGAGCGGCCGGAAGCGGGCGGGAGCGGGAGGCTGCGGTGAGGAGGCGCTTCCTCCTCGCGCTCCTTCTCCTCGCCTTTTCCTGCCCTCCCTCGCCTTTTCTCTCCCCTTTCCGTGCCCCTTCCTTCCATTAACACGTTGTGGGGGCACAGCTGGCTCCCTGGAGCTGCTCCCGCCCCACACGGGCAGCACGAAGCCGCGATTCCCGGCCCGGCCCTGAGGGAGGCCCCGGGAGGCGCGGTGGCCGCGCTGATGGCGCTGGCGAGAGCCGCCGTGCTGCGTTCGCTCCCTCCGCCTGCTCCCCGTGGCCTGGGGGAGTTTCCTGGCTTCCAGCGGCTCTTCGCCGCCGCTTTGCCTTGGCTGAGGTGGCAGCCAGCCGCAGACTCGTCCCTTCCACCCCTCCAGAGCTCTTGCTAATCGAGGCAAGCTCAAAACACAGGCTGAGATCGCGGTCACCTCAAGGGCACAGGAGGCGGCTCCCCCTAAAACTACGTAATTTTGTTTACAAAATACCCACCAGTCTGTTCATGAGGAAATGGCCTTGAATCAGCCACTGCGGGGAAGCTGTGTTGTATGGAAAAAAAATAATGTGGAGCAGGCTTGGCAGATAGCGAGGTGATTCAGCTGCCTTCACAACAGCGGTGTAAGTGCTCTTAAAGTTGTGTGATATAGGCATGCAGAAATACATGGAGTAACTCGGTGTTAGTACCGGGGGCTCCTTTCTGCCTCATCTTCCCAAAGTCGCTTCCTTAAACAACAGAAAATGTGTGGAAAGAGGACACAAGGAAAGCATAATATGCAACCTTCTGAAGCTTCACCTCGGAAAAGTAGAGGGAGGAGAGAGTGGAGTTATTTGACTGATAGTGCAGGAAACATTTCTCAGAATTTTGATTCTTCGAAAGTGAAATACAAATCTGTCTTGGCAGATAAGCTGCCCTGTCCTTGGATAACAGGGACTTTGTGATATGAGCCTAATTTGTCGAAAACATTGGAGAAGTAAATGCAATTTCTTTTCGAAAACCCTGCAATTTTCCAGTTCATCCTTGCAATGTTTTCCCACTTCCTATGCAGGAACTAATTCCTTCAAAGTAATTGCTTGAAGCAATGCTGGTGAAACCTCTAATTAGCCAACACTTCTGTTGTTCCAGGACTGCACAGTGTCAGCTGTGTCCCTGGCCTGGCTGAAAGTTTCTTCTAGTTCTTCGGGTTTACATTTTGTTGTGAATCTCAGGGCTCCCAGCCCGAGGTAACTAGGGCAGCGAGGACATGGTTACAGGCCTGGCTGCTTGGAAGGGCTGCACTTTAATTTCCAGCTGGTTTTTGATATCAAAGCAGGAGGACTTTGTTAATACCTGCTGTGCTGCGGTGATTCATGCTGAATTCAGCCACTGACATGAAACCTAAAGGCAAGCCATGAGTTAACAAGGAAAATGTTGTGGATTATACTGCTCTGGGAGGGAATGTGGCAGAAATCAAAAGCAAATCTGAAGCTGGTCAGGAACTGAAGAGTACTTGTACCTGCAGGTCAGTGGTACTTAGAGTGTGTGACTTAGAAAAAAATAACTGGGAGAAAATGAGAACCTAAATAGATGTTGAACCTTAAAGGCTGCCAGGCCGAGATGTTGGCAAAGTGTAAGCCAAGCAAATTCGAGAGGGAGCTGCTTTCACAGACTTGGGGCAGTGGTTATCAAACAGACCTGACACACACCTGTCTTCCAAGGGATTCTAGCTGCCACAGCAGCTTATTTTTAATGCTAGTTAGCAAATCACAGGTTTTGTGCAGCTATAACCACTAAAAACATTGTTTGCAGCCTTATTCTCAAAAGGATTCAATCACAGATGTGTTAATTGTGTCTGCTCAGTGCTAGAGAGAAAGTTTAAGGCCCTTAGATTTGAGTTGCCCTGTTAATTTCTGTGTGAGTGTTGACTCTCAAGTCACCAAAATGCAGAGGGTGCTGGGGGTTGTCCTCCCCACTATGTCACCAGTGCCACCACACTGTAGGAGGCTGTGGATTGTCACCCCTCCCCTGAGATGGATTTCAAACACAGGGTAAAGGCCTCAAAACTGAGAGAGCCCATCTTGCTTTGGGCCAGGGGGATGATGGGCCCTGGTGTTTCCTCAGCAGAGGCTTCTGCAGTGCCTGAGTCCCCTAGAGAATCCATAATCAGCCCTTTTGTGTTTCTAAACTGACAACACTGTGGGGGTTCTGTGAGCTAAAAAAAAAGAAGGCAGTCTAAATTTATATCCCCACAGGTCATAATTAAGAATGAAGTTCATCCTTCTGCCAAACTGGTGTTGCTCCCCATTTGCCATCCAGTGAGCTGTGTCTCGCTGGTTGGGTGCATCAATGTCAAACATGAGGGAGGAAGCAAAACACAAACTGGCTTCGCTGAGTTTGTTTTCTTGGGCTCTGCACTGGTACTGCTGGAGTTTGTAGTCAAGAGGGAAGGAAGCATCTGGAGGGATTTGGGTGGTGAGGAGGAGAAGGCAGTGGTGGGACTGAAACTATTTCAGAAATTTAGTGTATAAGTAGAAAACAAAGGTGATTGGACTAGTGAATAGCTAGGGTGATTAGTAGAAAACAATTACAGCAGACTACAGAGTTGCAGTAATGTATTTTAATAGTGTAATAAGATGTTAAAATTCTGGATTAAATTCTATCCTTCTCAACATCAATTCATTTGCTTGAATTGCCTATCATTCAATGCTATTTATTACAGTATGGCCTCATTTATTTTTTTGTGAGCAGCTTTTCAGTTTTCTATGAAAAGTATAAATAATCATCATGTCGACCAAACAAGCTTGTTCAAAATCTTGTTCTGTTTTCAATGCAGAATTCTTTCCCAGTGCAAGTAGCTGTTGCCTTTCTATAAAACTTCTTGCTGTTGTGGATCATTATTAGTATTCATCAATGTTTATTTATATTGCCTTGTGGATTCTTTGGAAAATTTCCCATAATGAAATAAAATCTGAAGCTGGATCACTCTCTAGTCAAAGCTGTATTTTAAGGATTAAACACTAAGCAGTGAACATAGTGTAGTAAATTGTTTAAGCAAACAACTAGGTATCCTCAGAGGCAAGGGTTACATGAGATTTTTTCCTTGAGATTTGTGCTCAGATATTTCTGGATGTAGCATTTATAGTGCACATACAGTGGGTGTGACGTGTCCCAAGTGCCTCGGGTGTACAGCCTGTGTGCAGATCAGCTCCCCAGGGTGGGCACAGTCAGCCCCACGTGTCCAGCAGCCATTCCTCTGCCATTCCTGCCTGTCCAGTGCCAGGCTGAACAGTGTCCAAGGGTCTGAGAATCAGGGAGAGACTGACACCCACCAGCTCAGCCTGGGCAAAAGTTCTAGGCAGAAAAAGAGTGGAAATCTAGAAAACCTCAAATTACACCACGAAGCTAAAAAAAAAACCAACACACAAAATACCCCAAACATAAACAAAAAACCACCAAATCAATAGCAACAACAACAACGACGGCAAAAACCCAACTGAAAAAATGCTATTTGTTTGTGTACTGGATTACAGGGGAGTCCAAATGAAGCCTTGCAGCTGGAGGGAGAAAGATGAGGTAATGTATACAAACAGCACAGTTCACTGATTGCAATGTTCTCCCAGTTTTGGAGCGTTTGTACCCTAAGTATTTTCGAAGTCGTTAAAACGTGCCTAGTGACCACTAGCACGGCCACATGCGTTCTTGTGGCTTGTCCCTGTCGGTCTGTGGCCACTCGGTGTCCCCGGCGCTGTGAGTCACCCGGGAGGTGGCAGACAAGCACCGCTGCCGCTTGGCTGGAAGCGCAGCGAGGGGCTGAGCTGCACGTACCTGGCAAAAGCCCAGCAGGGAAAATGGCACGGCACCAATTCAGGAGGTTTTATGTCTGGATTACAGGACTTTTTCCTGCCACATTGCTGTTGGACATCACAAGTGTCTTTCTGTGAATCCTACTGTCGAGTCTTATCCTGCAGTGATGAATAATTTTTTAGGTATTTTAATTTTACCTTATTTTAGGAAAAAGTCACGCACATTTCGGGTGTAAGGGTTTTAGCAGTTAATAAGAAGGGCAGAAAGTAGGAGCATATGGAAGGAAAATAGAGTCATCAAAGGATGATTGGAAATCAAAGAGGGAACTTGCCAGTAGGCAGCATAGAGATCATCCAACAAATAAAAGGGAGAACAAAATGAGGTGGGGCAGAACATACTTACTTGTAATTGGTTTTATGCTTTTGCATACCAGTATTTAGCCTCAGGTGTTTTCTAGTGTATGCTTGCTTATTCTGGTTGCAAACACAGACAAAGCCTTTTAAAAAACATAGTGGTGATTGCAGTTATTTCTCACTTAAAGCCAGTGATACAAAATTTAGTGTTCATTGGGATTATTTGATATAATACTGTAGTGCTTTCAAAAAATGCTAGTGATTAACAATAAATAATTGACTATCTAAGCATAATGTTGCTTGCACTCAAATGCCTTCTGCTTAGCTGAATAATCCAATCATCATAAGATGATGTGTAAGAGTGAGTTTATAAGACATTACATGCTGCTCATTTTCATAATATACTGGAGAACATAAATACAGAACATCACAAGTTTCCACCTCGGGGTGTTTTGGGCAGAACTCTTTGTTTTCTTAAACATGAGTTGTCCACAGCTAGGAAGCTCACCCTGCCGACATAAATCCTACCTATGCAAGCACTGTGTTTGTGCAGCCTGGAGAAACAGGAAAGGTGGAACTGGCCACCCGGTCCACCTGTAATGGGGGTGGGGAGGTTGCTATGCAACTTTCGTATTTGATGTTTTGCTTGAAAGCTCAGCTCCAGGAAACAAGGGTTTACATAAGAATCAATCAATCTTTCTTTCTTCTAAGTTCGTTTCCTTCTATTATGAAACAAAGCTTGTTTGTGTGATGCAAGCACATTGCGAGCTCCCAGAAATGCAGAAGCCATGTGAAAGAAACCAAAGTTTGGAGTTGTTTCAATCTCCTTATTTTAGGCAAAGTTGATTTACAAATCTTGGAAATGCCAGTACCCTCCTGGCACTGGAATAGTAACCACCTCCTCCTCCTGCATTCACGGTGTAGGGCTTGATCCACAAAATACCCCTTGCTTCACTTCATGTTCAAAACCCGTGCTGACTGTGCTGTATGTCCCACCTTAAGCTAAATTTCTGTCTCTGATGAGGCCATTGGCAGAGATTATTGTTATCCAAGCTAATTTTGAAGAAATGACTGATGTTCCTGACCTCTGTGTTAATCTCCTGTACTGCTGATGTCGCCTAGTCCAGACCTGCACGCTGCACGTGAAATCCCAGCCCCCTACGAGTTTACCCCTGTGTAAATTTACCTTGACAGATTGCATGCACTTTGAATTAAGGACTGTGTTTTCATATTTATCTCTAAAGCATCTGGGTACCATGGTGATCATACCAGACAAGCAGATACACTTGTGCCTAATGGTAACTGCAGTTACCATTACCTTTTCCATAAGAAGCTGGGATTTGTGTTAATGGAGCTGTGTTCTGTAGTTAAACCTGTGAGTCCAAGTTTTCTTGTGTGCCATTTTTTAGTAAATGAATAAGGACACAAAGCTAAGGAGGTGCTTTTATGTTTTCTTTATTAGCTAAGCTTATGCTGCATTTGAACCTGTAATGATACCTCAGCCCGATCACCACATGCTATCATAGAATTTCCTTTGTTGTATTTCTGAAATAATATTAACACTGCACTTTGAAATCTCATTTAAGGGAAATGTCTCACCCTAAATATAAGAAAAAGCACCCTTCAGGTCAGCAGTCTGAAAAGTATTGCCTCTTCCAGGCAGCTCTAATTATGTATTGATTGTACTTAAATCTTGCATTACAGTTCATTTCATGTTACGTTCGTGCATTTGTTATTTTTTTCCTTGTGTTGTTTTGACAGTTTTAAATAATAATACATGGGTGAATGTTTACTCTGGAATGGCCATTTCATTTTATTAGCATACAGAGGGCAATGAGGCAGAAAAAGGAATGTCATATATATTAGTAGTTGTTCCAAGTAGCATCTTTCCAAAGACTGGGGGCAGTTCCTGGGGAAATTACTCAAAATGTAATGATCCTGCAGTGATTTAACACGAAAAAATGAGGTGCCTTGGATTTTTATTGTATTTGTTTGCTCCTTGACCAGAAATGATGTGTCTTTATTTCTCATCTTCCAGGCTTTCTGTTGTCACTCTTGGTTGCAGTCATTTGTTGTGGTTTTTGTTCCTTGGAGCAAAGAACTAGAGCTGCTGTGTATCAGAAGTATGCATCCATTATACGAAGAACAGATTTTCAATGCAAATTTGGTCGAAAATGAATGAATCCTACAACTTCCCTTTTTTTTTTCTTTTCTATAATTCGTTAGAAATCATGAGCACAGAAGGATGTGTGTATCCCGGCACAGTTTGGAAGTGCCATCCACTCAGACATGACAGTAGGTTTGGGAACACTGTCAGCACTAATTACCTTGTAAATCCAGGCGCCCATTGCAGCAACTGCAGTTTTCCCAGTTACAAACATATTGCCAGGAGATTTGGAACAATTAAGCAGTAATTGTTTTCACAGGATGGGAGAAACAAGCCTCTGGGCTGTTGTTTGGATGCTGAACGGACCAGGGCACTTTCTCACAAAGCTGTGAGCAGTATGGAAAGCTCTGGACCCACTGTGGCTCCAACACCCAAATGTGCTTTCTGCAGAGTGTGCTCCCGTTCCTGGGCGAGGGAGAGCCCGCGGGAGAATCGCTGCTCTGACAGGACAGAACCAGGGCGGTCCATGGGCTGTGTCAGCGCAGTCTGACAAAGTTGCTGCTGATGCTTTTGTGCAGCTTCTGAAACTCCCGCTGCTGTCTCCTTGCAGAAATGCTGCGTGCCTAAAGCGCAACAAGTCTCTGATTAGTGAGAACGGTATCAATTTCTATGTGTTAACTTTGGTACTGCTAAATAATTCTTTTCAGGAGCCTCCTTTATTTCGTGATCTCCGAGATGAATAAAGAAGTTATTCCTTAATTTTTTTAGGGTGCAGTGGAGAAAAACCGTGTGCTGCGGTCCTGTGTGAGCAGGAGCTATTGGAATACAGAGCCAGGCTGCTGTTTGTGTGTGTGCTGCTGAGATCGGGGCCGCGGCAGCAGCATGGAGACCAGCACTAGTGGTGTGGGATTATGGAGGGATGTCCGAGTGGTGGTGAAAAGCAAGTGGCACTTTACTCCTGGGTTCAGATAATGAAGACAATGTTAAGGGAGTATGATGAGTGAGCTGATGACTGTGCATATGTGATAGACTGAAGGATGGCACTGCGATAGTGTCTTGTAAGTTATTTGCTCATCAAAGGATGTAATTGTGTTTAGAAACCGAAAGACAGCAGGTTTGGCTGGTTGTGTGCAGTACTTAAAGGGCTGAGTGCATTGTGTGTGTTATCTAGCTCGATGTGCTTTTTTCCAGCGCTATCTCTGTCCTCACACTGCCTTTTGTTTCAGCCTTTGCTGTGTGACTCATCTTTATAATACCCATTTGCTACAATTATCTGCTGGGTTTCGTAATGAATCCCACTCCTTCCTTTTGCAGCTCTTCTTTTCAGGTTTGCTTTGAGAATTCATGTTTATGAATTCACGACTTCTTTTTTTCGTTTTTCTCACAGAAGGTACTAGTTGCCAGCGTTAAAGAACCACTCCTAAACTATGTGCTAAATATTTTCTTTTCTGAACAATTTCGAGTCTGTAAGGAAAAGCACTGCTGCATGCCCCAGAAAAGGTGCATGTGAGTACTGTGAGAATTGTTAATACCGAGCAATAATGAAGAAAAATGCCACTGTTTTAAATACAGTGTTTAATGACCCTTTCAACTATGATAAATTCCAAGCCCATATTTCCAAGCTCACTTTTTCGAAGGCTTCAGAAGAATACTGTGGATTAAAAACTGTTAATGATTGTTTTATCCCTCTCCTTTGTACTTAAAAGCCCGAGCAGCTGTCACCAGCACTCACACAGAACCACTGCTGTTGGAAAGAATTAACTGCTTAGATTAAATACATTTAAAGTATCTCTACAGCTTTTTAAAACACCTATGTCTACGTACATATATATGAGGAAACAGTTTCTCTTTCCCAGCTGAATTTCATTTGTTCTGAGTTTTGCATTTAACTCCTCTTAAAAAGGAGGACACCCAGCACACGATTGTAACAACATAGACAAAGGCATTTATAAACCCCAGACATAAGGTGTCTGGTGAAAAGGCAATTTCAGTCCTGCATCTGGAAGTTCTGATTTTTTTCCTTCTAAATCAATTTAAAATATTTCATATTATTAAAATACATTTTAGCTAAGACTGGCCTTAGGAGCTATTTTTTCAGTGCTCTTGCTTCTGTGTACTCAGGGCATTGCTTATACATTTTTCTCATATCTTGTGTGCTTGACATAGGGTTCTAGAACACGAACTGAATTGTTACCAAATGTGGGTGAAAAGCTACATTTAGGGTGATAGAGTGTGTTGTCTGACAGAGCTTTCTGGTAGCATTGCAATCTATTTCAGTAAAACCTCTCAGTGATACAGAACAACAAATGACTGAGAAATTCCAGCAATGTAAGAAAGAGGAATGAGAAACAAGCAACTATCATGAGAGAAACTATTTTATATGTTATTTTTGTGAATTTGGAAAAAATATTATTCCTAATGATTATCTGAATATATGGAATTCAATTCAATTAATTAGTTTTGTATTGTAGAAAGATTTTGAATAGATACATTTTCTCATTGTAGGCTGAGAATAAAAGGGTAAGCGAATACTTTAGGCACTCGTAAAATGATAAAATTCAGAGAAATGTTTGTGTTACTATTTTGTGATCACGTCTGAAACAATATTTAGAATGCAGTGTCAAAATGTATAAGAATTAAACCTACCATAGATTAAAACAGATACTGAGAGCTTGAGGGAGGATAGAGTAAGAGAAGTGTTGTAGCCCTTTGCTTTCTCTTTGGCCAGTGTTGTACATAAAAAAATGTAAGATACAAAGCTAAAATCTTCAATGTGTCAAAGCCTGTGTAATTTGTCTCCTTCAAATCCTTGGCATCCTTGAACCAGCACTGAAATTTACTGTCAAGTTCATCTCCAAGGAGTAATGAATGCTTAATATTGGAGTGTAATTTGAAAAATACTATAAAAATAAACAAAAAACAGACCTGGCTTCACCATTATTAAAGGAAGAATAAGTCCAAACATGCCATCTGAAGAGTTTGTACTTCCCCCATGGCTGTCTTGGATCTTTATTTCTTCTCTTTAGATTGTCCTTGTCTTTGGATTGAATTCTGATCCTAGAGAAGCTGATTGTAAAGCTCACAAAGATCTTACTGTCTTACTCTAAAGATTCACCACTTGCTGGAATTTGCAAAGCTTCAGCTCAAAGTGGGGTTACAGTATATTTGAGGTGGTCATCTGGTTTCCAAGTGCAATGCTGTTTTCTGCACATCAGCTGTGTCAGATCCTGTAGACTGTTGCATTTGTCCCCTAATTGCAAGAATAATGTCTTGTCCCTAACAATTGCTATAAAAATGTGAAGAAGTGCTGTAGTTCCAGAGCAAATAGTTTCCTTGACACCTATTGACCCTTCAAATCCTTTTAGGAACTGGCTATCTTTGAAAAAAAAAAAAAAATCACAAAATCATTATTGAATTTTCTCTCTGGCCTCCGTCTTTCCTCTCTGCCTGTTCCTGACCAGAAAAGCAAAAAGGTATGAAAAAAAGGCATTGAAAAGAGGAGTGTTGAGTCCAGACTGGTCTGGCAGCTTGAGGCTGTTTGAGTAGAGGAAAGTTAGACAGCTTTTATAAGAAAGATTACAATTGCAAAGAGTAAAAAGGTAAACCCAGAGGAAGACGTATTAGCTTGTTTACTTGCTCACCTCTTAAACTTTTCCTACCAGTTTTTGAGAATCCTGTCACATCCAGCTCTGCTATTCATAAAGCATCTGTCCTGCTTTTTTCATTGCTGTTTTTTCTACCAATGGTGTGCTTGCAGCTCACCAGTTCTCCTTTATTATAGGCTAGTTCCCCTACAAAGGCAGTGTGTGAAATCCAGAATGGAATTTGGATACTGTAAAACATCACTAATCTAGTGGGTACTGAACTAGAATGTTTTCCTTACAGGGTCCAGGATCTTCCCATTCTATCTCAAGGCTCACACTATTTTTTCCCCCGTTTCATTTAGTTTTTTGTCTCTTCTTTCTTACAGAATATTGAATTTGATAAATTGCATTCAGACAGGGTTAAAAAAAAAGGTAGAAGACATTTAGGAAAAGACTCCAAACTCAATATTTTGGTCATTTCTCTGGAATAATTTGTGCCAGTAACTGTGTCACATCACTCTGCACAGCACTGGGATTTGCATATGTGTCATGGGTGACACAGTCTACTCCATATTCTCTTTGGAAATGGGAAGGTAAGGAGTAAACAGGCTCCTCCCAGACACTGCTGCAGCAGCTTTAGGACTATACAGTACGTGCCATGGTACTCATTAAGTTGTGCCCTGGTTTCCTCAAGTGTCCCAGTGTAGGAGTTGTTACTGAGGCAACACAGAGACTACTGTGCAACTCCCATAAAAACAAGTCACTGGGGCGTGTCAGGCGTCTACATGTACATACACAGGGCTCTGCCTTCTTTTTTTTAAGTTAAGCAACTGAGAAAAGCAAATGAGGATGGAAATAGTAATTTAAACAGAATATTTGAAGGGTTTTTCAGTATTTTGGTTTCATGTTACTTTACTGTGTTTGACTTTGGGTAGGAGAGAACAGAAATGCTGTTTGTTAGCTGACCTGAATCTGCATGAGACAGATGGCTGGGTGGCTTTACCAAATGGCAGTTGTCTTCTGTGTCGAGTCTGATACTGAAGGTTGAGCAGAGTCATTCCAGGTTGGACTGGGAAGAGTAATTTCTCCATTTGATATGGAGAACTTTCTCCATGGAGCCACCAGTGTTCGGTCCGTGCCAGCCGCACAAAGGTGCAGAGTGACCCAATGAAGGATACGACTGTGTTGCTCTAAACAAGTGTGGTTATGGTAGTTGGAGTGCTGTTCTGTGCTCACAGCTTTACATCTGGCTGGAAATAGAAGGGAAGCAGGGACCTGTCCACTTAGCCCCAAATGGAAGAACAGACCCAAGAGCCAGGCAGCAGGCACAGTTCTCTCACATTAAGTCACGAGTTGCATATAGTCGTTTGTCTAACCTTCTTGGCTTTTTGTGTCTGTAGAGCAGATGTTAATGCACCTGAAAATAGCAAGTCTGAAGTTTATTTATTCATCCTTGTTTCATATTTTGAAGCTTGTGTGTGTATTTATCTGCGTATGTATAAAAATATGTATACAAATGCGTCTGACAGGAGCCTTTCATGGCAATCCTTGACCCGCTCGTTTGCATCATGCACAGCTGACTCCCACATATCTGCTCCGTTCTCCAGAGCTCATTCTGCACGGTAACATCCATGCTGCTTCTGCTGGGAGGGTGAGCACAGACTGTTGCTGGAATTACAAGGCACTGACAGGCATCCTGCATATGTCATCTCTTGGAATAAAACCCCTGTTTGTTCCCATCCTCCCTTGAAGCAGAATATGTGTAGATAGTGTTCTATGGTGGCCCTTTGAAAGTCCTCTTGATAATCTTTGTCAAAGTATAAAAGGCAGGCAAGCCTTGCAAGTTGTTGCTTAATACAGGTGTACCTCTAGATGTGTTTTCTGCTCAAATCCTGCATTCTAGGGCATCTTTATTTGTAGTAGCTAAATGTCCTGATAATGGGAATCTCAGACAGGTAATGTGAGATCTTCTTGTAGTGGTGCTTGTTGGGTTAGGTAATTTCAAAATTGCTTGTTTTGGCAAGCTGCTCTATGTTGCCTAACTCTTGTTCCACAGGTGCCACAAACAGATCAGAGAAATGAAAGATTCCTTTGAAATGTACCCAGGGTTTTGTTAGGAGAAATTAGAGGAGTTTTGGAGAAGCTCAATTTACCATGGTGATGAAGTGTGAGGGCATCTCTGAATTTAAGACTGGCTTGACAAACCTGGGAGGAAGCATATTTCAGTGAGTGCTTTGACTGGTGTAACTACCTGTTGGGAAAGGTCTATCCCAGGCTACTGTTCCACCTGCTGCTGTGTTTCCTTGCTAGTTCAGTCAGGCAATTAATTTCAGACTGTAGCCAGATGATAGGATGGCATATAGGCACTGTGATTGCAAAATTGTGTTTAAAAATTTCTTTTTAAAAAGGGGGTGAAGTGCTAGAAAGAGCTAGAAAAAGGGGAAATCACTCTAAAGGCTCTGAACTTCTGATGGTCTTAAGATTGATTAGGCTGAAAATTACCTTCATGATCATAAATGTATGCTTAAAATACTGAGACCAGAAGAGTGTCAGGACACTGGCAGAATCCATGTATTTGAAAAGGTTAGGCAGAAACAAAATGTACTCTACTCAGGGGAAAAAGGGTATAAATTAGGGCTTTATCTTAGTGGGGTGTCCAAGACAAGTCTCTGCATCTCCTGATTTTTTTCTGCGTGGGTTGCCACATCCATTGATCTCTACGCACAGTTTTTGTTGTACCAGCATGGAGGTACCAGGGAAAGATAAGTTCTGAAAATCAAGTTTTAAAATAATTGCTTTAGAGCAATTTTGAAAGATGTTTTTCCTTTTCTTCAACCATGAAATGGAAGTGTCCTGCTGATGGCTCCAGCATATTTTTTAATTGAATAATTAGCATGGATAATAGGCATTGAACAGCTTTTTTGTTGATAATCGCTGGATTTACTAATCTCCCAGAAGGTGGGATGATTCAGACTCTTTTAATGCCCCAAAATAGAAGATAATTAAAACCCTACACACACAACTTGAAATAGAAATGAGTACAAATGGTGAAGAGAAATTAGAAAATGAGCTTGAGGGAAAAGGATGGTGGTGGTGGGGATAAGAGTCCTAAGTACTAAGAATAGTGAGGATACTTATGAACTGACACGTTTAGTGCTTGGAGTTTTCCTTGCTCTGCCACACTTTGCTCTCACCAATGCTGTGTACAGAGGGGTTCAGCAGGGATTCAGTGGTCACACGTGTTCATAGGAGTGGGTGTTACACGAGTCAGCTGCTGGAAATTGTATGTGCAGTAGTCACTGGTGAGCTGGCCATGGTGAGAGGAGGCTCATATCATCGCTGGTACTTCATTCCCTAAGAAAGTCCAGTGAGGAAGTGCCCGCCCTGGCTGCATCATGCCTCTGTGAGTGGGGATGGGAGTTAGAGCCCCAGAGCTGCAGATGAACATGCAGAGTTGCACAGTTTAGGTTAATCTTTGGTGTGACACCTTTCCTTGCAGTAGCACCGGTGTGGATGTAGCCCACAGCTTCTGTTCCATGTATCACTTACCACAGATCACTTACAGCCCCTTGACAGCATAGGGGCTGCAGTGTGCTCTTGGAATTAATTCTCACAGGAATGGAGAATTGACACAAGTAGACCACTTTTTCTCTTGCACATGCAAGAGGTATTATTTTAACACTAATTTTTCTTCCTCTGGAAGAGGTGGAAAAAACCCTGCAGTCACAAATCTGCCATTTCCTTGACTAGATGGAGACAGTCATGCTGAGGTGACTGGGCATAGGATGGAACCCAAATGGAATAAGGAGTTACTAACCTTATTTCCAGTGTCTATAAAACAAGGCTATTAATTAACATGTTTAATAAGGACTGTTTTTACAGAGGTATAGGGGGATACTTGAGACTTCACTATTCACTTCAAAGAATGAGTGATCAAGTTCATATTGGCACAAGCAGGACAGGGCTGGATTTCTCCCCAGTGCTTCCCTGCCAAATTCTGTCAATTAAAATACATGAGTGTGTGTTTGAAACATCATTTGCCAGCCTTGAAAAAAAGATGCTGTTCAAAGGCAAACATCATTTGCTAATTTGGAGGCTCCCTTTGGTTTGTGGCAAACTTCTGTCGTGAAATCAGGAATCTCTAGAGAGGCCTTGCCTGCTCCCATAGAAATTTTTACAGTCCAAAATACTCACACATGTGTGGAAGAGAGAAAGAATACAGCAGTGGACAGGGCATTCCCACCAGTGTAACTTCAAATTGCTTTGACTCTTCCCAGGCTGTGATGCCTTCCGAGTGAAGACTCAACACACACAATTGTTGCTTGCTCAAGGAACAGCAAATACCAAAGTATCCTCCTGCCACTAACCAGTTCCAGATTAGATAAAACAATGGATATCATGGAATAACCCTGATACAATAGAAGGATTAGTGTGCAGTATGGCAAAGCAGCCTGCATGGGAGCTGTTTGGGTCATAAGCCCACATCACTGCACCAGGATAGCTTGGCAGCCTCTCTGTGAGTCAGTAAAGCTGTGCATTGGCAGAACTTGGAGGGAAAATTAGGCTGTGTCTTTTGGAATCGTGCTTGCCTCTAGCAAGTAGGATTATTTTCTACCGTGTACCAGGACTCTGCTGCAGACAGATGAACACCAAAATGAAGCAGAT
The DNA here is from genome assembly GCA_034509425.1 of Eopsaltria australis. Classification (NCBI taxonomy): domain Eukaryota; kingdom Metazoa; phylum Chordata; class Aves; order Passeriformes; family Petroicidae; genus Eopsaltria; species Eopsaltria australis. Next base: position 164,528 of record JAVTVJ010000150.1, read on the forward strand.
TTGGAGCACTGCTTTCAGTGAAAGGCCAGGCTCTGCCTGGATTTCATATATCAGGTGCTTTAAGAGCAACCAAGAGCATTGTGTACCCTTCATGCAGCAAGTAAGCAAGAAAAAATGTATTAATTTCTCCAGCTATGTATGTCCACCTGGGGACAGATGTTGCCAGGAAGGGAATGGACAAGAGGACCAAGATGATTTAATTCCCCATTAAATCTCTACAAGACACAGAAAGGAGGAGCTGCAATGCCTTCTATTCAAGTGTCAGGTCTTAGGAGCCTCTTCTCAGTTTATTGTAGCTGGTTTGGTTTTGGTTCTGGTTTTTCTTTAAAATCCTGCTGTTCTTGAAAAATAAATTCAGTTAATTGAGATTTTCTTGAGCAATTCTTTTTGAAAAGAAAACAAAGTAGTGAGCTTTACAAACACAAAGGCTGGAATTTAAACTAACCCCGTATTTATTATTATTTTGAGGTCTTTTGGAGGTCTGACTCTAGTTTCTAGGTCTCTTTCATACTTTCACACACATTCTCATACCAACTATCTCTGGGAGTGCAGGTCTTTGTAAAAGCACTACTTTTGCCCCCAAACTCCATGGGTATTATAGTATTTTACCACTGTAGTGCCATGGGGGTTTGGGTTGGGTTTTTTTTTGAGCATAATATTCATTAAATACGTTAGAAAGGTATGATACTGCAAACTTAACCACCAGAAGATTATGTGGGGAATTATTAGGCAGCAATTATTCACATAACTAAAAACTGCTCATGTAAAAATATTTTTATGTAAAATAATATTAATTATTAATTTTAATAAAATAATATACCCTAAATATTATAAGATACTTGACATATAGGGAGTTCTGAATTGAAACTGGGCTTTGTTACTAGAATACAGTAATTATCACTGCTGGGCCTTCCTACAATGTCTTTCCCCTCCCCCCTCGTCTTCTCCTTCTTTCAAAAGCCATAATCCTGGAATGGATGGTTTTGAAACTGAATTTTCAATTGTATAAACTAAGTGGTAGAGCCATTTCAGAAGCTTTGAATTCACTTTGGGTTGTTCTGTGCTCCAAAAATTCATTCATTTAGCACTTTGAAGTACAACTGGGATCAGAGAACACATTGTCAGTGTTAATAAAATCCTGTTACCTCAACATTGTCCATCCAGTTTTGAAATAGAGGAGGGATGGTGCCTGTATTACTTCACATAATCAAAAGAATAGTTGTTGGTTAATAATTAAAAGTTGCATTCCATGTATACAAAACAGTGGAAATCTCAAAGATTTCAAAGATGCTTTTAATATACTTAGGGATATTGTTTGTCCATATGCTCGTAGAGTTATTGGGAATTCAAATCCATTCTGCTGTACCAGAGTTCACTTTTTGTTGTAGTCACAAGGCATTTTTTATGGATGATAACCTTTGCAATTTTTTTAGCTAGGTATTACTGTTTTGAGCAGCTTGGGATTTAGGAAAACATTTTTTTTAATGTACATTGAATCTGTTTTCATTTTCAGAAGGCTGCTTGGACCTTGCATGGCATATTATATTCTTGATTGATTGAATGACATTGACTCCATCTGTCTGAGCTGGCCTTACACCTCCAATGGCTCACCACTTAAGCATCCACAAATTTTGAGTTAAGGTTGCTGTCCTCTCATTTGCATATGCCAAATGTGCTGCTTAATTGCTTGAGAGACAAAACTCTCCATGTGCATCCCAAGAGTGAGCATGGCCCAGTCTGCAAGGAAGGGAAAGGAAGTTGTGCCTTTGGATTGTCCCATCTTTCAGCTCTGCTGGCAAAGTGAAAGAAGTAAGGTGGTGGGAATTTTCCTCTTCTCTTGTCCTGTGATTGGAGAGAAATGTAGATTAACCTTTAAATTTCTAAATTTCTTAAATGCTCTTTAAAAGCAGCATTTCCCTGTGGTTTGTTAACAGTCCATGATTTGAAAGAGAAGGAGAGTGGTGGGGACTCTCCCTGCTACCATTGCTGGAAACTTTGTAGTGATGCTGCTTTTTTTACTTTGACTTTTTCTTTTTTTTTTTTTTCCTGGTGAATGATTACTGTTGTCAATATGCATTATTTTGTGCTACTGTTGGTAAGATAATTAGCATGAAAAAATGGTAAATAGCTTATGCACATCAGGTACCACTTAAATTTCCTGGATTATCCAAAGAAAAGAGCGAGTACAAGTGGTAATATGTCATCGGAGATTTTGCTTGCTAATAACTTTATATATCTCCTTCCACTTTCAAATACAAAAATTTGTCCTAAGAAAACCAGTATTAAATGTTTTCTTTTGTTTAGTTTCCCTAGTTCATTTTGTGTTTTTCTGTAAGTTATATATAAAGAAAAATCTATTTTAAAAGCTTTTTGAGGAGTCTTTGTCTTCCATCTGGCATGAAGAGCATTTCTGGAGCGGAGGGGAAAGAAACAGAGTAGTGTCTGAGGTAAATTTGATAGTAGAAGATGGGATAAAACAAGAGGCACTTAGACTAATTTAATTAATGCCATGGTGGATTTAAGAATATGCTGTCCTCTACGAGCATAAACATAGATCAGTAGCTGAATTAAGGAAGCAGTATTAGGCTGCACCTGTTGGGTTTCAAACTGAATTCAGACCTTGTTTCAGTATTGCAGTTGGGACTGGCAGTTGCTGAAGGGATTAAATTATTTAAAGCCTTCAGCTGGCTAGTGTAGGCTAGCAGTAGCTTATAAAACACTTAATCTATTTTTTTAATCTCTTCATATGTTTGCTTTACTTAGACAGTAAAACTATACATGACACACACCTGCCACATTCTGAAGCTTCTTTGTCAGATATTTTACATTTATCAATTAGAGCAGCCTTTAAACTGTAACCATTTGGGTATCACTGACAATACACTTCTTGTTAGCCTGCACATTTTCTTCAGTGAACTCAAACCCAAACATGAAGTGTGCAGACACAAAGTCCTTTCTCCACAATTTATTCTAGAAAAGAGGTTCCCTTCTAAAGGCTAATGCTGCTCTCCAAATAACTAATGCTTAATGTTATCTTTTGGGTCATCCTTTAAAAAAAGGAAACAAACAGTTTGGAGCTCTGGAACTACTTCTGCAGTGTGTTAGTTAACTGCTTACAGGATAGCACAGTAAAGCAGGTCAAAAATAGGTGATTCTGTTTAGCTTGTTATGTGATATGTCTCTTGTTTCTAGAAAGCCAAGAGTAAGTAATGAATAGTAACAATATGGATTGGACAGAAAAGCAATTTGGATAGCTGTGCAACACAGGATTAATTAGGCAAATCCTCTTAGGTTTGATAAGCCATTGCTTAGATCTACAGTTTATTTTGTCATTGGTTGCTCCTATTAATGTCTTCTTTCTGTCAGAGTTTATTACTCTGATTTCAGTTTTGCATTATACCTTTTTGTGTCAAAGTGAAGTGCCACTGAATTAACTTACAGCCTTCCAAATAATAAGCAGAGAAATGCCTGGAGTCAATTCAAATCTACGCTGGCATCCTCTTAAGGGTCTTTTAAATAATGAACTTTTTATATGGGTAATTTCTGTTCAGGAACTGGTGTGTGACATCTTTATAATTTGGCCCTCAATGTTAAGTTACAGGACAAGCAGGCATATGTGTCTGCTAATAAGGATGAGCAAATGCTAATTCCTGGAGATGAGATGTTTTCTGCAGTATGCTCTTCATAAAAAGCATATGGTTTTGATATTTCTGGGCAATCTTTAATTTTTTTTCTTCTTTATGACATACCAAAATTTAATTTGATTTCTGTAAAAGGAATTTTTCTAGTGCCATCAGTACAGAATGACTTCTCTTCTTGACCTCCTCTAGGTTGGGTTTTTTGTTTTTTTTTTTGATAATGTGTAGAATAAACTTGAAAAATATAAAGTACATACATTGAAGTGGGTTTTTTTTCAAAATAACATGTAGAATAAACTTGAAAATGTTGAATTCTTTTTACTAATTAGCATTCACACTCTGTCTCAAACTTTTTTTTAAACTAGAGAATGTGCCGTTCCTCAGAAATAAGAAAAGGGAAAACGGAGGAGAAATAAAAGCCCTTAGTGGAAATAAAAAGTCTTAACCCTCCTGCCCAAGAGACAGAGTCTAACAGCAGACACCTGAGGACTAGAGCAGGATGGCTCAGCCAGCTGGGTGGGGGGGAAATATGCAAAAAGGCATGGGAAGAATTGGGCATTTCAGTGGGTGGTAATCGGAGTTTCATCAGCGCTGGGATTTTGTACTCTTAGACAACACTTTGTACATGTCAGGGCTCGTGGCTGCTGTGTGCATGGAGCACAGAATCTGGGAGAACACTGCTTCCAGTACTCCTTGTTAGTCAGGATTTATTGCAAGGCTTCATTCAGCAGTCACCTGAATATTGTTTCTCCTGTAAGAGGGTATTACGTCTGAAATTCTGTTTCGCCTTGAATGACCGGGGACATTTTTCACGTATGATTCATCCAATGTGATCTATGAATCTGGTTAACCTCTGCCATGTCCCCAGACCACACCAAAATAAATCTGAATTATAGGAGAAATTTAACTGTGAGAATACAATGCCCTTTAATAGAAAATCAATTGAATATCGTGGCTGCTTCTAAAACCTGCAGGAAAATACTACCCAGAATGCTGGTTGAAAGAGAAAAGTGGGGAATGCAGATGACCTAAGTGGTAACTTTGGGTTGGTGTCTGTGAAAGATGAGAACTATTCCAGTTTGCTCCTGTCTGACAAGCCCCTCGAGGCCATTCCAGTAGCTGTGGAGAACAGAGTGTGCCTGGCACACCTCTGGGCTGGAGACTCTGGTGGCACAGGCACAAAACCTCTGTGCCCAGAATCAGTCGGAATTACGGCACACGGGAAGAAAGGGAAGGGTCTGAACATTTGTGTGTGTGGAAGGGAGGGCTCTGGAGGTGGAAAAATAATTACACAACCAAGGAGAAGCATGTTCTTAATATAGGATAAAGAATCGCTGAATGTGATGAGATTTAATAATGTTAAATTTATATAATGTTTATAAAGTTTAATACCGTCTCATTCAAAGAAAACTAAAACCTTGCTGATATTACAGCTGATTTGGTACTTCTTCACAGACCACTACAGAGCACTATGATTTTCCTTAGCTGGAAAGTGAATTTCCTGGAAAGCTTTGTGATGGCAAGAAGAATAATCTGATTTTTCCACCGTTTCTCTTTGATGCTTTGGCTGGTTTTCAGTCCCGTGGTGTTGCTGGGACCATCAGGAGCATGAAGTGACACCACAGCTACTGTGGACACATCCATGGGTGGTTTAGGTCTGCACTGAAACAGCATCAGAGAGAGCAGGGATGTCCCAATTCACGAGACAAACTCATCTCAAGAGCTTTAAAAATAAGGCAGTGATGATCAGTGGAAGAGGAAACAGCTTAACAACTTTTTTTTTTTAATTATTTTTTATTCTTTTTAAACCAAACCGCACAACTTGCAATAATTGCATATTCCCAATGCCAGGATTGGGTTTTATTTGTAAGGCTTTCTTAAGAATAAAATATTTGAAGAGTTTTTATATTGATTAATATCTAGATTAAGTTCAGCAATTTTGTAGTATTTACCATCCTTTTCTGGGAAATACTGATTAAACCTGGCTTTCTACTAAGAAAGACTGATTCAACTCAATTGGAAGAATTCATGAAAGTGTAATGATTTTGTAGATATTTGTAATAAATAATGTCAACATTCTGCCATGTAATCAAACTGTTGCCTTTAAATCATTATTTTCTTCCAATGTACTTCAGCTCTGTTACTTCTGTGGGCTTTCTTGGGGTGTTGTAGATAGAAGAACCTTTCTACACATGTCAAGGCAAGCATTTTGGGGATGTGTTATCCACCTTATTTCTACATATTCATTAGTACCAATTAAGCAAGAACAGTATACAGAGGAGGATTATGGAGAGACAAAATTATTTTAAGGTGTCTGGAAAAAAAAACCCCATGGATTTCTCATTGTGATTTGTGGAAATGAATTATTTTTAGGCAGCATTAGTGATATTCCCTGCAAAAGGTTACTTTTAATGGTATAGTAAATGCTCTCTGGCTCAGACAGAATAATTTTCTGAGCTAATATTGATTTAGGATTAGAGTGAAAAATAGATCTCACTTTCTCATGTTAAATAATTCCAAATTAAGATTTAAATTAAAAGGTTAGAAAAAGGTCACAAAAATAAATCACCTTAGAGGCCTCACAACTTCATTATTGTTTGTCTAATAAACATCAAGCTTTAAAAATTAGACTCCAAAAAGAAAGTAAATGAAAATTATGATTCAGAAAGGAGCTTTGCCAAAGATGTTTTAATGAGTGTGATTCCACAGACACTTAGTGAGTGTAATAAGGTACAAAAGGCAATGTAAAGTTGTTGTAGATAATGTAAATGCAGATGATGTTAGAAATGACAGAATTCCAAGTCTGCTGGACCAGAAGGCATTTCTGAGGCTACTGTGAAAAATATGAGATACACTCACTGAAATGGAAGGGGGAAAGGATAAATGGCCAGGTTGCTGCCACTGAGATACTCCATCACTGGTCAGAAATAAAGCCAGGAGCTGCACTTTTTTTCTTAGGTATAAAGCTTAACTTAAGGGACATGAGTTAACCAGCTCATTTTTAAGTATGACTTAGTGCAAAAGGTACAGGCAGTGATTAAATTAGTTTTAAGTGCCTTACACTAAGAAGTACATTGTTAAAGAGCTAGACATCTAGGCAATTTCCTATTGTGTTTTTAATTAAAGATAATATTTTGTGCTTGGAAATGAAGCACAAGAAAGTTAATTATTGAATTAAACTAGTGCTTTTCAGTATCATCTGCTGAGTGGAATGCTATTCTGCCTTAAAAGCCTCACAGAAGCAGTTAAAGCAATCTTTCACACATGTAACAGATACAACCATTTAATAAAAAATGAATGAGAAGCTACTCATACCCTGCTGTGAAATAGTTATTAGTTTTTACTCTAATGCATGAATTTGCTTCTCCTGAAGAATTGCATTTAAATGGTAAAGAATGGTTGATGTCTGATCGTTACGTTTCATGTGTTAAACCAAAAATATTTATAACTGTTTTTAAGTTCAAGAGTCAAATAGCTATCATCGTGCTAGGCTGTAAAAAGCTGATTTCCTTATCTTTATGGTATGTAATGATGAACCACACTAACAATCCAGGTTTGTTTGGGATTTTTTTTTAATACTTTAATACTTTTCTCATTAAATTTTCATCTGCAAGGGCTCACTTTTGAGGGGGGATGAATACAGGTGTAAACAGTACTTTAAGAAATGGAAAAATGTCTGAGTAAAATCTTAATCACACCCATGCTGCTGATGCACTTTTTGAAGATTTCAGTGGGACTTGCATTATATTTATTGGGCTTTACATGACACATGCATTTTTGTCTTTCAGGAGACAAAAAGTGTTGGCAGTCCTTCATTAATGAATAAAACTGGCACTGGCAGAATTTCTTCCTTCAGGAAATAAGGACTCCTGAGGCAGGTGGGCAGCTGGTGCACTGATATGATGCTCCCTACAGTGCTGGCCAAGATTGTCTTCTCTTCCCTTGTACACTCCTCTTCTTCTCTCTGACTCCATCTGTCATCTCTTGTCTGTTACTTAGATGGCAAGCTCTGGAAGATTTCATTTGGAACCCGTCTTTGTGGTTTTTATTTCAGGTGACTCCTGGCCATGAAATTCTGATCCGTAATTTGGGCTACTTTGTTGATATTGTTGTCTTTATTAAAATTATTACTATTATTCTGGGTATTTCCCCTAAATGTTCATTAATAGTTTAATGTAAGCATTGTGAGGTTTTGATTGATTTTGATGTGGTGATTAAAACACACAAAGCACCTGGAAGTATTTGAATGAAAATGGAACTTCTACTATTCCAGCATTGATCTTAAGAGGTGTATATGCAAGAAACTTAATAAATAAAGTAATCAGTGTGAAAATTTTCTTCTTGAGTATTCAGTTATTTTTTCTTGAGTTTCTCTCCAAGGAATGGCACCACTTCCATGCTCTGGGATGCTACTTACCAAGACCTGTGCACGTCCTTTCCCTGTTCTGTCATCTCTGTTTATGCATGAGTCATAAACAAGTGAATAAAAAGAGGTAAGAAACTGGCTACACGTGTGTACACAAAGCAGTGCTCAAAAATAAACACCTTAAAACACAATCAGTGAATTAAATGGTGCAGCTTCTACTCTGCACACAGGCTGCTTGGAAAGCCCATACCTGTTGATTAAGTAATGCTTTTTCCTGCTCTCTTTCATGCCTTAATTTTGGGGTGTTTCAGGCTGTGCCCTAACACTTGCCCTTTTAGCTATTACCTTCAGCTGTTTCTTGGTATTTTTGTGGAACATGAGTGACAGGTGATACATTTCCTCACAGGATGCACTTCAATCACATTTTGAGGATTATCCAGAATAAGAACTATGGATTACAATGTCCCACATATACGTAATTAAATAACAAATTTAATTGAGTAATAAAGCATATTTTTAATGAAAATAAGTCTACTCTCAGATTTGCATATTTTATTTTTAAATTATTAAATAGAAAAATAGAAAAATAATGAAGTCTCTAAAGATATTTTTTTGTCATTGAGATAGGAAAAGGATAAACTAATTTGCAGGTATGAAACTGTTTTTGTCAGGAATAGCTGTACATATTTTCCTTTGTAAGATATGGCACAAGTACTTCAATCCCTGACAATGTACTATTTATGTAACACATGCCAGTTCATTATCTTAGTCTGAGATATGCAGTTTGTATTAAAAAAAGCAAAATAAATCTGAGAATGGTCTGGAGGTTCAGTGCATATATTAGAACTGCAGAAACTTTTAAGTCACAAGTATAGTGTTGACAAAAATAACTTATTTGTAAAAGGATCTCCAGTTTTCTTGAGACCTTCAGCTGAAGTAGCACCTGAGACTGGAGCTGCAGGCCTTTCCTTGTGCCTCTGTGTCCTGATTGCAATTTATCCATTCCTTGTGATCTCCTCCAAGAGAAAATCCAGCAAAATCATTGCAGTGCTGTTGCCAAATTCTGAGGATGCCATGTGAACTTTTGCATGGGCACGTTGAGTTAAATCTCACCATGATGTCACCAGGCTCAGTCTTCCTGGGGTATTGCTAGTGTTTTGTGCTCTGCAGTTTCTGTCCTTTCATTTTCTCACCTGTTGTATGTCATTGCTCTTCATTCTGGTGCTGAGCGTGACATGATGTTTATGATCATGTTTTTATTTAAAAATACCTCTCTGCCATTTTCCTTTTCACATCTCCTCTCTCATGTTCTTTTCAACATCAGATCATAAATGTGCAGGGCTGTACTCCCTGTTTCAGTAGCAGAGAGTGGTAACTATATCAAAATATAATAAAGCCATAAAACTCAACTGATTTCCTGTCTACCTTCACATAAAATTTAATTAAAATGTTACATTGGTAGACATGGCATTTCGTGGTGACATGATATTTTTGTGTATTTTCACTAAAGCATTTTTAAATTAAATTTGTTTAAAGTGTAAAGTCAGAAAAAAACATGAGGATTACATCTAACTGGCAAAGAGGTGTTAAAAAAGGTAACTAAAAACATTGATAAACCTTTTACTATCATCAAAACGCTTGCAAACTGAAAATGCTGCAGGTCAAAGCACACCACCAGCACCAAGTGCACATGCAGTCAGCTCAGTGGAAGTGTTACCTGATCTTCCCCTGTATTGTCTGGGGAGAGACTGCTCAGAGGTGACAGGGCTTTGTGGCCCTAATGACAGCCTGCTGCCATTGTTGGTGTGATGTGATACTTTCTGCCGAGTGTCTCATTACTAGGAGGGGACACGGTGTATTTCACTGGGTCAAAACAATCCATTAAACTACTGCCGAACATCACCTTTTCTTTCAGAACAGATTTGGGCTGTTGCTGGTTTGGAGCAGAAAAATAAAAAACAAGCACAAGTTACTTTTGTAACCTTTGTAAGAATTCTATTGGAACATCTGAATAAACACATTTATAGGAAAACATGTTCTTTACTAAAGAAGGAAATGGTTTTTTTCTTTATAAGGGTTTGATCTGTTTTCATAACTCATGTAATTAATGTCCCTTTTCTGGTGTTAGTTCTAGGAGGAGAGTCTCTAATGTGGTAATTTAAACCTTTAGAAGATATTTTTAACTGGTATTTCATTAAGGATGCCTCATGGGGGAGGGGATAAATAAGGATATCTGCTTTTAAAAGGTAGGAAAACATATGGATAGGTTGCTGATGTATTAAATGGTTAAGGGAGGGTGTACATTTGCAAGCCACGTGCACATTGACTCGGGTGAAACTGCTTCTCAGGAGGGATTTGTGCCACAGACAGATTAGCAGCAGGGCCTTACAGCACTGCAACAAAAGGGAGCTTTTGTGCCGTTTGGGTTTTGTTTTTAATGTGGTCGGACTTCAGCTGCTGAGAGCAAAGCCCTGGCTCAGTCCTCAAGTGCTTTCACAGTGAGGCTGGAGAGACCCAGGTAACGAGGTCATCTTCCATTTAATTCTAAAATGGGCTTGGAAGTGATTCAGTGCCTGCTAGAGTTAAAGCAGGCTGCACTCCTGCGTGCTGTGCTTTGTGGGGGAGACTGGTACATTCTCCATTAAGATAAAACTTCTCTTTGCCACGGGAAAACATCAGCCGGAGCTAGCAGCCGGTTAATCAGACTATTTGCTTTAAAAGCCTTTGGAAATGTTGCAAGAGCACAGCCCCAGAAAGCTTTATTCATGTCAATAGTTTCCCTGGAGTTAGTAGACCTGTTAATTAGCACCAACTCACTCAAGTAATGCAGGATTATGTTTTAATTCTGTAATTTGACTGCCCGCTTGTGTTCAATGACGTTTATTTGGAGGAATGATGTATTTTGGAAAGTGAGGTCAGCTGGAACATTTGTGGTGCCCTTCATCTGTCTGCAGCCTTTGATCTTGCAATGGATCAGTCACTAAAGAGAGAAGTCATTACTCACCTGTAAAAATGAAATTATTGTAGTATTAGTGGACTATACCCCATGGATATTCTGAAATGTAGGGTGCTTATTGATGATCATTTCAAAACAACAGGAAAAAATGGTAATATTTGCTATTAAAGACATTTTAAATTAGCACAATATCATTGGAATTCTAGTTTTAGATACGCTTTTTATTTTAAAAAGTAATTTTCTCCTCCATAGAAAAAATATTTGAATGTTTTTTAACTTTTCATGTAAAGCAAATAATTTTCCAATGTTTGGATGTCATTAAATTGGGAGTGGATTATCTTATTTTTGGTTGAATGCCTTGAATATTATGAATCTCAGTTTGTACCAGATTCTCACCATTTTATAGTGAGTAGAAATCTGATATTGTAAAATATATTTGTCCTTGCCAAACACCTCAAAAATAGAAACACACTGTATTTTTGTACACATTTAGCATTCGTTAGCCCTAACAGGCACTTTTAGTTCTTTTCCTGCTTGAGAGAGCGAGCATAAAAATGTAATTATTAAATACACTTATGTGAAAGACACTCAGACACCACAAAGGCTAATGACTCCATGTAAATAGCTAATTAGAAAGACTCTTGCAAGAAAATTTACAGTGTCAAAGTAGAAATGTACATTATTGTGATGTATTTCCTGAAGACAGACCCTTTCCTTGTCCATCTCCTAAGGTACATGTGTGAGGAATGATCTACTTCTATGGCTCTAACAAAGAGAAAAACCAGACTGAAAATGAAAATGCAGTCTGAAAAATGCAATACCATGATATACTTTAGCATTTACATGAGTCAGTAAAGATATTTCAACCACCCCACAAGATATTGCATTTCTTTAGCTCTTTGTTAAAGAAAATATGTAAATATGAACAAGGTTTTAGCGTAGTTTAAAACACAGCAATGAGGCATCTGTCAAATCGACACCTATTGATGTAATATGTGCACAAGCAGAGAAATAAGCATTTCACAGTGTCCCTGAGCAAAATCATCTGGGACAATTAGCAGGGTGCCATATTTTTAAATTATACTTGTCCCAGTTAGCTGTTTCAACAACTATGGCACTGAAAAGGACAACAAGGTTGAAAAGAAACAATTAAAAAAAAAAAAAAAAAGAGAGAGAGAGAAAAGTTCTGTAAAATCTAAAATGAAGTAGTAGGTATTTAAGTAATTTTGAGATAAATTCTTTTTATTTTTCTACTTATTTTTTCCCTGCTGCCTTGTATATAAACATCACTCTTCTATTAAAGGTTGGACTTGATGCTCTTGGAGGTCTTTTCCAATCTTAATGATTCTATAATGTAGTTATTCTGCCTTTCTGTGATGTGGAAAATTTGGGATTTTGATGAGGTGTGCATTTCATCTCAAATCAGCCAGCATTTATCTACATGATAACCAAAAAGGTTTTTTATTCCTTCTACATTTTCTAAGAATGACCATTTTAGTCACCCTGTCATTACCTTTAGATACCAGACAAGTTTATTCACTAAGAGTTACCGTTTCCTGGCAGAATTTGAAATAGCAGTGTCAGGATGGTGCAGGAGGTTTCTTGGAATTGAGTTTTAAAGGCTGAAGAAGGAACAAGTAGCAAGACAGGCAATCTGAAGAATGCTTTAATCTGATTTTCTTCTTTGGAAGAGCCACAGTGGATCACTCCTTATTCATCCCTTGTGAGATGCACAGGGACCTGTGGTGTCTTCATGAAATGAACACTGGCACGATCAGGCACAAAGGCCCAGAAACCACCATGAGCCCATGGAAGGTATTTTCTGTCCTTAACAGCTTTTAACTCTTTCCAGAGGAGCCAGGCTGTTGAATTTGTAAGTTAAACAGCAAACAGTAAACAAATACTTTCCCCCACCTCCGCTCCAGCCTTTTATTTTCTAGTCCTGTATTAAATCTGCAAAAAATAAAATGGAAATAAAAGGTGAAATTTGTGCTTATTTTTGCAAAGACTCAATGTAAAATGCAGAGAGAAACCTGTGTGTTTTTTAATTGAGGAAGCAAAGTGCTTCTCAACTGACCTTCCAGTTCTTGCAAAAGGAGCAAAGTGTATGTTTGCTTTAAATTTGAAAATAATTTTCCATTTACACCCAGCAACAGAAGGCTAGATTTTGGATATAGCTAGCAAACATATCCATGGGGAGGGGAGATGGGGAACTTTGAACTGTGCTTATTTGAATATGATGGTAATCAATGGAAAGTGTAAATTGAATTTTTTGTATTTAAAAAAAGCACTTTTTATCACTTTAACTCTGATCCCTTCACATATCCACAGGAATTTGGATCTTGAAAAATTTGGATCCAAATGCAGAATACTGAATGCTTGTTTCTCATAATACTAGTCATAGCTAGTGACAGTTACATCAGTTAAAAAAAATGTTTTAGATAAGGAATTGTGAGAAAAAAAAACCAACTTAATTTTGTCCAGTCTTATACCTGTTTGGGAAGGATAAATACTGTAAGCATAAAATATTTCAGCCAGTGTGAAAAACAGTAAAGCAATACTGTAATTTGAAATCCTATAATTTGAATTCATGAAGTAATTCCCTGCTTAACAAATTGCTAAGTGCTGTAGGAAACACTAAAGACTGTGGCCTGCAAGTTTTAAAAAAGGAAAAATTTAAGTGGAACACCTTTGCTTCTTCTACCCTCTGTACTTGCTGCTTGCACTTGTCAAATTAGGTGAAGGCCTGGACACGTGCAGTGGTCACAACAACACGTTGCCAACCAGCTTTTGGGTTGTTTGGATTTCATAATTTCTCCCCAGGAAACTCAGCTGAAGCCTGTGCAGCTCTCCCATCCAGGTGACAAGGAAAACTCTGCCTTCCTCTTTGTGTCAGCTCTGACTGTCACTGAGTGTTTTCCCAACCCAAGAAAAGCCTTTTCTGCCAGGTGAGTTGAGCCTGCTCAATGGGATGTTCAGTGCCAGCAGTGGAGAGTTATCACTGGGGAGATTGAACTGGTAAGGAAAATTGTAAGAGGCCACTTCTGTCCCTGTTCACAGTGATGAACTGGGAGTGTGCCTTGCTCTTTCATGCAATTGCACCTATGTTATTAGGGACTGAGCACGGGGCCTGCTGGATGGAATTACAGCCCTGTGGTCTTGCCTTCTCCTGCCCTTATCTTTGTGGCTTTGCTCTAATAGCAGAGCCTCATTCAGGACTCAAGATTGTTCAAAAATTAAGAGTCTAGATGATACAAACAACTCTTAAGCTGATATAAACAACTCATACTGGCTCTAAAAAGTGTTTTGATGATACAGCTTATAGCAGTTTGATGAGTATAACAAATTGTTCTAGCCAAAGCATTTGCAGTCTGCATCTACACTTGGGATTTTGATAACAAAAATAGCACAAGATGTCATTGGTAGGTGGTCTGCCAAAAGCTTCTAGCCTTTGTTTGTCTTCAGATCATTTCTTTTTGCTGCATAATAGAGTATGTCTGTTGGAAATTTCTTCTTGTAGCTTCTGTTTCTTTTTTCCTCTCAGAGCACTCACACCTGACTAGTGCTTATCCTCTGCAAAGGCTTGGAAACAGGAGGAACAGGAGCCCACGGAGGTGTGTGTTTCAACGCTGGACTTCATAAATGAATCTAAATGACACGGGGCCTCCTTCCACTGAGTTACTTAAGTACTTTGAAACAAAACACTCCCCTCCAAATGATATCAGGAGTCCACAGTACTTACAGGTGTAACAGGAGTTTCCACGTTAACCCCTCAGTTGCCTACCGGCACAAATGTATCTGCCAAGAGAAAATTAGGACAGGGAAGTGTTTGCTGGGTTCTAGGTGACAAAAAAAATCATGTGAGGGCTTCTCAGACAGTCACATTTAATCTGTGATAGAAACTGTCATCAGAGTGTTTAAAGCTCGCTGATACATCTAATGCTGTTTTACTGTGCTTTGTGGGCATTTAAAAGCTATTTTGTGGCCAAAGTAATCCTTAGGAGTCACTGATGGAGGAGGTTCAGCACTTCAGCTCGCACTGGCTCTGGCCAGCCCTCAGTCCTAACAATGAGGAAATGTGCAGTGGATGAGGAAACCTTTAATTGACACGGCTCCCAAAGAAGGGAGCTTAAAGAGGGAGCTTGTAAGGAAATAAGGACAAATAATGGATCTGCAGAGCGATGCTGTGCTCCACAAAAGCAACTGAAGGAGTTTCAAAGAGATTTGAGAGTTTGATTACACGCTGATGATACTCCTGTTGCAAGGTGAGTGGAAGTCTAGCGTGATCTAATTAGCAAAAACTGGAACATGAGGACAGAACTGACAGTGCTGGGATGTTTCAGGAGGTGCTGTCATTTAGCAAACGTGACCAACTCAAAACCCCAGTGAGAGAACAGTATGACAAGGGAGGTTAATGAGCCCAAAGTCACCCCTTCTTTTCTAAATCTAAATTGAAATCTGTTTCGGAAAATTGGTTAAAATTGTGCATATGTTTCAGTGGAGCACTGGACTCATAATTTTGCCTGTTAGTAGAGGATTGGTATCATTCAAATTTGCAACTGTATTTGGATTGCTTTGGTTATCAAACTATAAGAACATGCATGGTGAAACATGAGAAAATTGCTAGAAACAGATCTAAAAAAACAGCTGGAAAAATTATGCTGAGACTCATTAGCAGATCACAATTTGGGGTGATGTACACCAATTTAAGTTTGAGGATGAAGTACAGATTGCATCAGCATATTTTTAATGTGCTTTTTTTGTTAAGCCATTTTAGAGTTTGTATGGTTAAGTAATCAACAAGAATGTTTATCAACATTTACTGTCTATTTATATGTTAATAAAATGTGTAGAAATAATTCTGTAGGATGTTATTTTTTAGAAGCTTGATTAATATTTCTAAAATTAGTAAGCAATAGATGTGATGAGCAGCTCGAGTGCTATAATTTACTACCATTGACACCCACCTATTTCTTCCCCAGCCCTAAATTATATGGCTCATTATTTACAAGACTGAGAATTGGTGGTGTTGTGGTAGGAGCTCCAATGTTAGGTTTTAGTACTTCCTTACAATAAGTCTGTCTTCTCCAATTAATTAATTCAAATTCTGACTTCACATCCTAGCAATCTTTATTACAAGGTTTGGTCCTAAATAAAGGTTAAAATCAAGCAGACATGTGTTGAAAATACTGCAGCAAGTAGTGAGAAAAAATAGCAGAGTACGTGTAGTTGTGCAAGTAAATAAAGAAATTCTTTGTTATTTTTGGCAAGAGGTGGAGAAGCATGTGATGTCCAGTTGTAGCTGTAGCCAAGGATTTATCTTGGGGCTAAATACTTTATAGGCAAACAGTAATTCCTTTTTCGCCCCACATCAGCTGAACACTATTTCGGGTCAAGAATGCTGTTTGCAGAAGTTGACCAGCCCTACAACCAACCACTAATATTTAAGTGATTTATAATATTAGGGACATGTTGTTACTGAGGGTGTATCCTGCTATTTTGTGAAGAGTTGACCAAGGCAAAATGCTGAACTGTAATGCAGGATGCAAACTGGTCGATACATTTGCTCCGTCCTGTTGTCTCTATAGCTAGTGGCGTGTCTGATGGGCTCAGGCTAGCGTGGCAAGGACTGCTCCTCAGGGAAGGATGTCAGACCAGATCTGGAAGGTTGGTGCTTCACAGTTATTTTCAGGGCTGGCTGGGGAAGTCTCTTCGTCTTATAAAGCAAGAGCACTCATTTAAATGAATTGGGGCTTCACATGCTCATTCTCACCTTGTCATCTTCTAAGCTCCAGGTCTTGAGAGTCAGGCCTTTCCTGGCAGCACTTTGCTCATGGTTATGCACGTTATGTATCTGTGAACGTGTTATGGGAGTTGGCAGCTAACGAGGCGGGAGGAAGAGCTCACCGTGTGGGGTGTGGCGATTGGGATGGCCAGAACTGGAAGACTACTGGGGGTTTTACAGATGTTCCTCGGAAAGCCCCCACAAAGCACGAGGTTGCTTTCCTCCAGGTAGTGGCAGACCGGGGCGGGCAGAGAGGAGAATTCGCGGTAGGAGAATCTCAAGTTGTCCTCCCAGGGCTTCCCGAGGGGACCGTCAGCTGGCGCTGAAGAGGCTCGGCCGCCGAGCTGCTGCCAGGGGCGGTGATGGCCACACAGCTGCCTCGGCCGGTCCGTGCGGGAGGGCAGGAGAGGCGCCCGGCGTCCCTCCCCGGGCCGGCCGGCGCTGCGAGCGAGCCGCGGAGCGGGCGGGCGGGGAGGGGAGCGCGGTGCGAGCGCTGCCGGCGGGCGCGGGGCGGCGGCGGCTGCGGCGCGCGGCGGGGCCGGGCGGGGGCGCTGCCGCCGGGCCGGGCGGAGCGGAGCGGGCGGCGGGAGCGCCCCGCAGGCTGCGCCCCGCGGGCTGGGCGGGGGCCGGGGCGCGCCGGAGCGGGGCTCGGCCAGCGCCCCCTCCGCAGCGCTCGGCGGGGCCGCGGCCCGCCGCTCCGGGGCGATGGGCGGCGGCGGGCGCCGCTAGGCCGCCGCGGGCAGGGCGGAGGCGGGAGGAGGCGGAGGAGGCGGCGGCCGGGGGCGGGTTGGGTCCCTCCCCGGGAAGATGAGGCGGAGGCCCGGTCTGTCGAGCGGGCTGAGCTGGGGCTCTTCCCTCGCAGCCGCCAGGACAAGATGGCAGCGGCCGAGGCGGCGGCGGCAGCAGCAGGAGCGGCGGGGCTGAGCGGCTGAGCCCGGCCGGAGCGGCGCTACCCGGAGCGCTCCCGGACATGCCCAGGGCGGCGGCGGCAGCTCCAGCGCGGACGCCAGCGCGGCCCGATCCGTGAAGGTGAGCGGCCGGCGGCGAGCGGGGCCGGCCCCGGAGGGCGGCGATCGGCGCTGCCTCCGCCGGCGGCGGCCGTGCCCTGCCCGCGGGGAGCTCCGGGGCAGAGCCGACCCCCCCTGCCCGGGGCAGCGCCGCCGGCCTGGCCGAGCGCGGCGCCGGGGAGCGGGCAGCGCCGCTTCCCCTTCCCGCTGCCCTCGACGGCGCTTGCCCCGCCGCGTCCCCGAAGTTTCCCGTTCCCCGGCGCAGCCAGGCGCCCACCCCGAGCCGCCCCGGGTGCCGGGCGAGGCCGCCGCCGCCCGGCGGGGGAGGCGTGGCCGCCCCTCGCCCGTTCCCGGCGGCGGCGGCGCTGCCCCGCTCGCCTCCGGGCGCGCCGCCTCCTCCTGCGCCTTGTATGGAGCGCCGGGGCCGGGCGGGCGGCGGGGGGTCCCGGGGTGGCGCCCGGGCGCGGTCGCGGCTCCGCCCGCTACGGGTCCTGCTCGGCCGCCGCCGCCGCGGTGGCTCCTGGCAGTCCCGGCGGGACGCGACCCTCGGCCCCTGAGCCCCGAGGAGAGACCCGCGGCACCCGCGCTGGGGGGAAGCTGGGGCGGCAAATGGTGCCGAGGGCCGGTATCACTAACAGCAACTGGAAAGGAAGTGGACGCTTTAAAATTTGGTCAGTTCCCAAGAACGAGCTCTGTGAAAACAGAGGGGTTTGTTTGCTGGAGGCTTTACCGTAATGGTTGCGGCAGGGATTGTGCGGGGTTTGTTCTGGATTCGTCGTGGTATCAATTGTAAAGCTGGCAGGTGCGTTTACGTGTGTTTAACGCTGTAGGAAATAGTGATGAGTTTGTAAAAATTATTTTTATTTAAATCAAGCCCTCAGTCGTCAGTGCTATGTGCTTACACGTATATAAAGAGCTTGCTTTTGAGGCTGTACTTTTGTTACTAACTGTTGCATCTGACTTAAAATGTCAGAAACTGCGATTGTTTCCTTTTTTGTTAACTTAGTTTTTGGGACTCGAGGGCTTGACTTCCCAGAAATTATGTGGCGCTCTGATGTTTTTGCATCTTCGTACTTGTGTATTTTGCATCTTCCTACTTGTGTATCGCCTTATTTATTTCGGTTACTTTAGTGTCTTTAAATTGTGGGAAAGTACTTTCTTATGAGAGACAATTACATTAGGTAAAGCTGCAGTTGTTGATAACAATGCATGTTTCTGTGATTATTTTTTTTTCCGCCCAGTATTACCTCCCATTACATCATTTGCAAAAAGTTTAGGCTCCGATTGATGTCACACCAAGCAGGAAAGCTCGGATGACTGTGAGCACTTACTTTCTGACATAATAATTCCATAACAGAGTTAATTTGCTAGAGCTTTCTATGAACTAAGTTTAAAATACACACAGTAAGTGTCTAACAAGCGTGGCAGCCAGCAGCGAGATTAATTAAAGCACCTGGAAAATAGGTCAATACTGTATTACGAAGTGGCATGGTGAGATGGCAAATAAATAGAGCAAAGTGTTAACGCGGACTTACCGGGGGAAAACTGATCCCGGTGGAGCGGCGGTGACGGCTTTATCTGCGCTGCCGCGGACCTTTTATGGTAGCGCGCAGTGAGGGGGTGTTTGCAGCCCTGCAAAACAGGGCTTGGACTTCTCACTCCCTCCACTTGCTCCTGGGGGCTTCTCTTGTAGTTGCTCGCTCAGGGTGTGGCACCGCTTGTGCTTGTAAATTATTTTTGTACATAGATAAATTTGGCTGGGTGTTGTAATTCCGAGTGCGGTGGTGGTGGTGTGTGGCTGTCCGGGCTTGGGGACGGTTTGTAATTGGACGGAATCCGTGAGCTGGAATAAAGTTTCATTGAAAAATTGCTCGGGAAGCTGCCCCTGTGCCCTGGGGTCTCTGCGGCATTTGTGATTTTTCTTTGTTTCAGGTTTTTTTGTGTTTGCATCTTCCCTCCCTCCTCTCTTTCAAACAACTACCTACAGAAACAGGGAAATGAGACCGGCTCCTGCATAACAAGATAGCAGAGACAAAGACAGGGTGTGGGGAGGAAGAGTGAGCTTGCAACTCATCTTACAGAGCTAACTGATAGAAACACTAGAATTTGCATGTGCTGCTTTCCTCCTTGTGTCCTCCAGTTTGTAGCAGTTGCTTCAAAACAAGTGATGTTTTGGAGGTGATTTTTCCAAAAGCATCTGTCGGATTGATCGCATCTGTTAAAAGGGATGGGAGGCTGAGCAGCACTTCCAGAGGCAGGGGATTGCTTAGCTCGCCAGCCCCTGGGTGGAACAGAAGTAACTGTGCTTAATTCTTGTGAAAACCCCCATCAAAATCTGTAGGAATGTCAGGCTGTGTTTTTCCAAGCTTGCGTGTTTAAGTGTATGTACCCCTCTTTGTACTATTTCAAAGGATTGCACACTTCCTGTTTTTAGAATAGTTTTCTTTTTACCTCTATAGGTTCTCTTTCTTGTATTTTCTCTTTTGCCAGTGTGCTGATCATGGCAACAAAGGCCCTTTTGACAAAGCGGTGCGTTTTGAAACAGGAATTTTGTAGCTGGCCTTCTTGCATGTAGGGGGGAGAAGAGCAGTGTTGGTAACGGGCACAGCACTGTCATTTGAAGCTGAACATGTATTTTGGAGGAATGTTAAATACAGAAGGAGAAACTGCTTTTAGTGGAGCTAAATTTCACTGTTGCAGTGTGAGGTGTCGTGGCATGCGAGTGCTGTGCACACACAGAATAGTTCCTGCAGGCAGTGTCGCTTTCTGCACAGAACTTGGCGGGGTAAAGCAGAGGACAGCGAGGCCTCCTTACATTTTTTTATTAGATCAGCATTGGCTTTTCTGAATATATATAATGATTTCATCTGATCTGCAGGAGCGTTACAGTTGAATTAAACTGCTCTGACTGACAGAAGTAGGAGTTGGGTAGAGCAGGCCTGATAATCACCTGGTGATCCTTGGTTGAGGGAAGAAGAAATGTGGATGTAGCATGGTGGTACTACCAACATTCCTCTGTCATGAGTTTGCTATTGAATTTTGTGAAATAGTGTCCACCTTTCAGACCTCAAAAAAAGCTTGTTCCTACCATTTTGCGTATTCCGAGTTACTAAGTCACTGAAATGTTCCATTTCTTGAGATCCCTTCACTGACAATCAGAGGTGGAGTGGAAAGTGATGTATTACTTTTAATAGATCTTGAAAGAATAGCTTCTTATTTTGGATAAGTACAGGATGGGTCTTTAGGTATCTGAAACTGTATTTCAGAACCCTGGCTGGGCTAAGCACAACACCAAGCATGGGGAAAGGAGCAAGGATGAGCACTGAGCCTGTTAGAGACGGCTGCTGTGTGTGCAGTGCACCTGAAATGAGCAAGTAATTCTATTTAAAGCAACCTAAAATAACAAGTGCTATGATATGGGTTAGTAATGGGTTACCTTTTCTGACTTCTACAGGCAGTGAACACCCTCTGTTTAACCTGAAATAACCTATAATGAAGGATAAAGCCTGGAAAATCCTGTTACCTGGTCTTGGCTTCCCCCACCCCCCTTTAGAGACTGTTTTGATTTACAGCTTCTACCTCTTTTACAGAAGTTTAGAGAAATTGTTGCTTCATTTTTCTTCAGAGTCACTAAGTTTTGAGTGACAGGTGAGCAGGCGAACAACATGTAATTGTGAAAGTGGATTTTAGTTGGTGACTTTATTTGATAATGTATTACCTACAGGCTAGGTCTCCTCCCACCAGTTCTTCAGTTTTATTTCTGTGTAGTGAATGTTGAAAACAATGGCAAACAGTGTGAGTCTTGGTTTTAGATGCAGTTTGGGGGTAATCTTTGTAAAGTTTTGTAGTGTTTTTTTCATGGTGTATCACTTTTTTTTTTCCATATAGCATCCTAATGCTCCATTTTTGAGAGTGAGTAACTTTCTGACAAAAGGGAGTTGATCTCTGGTATAGCAGTTGGGCTTGGAAAAGGAAGAAGAGCCAAATAACTCAACTGTTTTTTAAGCAAGTCAACTCAAGTAGTTTAGTTCAATTTTTTTTTCTTATGCTGAGACTTGGAGTCAGTGTGTAATTTCAAAATACCTCTCCCTATGTTATTAACTTAACATATTTATTAGTTCCAGCATTATGTAAACTTTTTATACAGTCTTTTTTATGTTATGTTTTTAGAAAAAGATTAGAAAATTATTCCTTTTTGTAAGTAAGAAATATAATCCTTTTCTCCCCCTTTTCTCCAGTTCCTTTATGCTCTTACAGTATTTGGGTACAACAGGAAAATGCTATGTTCAAGTTCCAAAACAGAGCAATAAAATAAGATGCAGTCAAACATCCAAAGACAAAACAGATATAAGAAATATTTTCCTATCTTTTAGTGTGATCAAAGCTACAGCAACTCCCAATATTAAAAAAGTAATTGGATTCTTATGTACAGAGAACTCTTTTTGCATGTTAGGAGGGGCACTCCCATCAAAAAAGCTATCTTTAAAATCAGTAGTCTTAAACACATGCTTTCCATTCTTGCTGGAATAATTTAACAGTTCCAGAAAACATTTAGTGCTTTGTAAGGCACATTACAAATTAAGTACAAATCATGTTTTTAATGTAAAAAGTCAGTTATTGTCAAATGAAAGTCTGCTTTTATTTGTATGAACATCACTTGCTGGATATGTACAACACTGTAATAACCACCCACTTAGAATAAGTGCTGGAAAACCTAGGGGCAGGAAAGCTCAGGTCCTGATACCTGTGCAGGGTCCTCGTTAAAAGAGGAGGATTTGGAGATTGTTGGAGATGCCCATGGCCACTTTTCCAGGCCTGTTGGAAGCCACTCTGTTCTGGAGGCTGAGCTGCTCTGGGTTACCACGCTCGCTGTCCTGCAGCTGTTCTTTGTGTGACCAGGACACTCAACTTCCAAGGAACTTCCAATTGCTGGGTGTGGCAAGATTTTTATCATGAATCTTGGCTTGGCTGCTACCTTGCCCTGGGGCAAGCAGCTACCAGTACCTTAGAAAAACTGCTTTGGGTTATTTTAGGAGTTTTGCTTTAGTTTTGCTTGACTCTCCGTTGTGAACTGTGAGATGGAAGTGGATCGCCTCTCCATGTGCTGACCTCATCTTGCAGTGGTGAAGTGAGATGGCAAAACTGGTCCCTGAGCAGGAAAAAGTGCCAGGAGAGCAACTTCAGCTGGGACTGTAATAACTGGTGCAGCTGTGCTTTGTGTGGGGTTGGAGTGTCCTCATTGCAAAGATGTTTGCTGCTTTTATTAGCGTGACCAGATCCCTCCAGGCCTGCTCCCTGGGGTCTCTGGATGTCAGCTGACAACTGAACCTCTCCCTGTTCCTGCTGGAATAGACTGAAACAAGTGCCTGCCTGCAGAGGACCTAGGGCTGGATGGGGAAGCTCACCTATAAAGGCAAAAATGCAGAGGGAAAATTACTTCAATACTGATAATCATTAAAAAGTTTATAAGGGAGGAAAGTAAACTTTTCTTACACATGATCTAAGCTCCCTTTGGAAGACAAGAGTAACCACTAGTATCAGGTATCCATGAAAATATCTATATACACAGTTTTGTCTAAAGCTTTATTAATTTACTTTTGCAAAAGGGGCTTAATTTTTCATATGTAGATAGAATAAACATTTCTTCTCCTGTGTTTCCACAGTCTCAACATGTTTACTACTTTGTTTTGGTCCTTTGTCAGCATTTAAAAAACAATGCTGTTTACTTTTACCAAATTCCACTACTTTAACTAAAATATATTAATTTTTTCCCTCTTTCCTATGGTGCAGATTTTGTCTGTTGGCACAATTGGTGGAACTTACACAATTTCCAGGAGGATTTTTAGTTGTTTCTTGTAAGATGCCTTTTTGACTGAAGCTGTTGATATGCATCAGTGTCTTGTAAACATCTTCCTTCCTGTGTTTTTCCTAGAAACTTCGGTCATCTGCTGCTTCTTACCCCTTTCCTTTCAATTCTTCCTTGTTTTTTAAACTATTGGACTTGGTTGCTTGGTTGTCTGTGGTCTGTGTGTTCCAGTTGGGAAGTTTTTTCCACAGCTTCTTCTTGAAGATTTATAGGGATTGTGTGTGGATAGAAGAGGTACTCAGTCTCTATTTTTCAGCATTTGAATCTGTGAAATATGGGAATTTTGGTGTTTCAGATCTTGTGAAGCCCTTCAGAAGAAACCAGATTTGTTTCTAAGAGGAGAAAAAAGCTCTTTGTCTCCTCTTTCCATATCTTTTAGTACCAACTTATTTTGT
The DNA here is from genome assembly GCA_034509425.1 of Eopsaltria australis. Classification (NCBI taxonomy): domain Eukaryota; kingdom Metazoa; phylum Chordata; class Aves; order Passeriformes; family Petroicidae; genus Eopsaltria; species Eopsaltria australis. The sequence continues at coordinate 188,541 of JAVTVJ010000150.1, forward strand.
GATTCATGAAATTAGTTGATATTCAGCCTAATAGGAGTGGATTGTTTTCATGAGATGCTAAAGGGTGATTTTAATAACTTTTCTTTATGGCTTTTGTAATGATGCTGTGAGCTGACTTCTTCCTTTAGACTGTGTCAGCTCTGAGCCCAGCAAGAGGACAGGGTGGGAAGTTTGCCCAAGAAATACTTTGGGAGCTCTTTGTGACAAATGCTGTTTGAGACTAAATGTGTTTTTAAAACTCTGTTGCAGAGATGTCTAAACATTCTTTTGAAGATTAAAACAAGAGTGGCTGTTAAAAGTTTATTTATGCTACAAGTGGGAAGATTATTAAACATGGAGGGGAATACAAAAGAGAGAAAATGTTTGCACGTTTATCAGTAGTATTATCGCCCCCAGGTAGTTGGGTCATATTCTGCATATAATCTTGCCTTTGTTTTTGCATGCTTTCTGTGTAGTTAAATCAATACTTTGCATAGGGGAGAGGGAGAAATTTCTTGCCCTGGTGGCTTTGGGAAACATTATAATATGGGTTATTACAGTTATTCATTCATTAGGTGGCAGAAGGCTGATCCTTCTGTGAAAGAGAATGGATTTCTAATGCACTGATATTTACCTGTAGGAAATACTACTTCCTCCACATCCTTAGAAAGCTGAAAGAAGTGGTAAACATCTCTTTTTTCCTCTGTTTTGTTTTTTTTTTTTTTTACTATTCTACATATCCCATGTCCAATTTATACAGCTGTTTTTGGCAAGTAACCAGTGCTATTTTCATGATGGTGTTGCTTACAAGGAAAGAAAAACACCTATTATATAAAAGCAAAATATCCAAACCATGTTTAAATAAGGACTTTTTATTATGGGAACAATACTGGGACTTTACAGAAGTTTTTTTTTCTATCTGTGTGTGTATAAAAATAGCTTTCAAACATGTGCTTACTGTGTGCATGTGTGTTGACCTCAGTCTGTATATGTTTGAAAGTTGTTGCTGGATGTAGCTGGGGCAACTGACCTGAAAACTGCAGCAGAAAAAGATCAATCAAGATAAGTGTGTTGGATTAGATGCCTTAATTATTTTAGAGTTAAGTCTGTTTTAAAACAAATAAAGGCTTAAGTTCTTATTTACTCTGACATTTTTGTTGCAGAGGAAGTTGAGTAAGCTCTAGGTGTGCTGTCTTGACAACTCGGTAGCTGCTTGATAATGACATTCTTGTTGGCCTTCTTGGAAGAGGGACTGATTTTTCCATGTATTTGGGGATAGTTTTGTCTCAAATATTACTTACTGCCAGGTAGTTCTCAATGTGTAGGAATCAGTTTTATTCACCTCTTTGGTACAGGAGAGCCTGATTTGCAAAGTTTTGCATTGCATGTCAGACTGAATGAGCTCAACAGGTTATTTATGTGTGCTGCTGCAGACTTAATGTGCAGGTTCTGTGGGGAGAACAGGAATTTTGTGTTGTATTCTTTGTTTTGTTGTTGTTTGGGGATTTTTTGTGTGTGTGGGTTTTTTGTTTTTTTTTTTTTTTTTGTCGTGAAGGTGAAAATCTTTTATATTGCGAGGGAGAAAGATAATTTTTGGTTGAATTTCCTCCACTTTGAGTAGTTGAGAGAACTTGATGAACTCCATGTAAGTAGGACCCCTTCATGTTCATGCAGATGTGCTGGCATGCCAGACATTGTGTGAAGGTGAAGTGGCAACAAACATCTAGATTTCTATTCTTACAGGAGCTGTATTTGATATTGTCTAGGGCTATTCTAAAATGAAACATCTAAATAAATTGCTTAGCCATTGGGTTGGTCCATGTCTAGTTCTAACAAAAGCCCAGCATTCTAAAAAATTGAGCAATTGCATAAAAATGAAATGACTGTAAATAAGAAAGGACTAAGAAGGAATTTTTAAAAAATAATACAGTGGCATTTGAACATGTGATACACCAACAGGCAGTTTGAGTTAATCCCCTCTATGAAATTTTATTTCTGCTTTAGGGAAGGTGGCAGAATCTTTTGGAAATACTTACAGCAATGCAAGAAGTATCCTGCCTGTCTGCTTGCCTCAGTCCCTCCTGTTGCATTGAAGGGTGACAAACAATAGCAGTGGTTTGAATACATCCTTGTGTTGTGCACAAGGTGTGGGCTCTCCTAAACCCCACTGTTAGGGACTTTTAGTTGAGTGTGCCTACTGTTTCCAGGTTCAAAAAGAATTAGTCTTCTAAAAGAAGAGATTAGGCTGGCGAGGCCCTGGCTGGTTGAAATGTGCTGTTTATGTTGATGGTGGCACATTCTGATTTGGAGGGCATGTTCTCACTGGGGGCTGGTGGCCAATGCTGCACTGCTTGTGCTTGCTTTCCAGCTGCACGACAGCAGCTTGCCCAGAAGAAAAAGAAGTGCTTCAAGTATTGTTTCATTTATCTTTTAGCTATGGTTGCAGTCATATTGGTATCACAAGATTTAGCTTTTGATATTCGTGGAAAATATGAATAAAGCAATTGTATTCTTGAGTGCTGCTACTGGTGCTATGGCAGCGTTGAGTCATAGCAGTTCACTCTGATATTTTATGTAAAATATGTTTGTGCTCAGTGTATGGCGTCAGTTCTGTTTCCAAGTATTGAGACAATGGTGCAATTGAGACTGGTTTGTATCACACTAAAACAAACTGATATTTTCAATTTCTGCTATCAGTGCAACATTGGCGGTGTCTGATTAAAAGTATCTCCACTGTTGCACAGAGCTAAGTCAGCCCCGTAACATCTTTTTAGGTGGTTAGTAACTAAGTTTTACAACTGCAGAATTGGATCATTGTATCGTTTGCTTCTCAGTAAAACTCTCTCAAGCTTGGAACCAACCTTTGGCCTTTCAGCCTCGACCTGTGCCACTGACCTGTGCAGGACTGAGGTTCCATGTTGGGCAAAGGCTATGTTGGCTCAGTTGAATTCTCTTGGTGTGTGTTGGGCTAAAATCCCTGAGCTCTGAAATAAGTATTGTAATCAAGGATGGTAATGATTTCCTTTTGTCATAAAACTGCCTCTCTGGTTGCTACCCCAGAACTGGGTGTTGGCTTCTTTGGTGAGCTCCCATCAGCTGCCTTTGCATCTCCTGGTTCTCTGTGGTGGAGTGTGTGTGTGCCTGGGCAGTTTGTGTGCAGAATTGCCTCTGTAGTTATGTGAGGAAATGATTTATACCCAATGAGTTACCTGAAACACCTCAGTACTTTCTCCTGTGCTCTGCTCTCTCCCTTCTGTGGGTCACAGATATGCTCACAGAACTGGTTTTGAGGTGGCCAGAGGATGGGACTCCCTGCGCTTGTATTTCTGGACACTTTGCACTCTCTGTGGATATGTTTTCCTTTATAAATTGCATGAAACCCAATTGCCAGTGCTTTGTTATTAATTGTACAGCTGGAGTAAGGGAATTCCTCAGGGTGAACAGGTCATGGGGTATGAAAGTACTTGCATCAGTACAGCTTGTTCAGCTACATATCCAAAATAAACAATAACATAGAGGTGCTGCTACTACTGGTAATGAACTTTTATCTGTGGAGAAAGAGGGCAACTAATTCAGCTTTGTATTTGCTAAATAACTTGAGAAGTTGGGTGTCACCTAATATAAAAAGAACAATTGTTTTACCTGGAAAAAGTTACAGTTAGTGTCCTTACAGTGTTTCCAAAGTGATGCATAATGTAAACAAAACATTTCGTAAGTGCCACTGCTCAAATTGTGCATTTGCTGGAAGTTACTGAGCTTTTAGAAAGCCTCCCTGGATGCCCAGCTGCACTGCCAGAAGGGTGTGAGAGTGTTGGAACTGGTTCTTGCCCATGGAGGCCTGAAAGAAGTTGGAAAACAAGTTTTCTTGGGTTACAATTTAACTCTGTTATTAGGTGGCTGCCGCTGGCTGGGCTTTGCCTGCCGGGAATTTACTACACCAGGAACAGCTTGGTGATTGCACTGCTTGGGGCAGGTGGAAGGAGCTGTATTCTGCAGATGAATTAAGGGAACGGTGTGGCAATTTCTCCTGAGCTCTCCTGCAGTGGCCTTATTAACCAGTTCCTTTGCCACACACCCCCCTCGCTCAGTCATGTGGAAATGTCACTGTACAGTTAATTATTAATGGTGGGCAGGCCTGGAACAGCCTGTGCTGCTCGAGGTTGTCACAGTCTGCCAAATCCGTCCTGTTCCTGAGTTTGCCTACAACTGCCCGAGAAGGCTGGAGATGTAATTTTGAGAAGTAAAGAGCATTGTTACAGTTAATGAACAATAGCAAGATGTTAACCAGAGGTGCCTCAGTTTGCTGAGACACATCTTCGTGGTTGGCTGCTCAGGTTCTGTAGAGAGAAGCTGGGCTGGGGGACACAAACGGTGAAGTGCCTCCTGTTCACTGACATTACTTTGTGAAAATATGTTAAATTATTTAAAGGATTAGACAATGAATCTACTTAGTTGAAATATGTTTGCTTCATTACTTTGTTCATATTCATATTTCTTCAGAAGCACAGAATTCACAGTCTTGACTCTGGTCAGAAGTCGCATGTTTTGTATAGTTCAAATTTTATAAGCCAAGTTTTCCCAGTTCTCTCTGCTTTTGACTCATTCCTTTGAAGGGTGCCTGTTTAGAGGCAGTAACAGTTGGTAGGAGTTTACTTCCCTGCAATATTCACTAGCAGTGAGGTGGAATGCAGCAACCTCCAACTGGAGAATACAAGCTGGAGAACTCGAGCCAAATTTGGCTTGTGTGTACCACTGCCCAGGAGCAGTCACTGTGCTGCAGTGAAGTTTTTACACTCTCCTTGCACTTGGGGAAGGAGAAGAGGGCTTTAAAGCTATGTGTGGGGGAATGGACTACTTCTCTGAGACTAAAACTGAAAGTCAGGTGTGAAGTTACTCAAGTGGCCAGAGGCTGCCTGTGGTACTGTCACCTGGGGATTGCACTTTTCAGTACTTCTGATGGTTTTATTTACTCTGCTTTGGTTTGCATCCTGGAAGGGTCTTGTAGTGCACACACTTGGTTTTTTGTCTTAAATTAAATTTAACTAGAAGATGTGCACTGGCTGCTTATGAATGTTCAGGCTCCAATAACCTCCTTGAAATGAGCACAGAAGATTTTTCTTTCCTTTAGTACTGGTTGCTTGGCTCTGTACATCCCTCTCTTATTCTGCTGCTGAGCTTGTTAATGTAGGTGTAGTCTGACCAGCTTCAGCTTGGATGAGGAAGCAGGAATAGTCTCATTGAGAATATGCAGAAAGATGTATAAACTCAGTGAAATGTTTTGTGATGGGGGAAAGAAAGATCCACCCTCTGCTAGGTAAAAATGTGCTGTGTATTATTTTCTTTTGCTGGGAGTCCTGGTTTAAAAAAAAAAAAAAGGGCAACAAAAAACCTGCAACACAATAACTCTTTATTCTTTCAGGTGTAGCTATCCATAGGATTGTATTGTAACCCAAATGCCTCAAAATAGTTAAAAAAAAAAGGTTCTGAACCTCACAAACAAGTCAACCCAGTAAGAAAAAACAGAACCAAAAAACCAAACCATCCCCAACCACAAAAAAACCCACAACCCCAAACCAACAAAAAACCCCTTGCAACACAGCAGTGCTGTTATAGTAGAGGGTGTTGTGGTATTTTCCCTTTCTCTTCAAGGTTTGTTGTGCAGCTCTGCTGTCTGTGGGGGTTTGTTTTCATCTGGGTGGGGGGAAATCAGTTCTGTTTATAAATTTAGCTTCTCAAAGCAAAGGCCTCTAGCAGCTGGTTGTATTGGACAGTTCCATGCTGTTCTGATGGACTTCATTGCATATGTGTTGGGTAGAGTGTGCTTCTGTCTGAAATGCCTTCTGAGAGTGTGTGGCAGAGGTCTTTGAGCAGTCTCAGCTGTAGGATGCTGCAGGGTTTTATGTGGCTATTTCACTGGTTATGTGAAGACACTGTAGCTTCTCCAAATGAGATTGGCATCTAGAAGTGTGTATTTAGAGGAAAAACAAGCGAAATGATGGGAGTAATGAAGAAGTGTTTAGGGAAAGGTAAGAAATTAGGTGATTGTACAAGTCCATTTTTTTTTGTGTGGAGTAAAATTTTACTTTATTAGCTCAGTCTCTCATGATTGTATCAAAGGTTGTTCTTCCAGGGTATGTTATTCCTTCTATTTAGTGCTCAATTTTCTTTTTTGTAGTTTTTTTTCCCTAATTGCTAAAAATGTTCTTGTAATGGATCAGTAAACACTTCTCATCTGCAAACAGAGCTGTTCCTGTGGTCGGAGTTCAGGGTTGTGGAGTTAGGCCTGTAAGAAACACACTAACCCCAAAAAATGATAGTCTAGGTTTTCTTATCCAACTGAAATTAATATTAAAGAGAAAGCTGGGGCTGTGTTCCTCCAGGCCTTCTGAACTGGTTTGAACAGCATGAGCTATAGAAAATTTACACGTTTTTGAATGCCAGTGGTTTCCACAGCCTCAGATGAGGATTTCAGTGTCCCTCTGGTTCTCCCTCATACTGGACTGTTGTCCTGTCTTCTGAAAACATCCTTAATTTCAGTGTAGCTTTTTCAAAGTAGTTATCATCATCATCATCATCTAGTGCCCTCAACTTCAGCGACATGCTTACACAGGCAAATACCTTCTCCAGAAGTTAAATGGAGCAGGATTTTTGCTGTTAGGTCACGGCAGAGCCAGGGCAAGTGGACCTGCTGGGCTGGCTGCAGCTTGGCCAGATTCTCACCTGTGGGCCAGGTGTCCCCACTCCCTCCTGCTTGGAAGGGCACTGGACCTGTTTCTGCCCAGGGGCCTCATGGTGTGGCTGTGCCTCTGGGTCTGCCCAGCATTTAGATTTGCCTGAGAGTCACAAAGATGATGCTGGGCATCTGGACCCCCTTGTCAGCAAGCTGGGATAACACACTGTGTCCTTGAGAAGTTCCTTTGCTTTTGAAGTGTAAATGTTTTTTGAGTTTGAATATTTTTCTTGTTTCCTGCACATGTGTCAAAGAGTAAGGGGATTGTGATGAAAAAGCAAGCAGAGTATTTTTTAGTGGGAACCTTGAAAAGATTTTAAGAAGAAAACCCCCAAGCATTATTTTGATATTTCAATATCTTTGGCAGATGTGGTATTCAAGTCATCCCAGAACTGGAGGAATAGGAAAGTGCTGATAGAAGGTTTGGCTTGGCCTGAACTGTGCAGGTGCCACTGTAAGCTTCAGAGAGGTTTGGATGTATGTGTGCTTTGGGGCAGTCAGTGAGAGCTGATTTTTGGATATCTAAATAATATGATCAGGGTAAGGGATTTATTTAAATATAATTATGATAGAAAAGGTGGTGAGACCTCATAGCCAGTAATAATGCTTATGCACCTTGTAATGGGGTATGTTATTTAGGAGAGAAGTCAAGAGCTTGGGGAATTTTTGCATGTGTTTTGAGGTTAATAGTTGGTGTTAAATCCTTGGTGTGGAGCAGGAGGCCAGTGGCAGTCCCATCATGTTTTGTGGCAGGAGAGCCCAGCTGCTGGCTGTTTCCTGGCTGTCTCCAGCTTTCTACATCATCTGGCTCCAGGAAATCAGCTTTGGGAAGGAGAGGGCTTCGAAGTTTTCTTCTGCAGCTGGGACAAAACCCATAAGATGATTCTAAACTGAGGTGTTGGTATGATTATTTTAATTGCTCTTAAGATATCTAAATGTTCATTTGCATAAATCAAATCACAGTTTCTGAATAATTATGCTGTGCTTTTGGTTAGTTTTAATTTGATCAGAGTCACTGCAATGTCTAGCTCAAGTTTTATGTGACTCATCTGCAATTTAAATACCTATTGCCAGAATTTCCATGTGCTTGGTATGATTAAGTGATTTAATTAAGGTATTATTGGTATTGAATTTGTCTCTGGGAGCTGATCAGACTGGTATAAGCCATAACTTCCCTGAAACCTTGTATTTTCACTGGGGTCCATCCAGAGCCTTTTCCTTACTATTTAGCATGACTACATGACAGACAAGTTTAAGGCTAGTGTTTGACAGGTCTGGAAGGGGACACTGACTCCGTGCATAGAGGACACCTGGAAGGTAAATTCAGTGCCTTTACAACCATGACTCTGTCTCTGATACATGAAGTTCTGCGGTGGGGTGGGGTAGAACTCAGGGAAGGCACCTGCCTTTCGTGAATGGATTAGGTTACTGTACATGGTAATTTACTGGAACGTTGTTGTTTATGTGTACATACCCGTGCCTCCTAAGTTATTTTGGGCCCCATCACATGGCTTAATCACTTTCATTTTCATCCCAGTGAAATTCTTTCATCTTTGGCAGTTGTGACATTTGTCTGTTCTGGGAAGCCTGATGGTGCTTACAATGAGTAGGTTGGATACCTTGTATAACAGGTAGCATTGACTCACAGTCAAGAATTCTGAGTTATTTTATGTCATCATTGCTAAACATTTGAATTGGTTTTTCAGTTGTGTTGCTGAACACCGTGCTACTTTTGTATGTAGAAATGGTGGGAGGTTTTAAATGAAAGCTGAGTTTAATAGCGCAAAGGTAGGACCCCTGCTTGAAAAATGACACGTAGTGCTCTGCTGCAGACTGTCTCAGTCTTGTGCAACCAGCTAAAGCACTTAACTGCAGTAACCTGCTGCTACTAAAGTCCTTGTGTGGGCACTGGTAAAGCGTGAGGGCCTTGTTCTGGCCACAAGAAACTAAATATAAAACAACTTTAGACAAGCTCATTTGGAGAACATAATTGTGTCCTGATTTTCCTTTTAGAAGCAGCAGCTGCTGGAAAGCTTGGAAATGTGCACAATTTTCACTTGTTTTTTCTTTTTCTGTTCCCCTGTAGGTATGGCCTCACAAGTCTTGGTCTATCCACCATATGTTTATCAAACCCAGTCAAGTGCCTTTTGTAGTGTGAAGAAACTCAAACTAGAACCAAGCAGTTGTGTGTACCACGAAAGAACCTACCCGCAAATCTATGTGAACGGTAAAAACTTTGGAATTTCTCCCCACAGGGTTAGTACCTTCTTTCAGACTAAAAACCCATTTGATAGACCTCGAGGACAGAGCTTTTGGTTGCAGTCAAATGCTGTTGCTTTAAAAAATACTGCAGGTGCTACAAAAGCGTTGGCAGCGTGGGCGCAGCAACCTCAGCTGGAGGCCCCTCGGGCTGGGACGCAGGGAAGCCGCTCAGATATCCTGGAAGGAGCCCAGCGATGTGGATTGAAGCGTAAGAGCGAGGAGCTGGACAACCAGAACAGCACGATGCAGATCGTTGATGAACTGTCCATCCTGCCTGCAATGCTGCAGACCAGCGTGGGCAACCCGGTGACCATGGTGAGCACGGCCGCGGCGTCCAAGCAGAGCGGAACCAGCGGGGATGGGGATTACCAGTTGGTGCAGCACGAGGTGTTGTGCTCAGTGAAAAACACCTATGAGGTTCTTGATTTCCTGGGACGAGGGACCTTTGGACAAGTAGTGAAGTGCTGGAAAAGGGGGACAAATGAGATTGTGGCAATCAAAATCTTGAAGAATCATCCTTCGTACGCACGCCAAGGACAAATAGAAGTGAGCATCTTAGCAAGACTGAGCACTGAAAATGCTGATGAATTTAACTTTGTGAGAGCCTATGAGTGCTTTCAGCATCGTAACCATACTTGTCTGGTTTTTGAGATGTTGGAACAGAATTTGTACGACTTCCTGAAACAAAACAAATTCAGCCCTCTGCAACTGAAAGTAATAAGGCCTATTCTGCAACAGGTGGCCACTGCACTGAAAAAACTAAAAAGTTTGGGTTTAATCCATGCTGACCTCAAACCAGAGAACATTATGTTGGTGGATCCCGTTCGGCAGCCTTACCGGGTCAAAGTCATAGACTTTGGGTCTGCCAGCCATGTATCAAAGACTATTTGTTCAACTTATTTACAATCTCGGTATTACAGGTAGGTGTCTTTTACATTGGTTTTTTTACCTGTTAATGGAACAAGGTTTTAGCAGTTCTTGAAGTTAATGGCTTAAATAATTACTCCTCCAGGTAAGTAGCAAGAATAATTTGGAAAACATAAAACCATCCAGGAATGTGAAAATTATGTGGTTGGTTGCCATTTTGAATGTGAATGCTTGCTTTGAGTGTTTTTATAGTGTTGTCTTTTTTCTGGAAGTATGTTTTGTGTTGCTCTATGAAGTCAGCACTTACTGTTATTTTGAGACCTCTGAGACTGTTCAAAAGGAAAAGAAAAAAAATTATCTTTCACTTGCTTGTTTAGGATGTCTTTCCAGGCTTCCTAACATGATGGATTTTTTTTCTGTAAGCAGCTGGACAGTGTACTAGAAGTGCCATGTTTCTATATCCTGTTGCCAAAGATTATGTAAATGCCTCTGTTTTGCTCCAGCACTTGTAAATATTTTCCCTAGTTCTTAGAAACTCCATTCTGACTGAGTGCCTTCAGCAACTGTGGAGTTCAGTGAACTTCTGGAGTTAGGGAGTGATAGGATGCTTAAATGTTTAGGGTGATACCAGAAGGGCATTTAAAGTGATTTTGGCATTCTACTTTTGTCTGAAAATGGATGTATGTTTTTGCTAGTTTTGTTTGGTTGTTTTTTTAAAGCTTTCTTTAAATAGTTTCCCAATCTGCCTGACATTTAAAAATTACCAATATTTAGTCCTTTTGTTTTCCTTATAAGCTAAACTTGTCTTGATTGAAGATCTTTTTCAGTTCTGCTTTGCATCGTTGGCATTAGTATGTGCTGTGTATTGCCTGTCTGCCAGTTCAGTGAGAAGCTAGTAAACTAGGACAATGAGCACTTTGAAGAAAATTTTAAATATTTTACAGCTATTCATCCTGGAAATGAAAACTTGTGCAGTGCAATTCTAGGCTTGATGGAATTAGTGATTGGAGTTCATGCCAGAGGAATCTATTTTTTGACTGCAGCTTGTAAACAAGAATGCTTCATGTACAGTGCTCACATAAAATATTCTAATTCATCACCTGCATTCTCTATTACTTAATTGCAAACTGCAGCAGAGGATTTAAAAACTACACCAAGTTCGTCAACAGAAGACTAAATTGGGAAACGCTATGGATTGATGCATGTCCACATTATACAAAAATATATTAGAGAGGGAATAAAGAATTAAGTAACTTGGGAGTTCATTTTGGTGTTAAAGCTATACACCACTTAAGATACTGTGGTTTTGGGCCTCTCAGGGCAAATCAGGCCAGGCTTGCAAAGACAGCAGGAATTCTGAGAGGCTCTGGACAAGTGCAAAGGTCTTACCTGCAGCTGCTCTGTACAGGATCATAATCCAGCAGATACTCAAGATGCATGGTCTGAGACTGTTTCCCTACCTATTTTGGCTTTTTTATTTATTGAAGCAGTTACAGATTATTGTGAACTCCTGCCATTTTTCCCTTCTCTCTCCCCAAGAACTGACAGAGGGGAGGCTGTGGACAGCCAGGCTGGGTGGTCCTATTGTAGTACTTCAGCCTCAACTAACTGCTTTCAACATTTTATTTTCTGTTTCAGATTGCTCAATAGACAAAGTGTTTTTTAGTTGCCTACATAAAAAGGTAGTAGCTGTAGTTCTGCTTTACTTGGTTTGATGTTGCTTTGCACCTCTCTATGGAGCTCTGACATGCTGCTGGGGTTGGGCAGGTCCATTGCTGGCAGGATCAGTGTGCAACTCCGTAGCCCCTTGGGATTTTGGATGCTTGTATTGCACTGAAATGTGAGCAAGTGGGGTTCCCTGTGGCTGTCCATTCAAAAATATCAACCCCCAAGAATGAGATAAGATTTGTGGGTGCATACACTTGTCTTGCCTCAGTGATGTTGAATGATATGGAGTGATAATTCACATGGACTCATATGGCATGTGCACCTAAAATTTCCTAGTTAGTAAGTTATGCTTAAGTATTTTGTAAATATTCAGGCTTCAGTAGATCATATTCTTTGTCTTGTATAGTTTTATAATCCTTCTATAAAATAGCACTTAAGTCAGTAATGTTTGAAAATACAAATGACATAAAAAGAAGAAAAAAGGTTAGGGTGCATCTACTTGAATTTTTTTTAAATATATAAATACTGGTTGAGATAATTTTGAAAAAAAAGTACTATACTTCAAAATTATTTTCAACAGAAGTTTTTACTTCTGAAAAGGTTTTCAGTGTGCTGAATTTCATCATGGCTGCATAGCTCTCTACCAGTTGTGTGATTCAAACTAACTTTGTGTAGCATGGCAATTTCTTTAAAGTTCTTTTTGTTCCATTAGAAGCACCAGACTAGTGTAAATGATATCAGAAGATAGGGATTTGATTCAAAAGATTTCAAAATAGATGATGCTGGGGGAATTTGAAGAGAAAATCCTTACAGAAGAACGAGAAGGGCCTTCAGAGAATATATTGTATTGACATGGCATTTATTTTTAGAGAGATTGTGCTTTTTGTCAATCAAATAAGGAGCAGTTATATAGAAAATAACTGTACTTAAATGCTTTTTGTATTAGAAGAGAGTGGAAGTGATAGTGCAGGTTTGACCTGTTTGACTACAACATGTTGAAACAAGTTTTACAAAACTGAATAAAGAGAAAAGTTTGTTTGGTGGTGGTGGTTTTTGTTTTTGGCTTTTGTTTTCTTTCTTGATCTGATCATTGCTTCTTTTTTTTTTTTTGTTCCTGGGACCATAGTGAGCTAATGATCATGAGAATGGAGAATGCCACAAAGTCTAGTGTTATGGTGTTTATTTTGAATTCTAGTGTCAGTATTTTGCATCTGTAAGAGGAAGTGAGTAATGAATTGGAAAAATGAGTAATAAGAGGATTAGGACTTAAGGAGGGGAACATACTGTAGCCAGGTGAATGGATAATGGGCTGATCTTACCCTATAGCAGAGGGAGAGGTGACATAATGATGACTATTGGAGATATTAGGGTATTTTGGTATGAGGAAAGGTCCTAAACAAGTGACACTAACTGAATTTTAAAACGGTGTAAGCAAGTAGAAAAATGGAGACAGACTGTATGGAGTGATAATGACTTGGTGATAATGACCTGTTTCTGTTTCAGCTTTGTCAAGCAAAGAGAAAATAAGAAAATGGTTAAAACAAGTATGAAAAATAGATGTTGACATTTTGTTACCTTTTGGAAACTCTTGTTTGTTGTATTGCTAGAATTTGTCGGGTGTGTGTATGAATAAGTACTAGCTGTGTTACACTGTCTGAAGTCACAGATGATTTTTTTATTTGTTTTAAAGATCAGATGTTATTCTCAATGCTCTTTCCCTGAAAGGCAGTGTCTGTGCTCACAAGCTCTTCTTATGCTGGTCTGAGTTTTAATAGCTGTGGACTAGAGAGATGTGGTATTTGAAGCCCTTTTTTGCTTCTGGCCTCACACATTAAGACTGCTGACCTTTTATGAGTGATCTAAGGAGGTAAATAACTAAGCAGTGTGTACATTTTCAAAAGAAAATGCCCTTACATACAGCGTAGGTGATCAAGCTTTTGTCATTTATGGAAATGGTATGAGAAGTGTGTTGCTGTCCTTTTGGTCAACTGTGCCCCAAATCATGAGAAGGGGAGTGTTGCATCCCAAATGGAAAGCTTCTTTCTCCTTTATCACACAGTACAGGCTGTGGAGGAGGAGAATCAAAACATCTGTTTCTAAGTCTGGTCTCTTGTGCTCATCTGGCGAGGCAGCAAGTTTTCCCAGGGCATGGTGTTTCTCTCTGGAAGTCATTTTCCTTTGTTTTGCCTCTTTCCTGAGGTGCGATGCATTTGGGAAAGCACAGATGAGAAGAGAGGCTTCATTCAAAATGGCTGTGTGCAATGAGCAGTAGCCTCCAAGAGGAGTCAAGTGATCTGAAATGGTCAAGGTGGTGCAGCTCATCTGCTTCAGGGAGCCAGGTTACCTTCCTTTCTGTTGCCATGGGAAGCAGTGGCCTTCTCAGTGTATTGCATTCTGAGGTAGCTCTTCAGGGAGTTACTGCTTAATTTTTTTCCAAGGGGAATCACCTTCACATTGATTTAATTTGGGTTGTCATCCTGAGGGGATTTTGAAAATGAGTCTTCAGTAAACCTTCCCAAACTCATCATTCATAAAATCCCTCTAATATTGTGGCTCTGACAGTAGCCATTGCAGGCGTAGGAGTGAGTGTGCTACTTGACTGCAGGCTCCTGCAGCACAGCAGCCCCCAAAGGGAGTTGAACAGTGGCTCATCATCAGCCCGTGTAGCTGCCTCCATGGTTATTTCACCTCCTGCCTCCAAAGAAAACATCATCATCTTTGTGCTGTGTCAGATTCTATTGCTCGTGGTAGAGTGCAGCTGGAAGCTTGACTGAAAATGTGTTTTGAGGATAAGTGCTTGGTTTCCCGACCAAAGGATGTTCCTTTGGGCTTCCAGGGATCTGCAGGCAAACTGTTGTTTAGCATAGCCAAATTCATTGGGAAAAGAAAGCAAGTGGGAAGCAATATAACCCATCTCCAGATTAAGCTGGGCACCAGCTGGACCTGATAGGCTGGTGGGCAGCTTCAGTGATGTGGCAGAATGGAAGGTGTCTGGTTAATAAGAGATGCTCATAGCTCAGAAATGTTTTTCTATTCCACTGGTGACAGCAGTAAAATACGATCCTGGGTATTCAGCAGTGCACTCATAAGGAAAAGCAAATGAAGTGAGTAGATGCACTCAGTGCAGTCAACTCCTTCCAGAACTGGACAGTGATATTCTCCCTCCAGCCTTCCAACTAAGGATAGTTGCTAATCAACAGATTCGTTCCAGACAAAATGCCAAATGTCAATAGTGTTGCAACAGAGCTCAGAGAGATGGAAAAATTGCTGTTGCATGTATTCCTGGTGGATGAGAGCAGGCTTTTCCCCCTCTCCTTCTCTTACCCTCCTCTCCCATGAAGATCAGAGAGGACAGAGGAAAAGTGATAATAATTGTGTTCTGTGGTCATGACACTGTTTTCACTTGCCCAGTCAGTTCTACTGCAGCTCAAAGAGTGATTTGGTCTGATATGGGCTCTTCTGTTTTAAAGGGTTTTGGAAAAAGAATAAAGTAGTTGAGCTGTGTGGTTTAATTGCTGCCCATGAGCTGGGCTCAGCAAGGGCTCTGTGCGTGCTCTGAGGCTGTTGCAGCAGGACAGCTTTTTATTTATGACTTTTGCAGCTTCGTGCTAAGTTTCAGAATAAACCACCAACAGCTTATGCTGGCTTTTCCCCCCCTCATATTTACGCAATTTACTTGATTTCTTGTTCTCCTTTCTTATATGCACTCCTTCAAAATTAGAAACCAAAATTCTCTCTCTGGTTTTTGTAACTTTGTTAAATATCGTCCTTGTCACTCCAGGGACTCCTGAGAACACAGGCTGACAGTGTCTCTCCCTGGAGTGGGTTTTGGGAATTGAATGTTTTCTCTCTGTAGGTTGGGGTTGTCAGCAAGGATGGGTTGTTATGACTCAGTAACACAACCGTTGCAACTGAGTAACTTGACAATTATCTTCCCCTAATATCAGATCAGCGTACAACTTCTGTATGTTTAAAATAGCAGTTAAAAACCTGTATGCAAATAAACATCTCTCTTAATACAGCTTTTCTTTATAGCAGTGACCAAGGGGAGAAGTTGAGCAAAATGGACATCTCAGGAAGCAGCTGCTTTTTCAAGCTCACCCATTGCTGTAGCATACTTGAAGCTTCTAAATGAGCTTTATCTAGAGTCGGATGTCTTGGGGTTTTTCCTCTTTTCATAATGCCTAAAATTCTTGCTCAGTATTTATTAAATTTTGGGGTTGCTATATTTAAATGAGAAGCAAAGGTCTGTCAATCAATTGATTTTTCTGTCAGTTTGGGAAGCGTGGTACAAGAACAAGCTAAAAATGCCTCTGTAAACAACTTGCACTTCAACATGCTAGCAGATGTTATTCTATCACTTTGAACTGTGCATCACTGAAGTGTATTGGGATATCTTAAAATAGTCAGGGGTGGTGGCCAGAGACGGTAGACTTCTATAGATGGTGAGGCTGTTTTGCTGCTGCAGTGAAATAAGCCAGAAGTACATGCTGCTGAGGTCGTTTGCTCGCTCAAGGTCAGCCTGTTCAAAGTCAGCTGCTCTGCTCTGAGCATGGTTTCTGTCAGTGGTATATGTAAGAGAGTCCTGATAATGTAAGGAATTGCTATTACAAGTGAATCGGGACACTTAACAATTTTTCTCCCCTCTTTAAAGTTGCAGAGCTGCAGCTGCTGGTTTATTTTCTTATCTGAGCAAACGGAACTTAATGTCAAGATAAGCTTTCGTGGCTTGTGTCTGCGAACAAATTGTTTTATTGATTTGGCAAGACTTTGTTTGTACTTTTTGCATACTGTTCATTAATTGTTTCATTGAATTCCCGTTTTAAACTCCTAGTTCATGATTAATAGGACCCAACAAAAACCATTATGAGTATCATCCAGGAGTGGCAATCTTAGCTCATCGTAACTTCATTTTTATGTAGCTGGTTAATAACAAATGTATTTTCAGTTTTCTCATTATTTTCTAGTCAACATAACGCGGTCTCTAATACCTTATTATTCTCTGTTCATAGAAGCAGAAAGCAAGAGTACATTTTGGTAATGGTGTGGGTTTTTGCTTTTGTGTTTGGGACTTTTTTTTTAAATTCTGTAGCAAAGAGTGTCACGGTTGCTATAATTTTGCAAGGGTTTGTGTTTTTTTGGTGTTTTTTTCAGTCCTCTCTGAAGATTCAGAAGAGAATCATGGAGATGGGAGTGGATGAAATGGCATCCATCCTTCATGTTGGGTTTTTTCCTGAGCTAGAGATTTTCTGAGTAACAACCTAGGACAGCACATGAAGCATTTGAAGGTACCACGTACCTGCTGGAGATTCTAGTAATGCCAGCCCAGATTTCAAGTTAATCGTGATGGCTGGAGCAACAATGTAAATCAGAGTTCAGATGAGGGTTCTCTTAGTCTTTGTATTGCTTCAGTTGAACAGAAGGGAAATTTTTTCGTGATTTTCAAGGCAAAACAGCTCCTGGTTCTTGCTATATTGCATTTTTCTGAGGTTGAATGATAGACCTGTTTGCCACGGCTAAAGTTTTAGGAAGCAGCTTTTATTTTTCACACATTAAAATAGATCTACTGAAATGTAATCCTTTTTTCTCACTGCACTGATATTTAAGTCACAAAGATCTGTTCGTCGTACATCTGTGCGTATGCTAGCGTGGCTGTATCAGATATCTCGGTTGCAGAAAATATCAGTGGTAGCTGCAGTGCTGTATTTGTAAATATTGTGACAAATTGCTCCCACTGGGCCTCTTGTGAAAATATGGCTGTGCATTTCTGGTGTAAGAGCAGGTAGTACGAGATCTGAATCAATGTGGTCGAAAGCCAAGCCTCTGCTCCAACCCCTCTCTCTTCCACCTGACATCCTTGGCTTCAGGGGAGAGGTGTTTTGTGCATCCATAGCATCCAGCAGGAGGGGAAGAGCATGGAGCAGACGTGTGGGAAGTCTTGACTGGAAAATCAAGGAGGTTGAGGAAGCACAGATGTGAGCATGTTTAGGACATGTAACACTCGCGTAGAGTCAGACTAAAACCAGCAATAAAATACTAGGGAACTAACAAACAAAACATTGACGAGAAGAAACCTCTTGTGAATTCAGGCACTGATGGGAAAGTGGTAGAGGTGTCTGGGATAAAAATAATTATTTGGGATATAATTAAATAAAATTAAAGCTTGTATGAAAATAAGTTGCCTGGAATGTCTGGACTGTTAAATTTTATACTGTTTATTTTAAGGTCCTTGGTCCTACAGTGCTAGCTAATGTTTCCAAGGTTGGTTTTTTTTTGTTTGGACTGTTAAAAAAACAGCTTCTAACTAGTGAAATGGGATTAGAGGGCTGGGAGAAACAAGCCAAAAGCATTTCAGAGATAAGATTTTCAAGCAGTTGCATTTTGAGACTATGATGTTACCTTAACAACATTTCCCCCTTTGTAAATACCAAGGATATTTCGGTTGTCCCAGGACAGTGCAGCAATCTCTCACAAAATACCATCTCTTTTTGTGGTTACCTTTTTTCAGAATTGCACTGTTGAATTTTTGTCAGTATTTGGAATGCCTTCTTGGATGATTTTGAGAATGATAGGGTCTTACTCTTGTAGTGAATCTTGAAGCATTAAAACTATTTAAGCCACCCAATGCTTCATGATGAAATTTTTCACAAGAATACACTTTATTGTTTCAAGTGTAGTGAACAAAACCTTTTTAATGTTGAGGATTCAAAATTCATGTGAATTTAAAATGTATTTTAATTGCCCAAAATTTATTCTAGGAATTGAATTGAAACAGATTTTATCATCATTTTTTTACTGTCTCTCAATAAAACTTAGTTCCCTGATAACTTTCGAACGTGTGCAATTCATGGCTTCTTTGAAAAACTGCAGGCATCACCTCGCTTATGTATGAGGCTTTTGTATAAATACAACACTATAAGAAGCTTTTAAACTGCATATTATTGTTGTTTTATCAACTGCAAAACTATTAGGGTGTGCTGTAGGTCATAGATCAGTAACAGCACTTGGTACTCGCCAGAAAGATATGATGGCAAAAGCCATGTTCACACTAACAGTGTTTGGATGTTGTTCTTGGTGCCTTTTTTTTTAGCCCTAGTTAATATTTAAGTTTTTGAGCTCCTAATTTTCTTACTCTTTCACTGCTTGCCATCCAATCAAGATCTAGTCTGTATTTTTTAATATAAATTATGCTGTTTGTCTACCCATATTTTGTTGAATGTTCTTAAATCTTGAAGTATTCGTCAAGAATACGAAGAATACAAAGTCTTCCCTGAACCTCTTCTCCAGGTTAAACACTCCCATCTCTGTCAGCTGCTCGTCAGATGATTTATGTTCCAAATCCTTCACCAGCTTTTTTGCCTTTCTCTGGACACACTCCATTGTCATGCTGGCTCAGCATTGTGTGGAGATGCAGCTGGTTTTGGACACTTTGCCTCTCTGGATAAGTAGCTAGAAGTAAGAACAGAAGGCCTTAACATTTTTGGTAACAAGAGCTGGAAAGTAGAACAGGAGGATATAATTTGTAGATTATATGGTATAGCTTCTGACTGCTTTGGTTTTCATATAGCCTTGAATTATTTCAACAATTTCCAGTAAGAAAATGTTCTTAAATTGAAAGCTTTCCTGTACATGCAGAGCAGCTGGGACAGCTCTGTAGTTGATGTCTGTCTGACTGTGCTGTGTAACTTCTGCAGAGAGAGGCACTAAAAAAAGATTCTCAGGTTTACTTCTGCTGGTTTTTAACTGGTCTCTTGACCTTCCCAGGAACTCTGAGTCTTCTCTCACTGAGTTGCCAGTGATCTGTTCTTTTCTGACCAACGCCACTTACATCCCTAGTGTTGTCTTGCCTTATGTAATTTTCCTATTTGATGTAATGTTTAATATAGGCAGCAGTTGTTTAGCTGCTAAAAGCCTACAAAAAAAACAAACTTTGGAAACTAACTGATATTTAACAAGGGAAAAACCCAACAACCCTGCAGGGTGTTACATGGCAGGATAATTAGGAATTAGCCTGTGTCATTAGTGCCCCAGTACTCCACCCTGCCCGCAGAATGAGTGTCCCACAGGGATGGTTGCTCATGGAGTGAGTATGCCATGTGGGATATTCAGTTTGTAGCCATGTAGTTGCCTTCCTGAAAGAACAACCTGAGGATTGCCCAAGCCAAATTAGCACTAATTTTGTTCCCCATAATCTCTCCACACACCACTTCTTCTGAGGTTATGATTATTAAGCATGTGCATATATAAAGCACCTTTTTTTCTTCATGTGTCTGTCTGTAGCATCATTTTTAGACTGTGTACAAATACCACCAAATGACTCCCCACTGCCTCTGTTCTAACATAGAGGTAGGTATCTGATATAAAGTTAAAAGAGAAGCCCCCAAACTGAGTCTAATATTTAATTTACTAAATTGGATGGCGGTCTTGCCCATATGTGGTTTCCTGTTCTGCAGCTACTCTTTAACACTTCAGCATTTTTATTCTTTGTGTCCAGAGGACTGAGCTTACCTGAGACCACTGGCTGTGTCTTGCAGGCTTGTATGAAATAATGCCAGTGAAATACCCGTTCAACCACTTTGTTAACCATTGTGTGTAGGTCATGTTCCCCCAAGATACAGAATCTGGATCAATGTAACCATTTCAAAGAAGGTGGTGTTACATGAATGTGGGATGCCAAGTGCATAACAGCAACCTCAGCCCTTCCCTCTTCTTTACTGACACAATGAAAATTTGAATAGAAGTTAATCACTTTATAATTAGTGCTGTTCTCTCTCTAGTCACAGGAGACCTGCAATTTCCTGGTTTTAGCATGGTTCTTGTTTTGGCTTTCCATGTGTTTCTGATGGTGGGTACCAGGCTGATGCTCAGAGGAGCCAGAGACTGTCACAAAATGTGTACCTCTTGGAAAGCTGGTGTGTTAATTTGTGGTTGCTTAAGTGTGGCAAAAAGCTGCTTTACTTGGTGGTGTGGTGGTGGTTTATTTGTACATCCCACCAGTGTGTATTGCACACATGCATGCTCTCAGACCTTGTTGGTCATGAGTTGCATTGCTTTTGTATTTTAAATATGCATGAAATTGGATGTAACAACTTACTTCTCCTTGCTGTTGTACTTTAGGTTTAGGTTTGCTTTTTAAGTTTAGAAAGATATTTTCAAACATTTTTCCCTTCTAATTTTTTTCTTGTGTCTCTTTCCTTTGTAAGACAAACTTAACTCTTTGTCAAACACATGATTTGCGTGTTTTGAGGTAAAAGGCAGTGTGTTCCAGCAAATCAAAAAGTACAACTATTCTGTGGTTTAATGGCAGTCATTGGAGTGGATTAATTCTGCAGTTCTTAAGTTACACTGACGTAGCTTAATTTTTCTTTTGCATGAGACACAGTGTCCATGTAGCTCCTCTTAAAGGTTCTTGGAATGTTTCCTTTGAGCTTTTCATTAGAGAACAGTTACAGATAAATCTGGAGTTTCTCTGTGTATGTTGCTCCTCTGACTTCTCAGCAGTTGAGCTGTGAGGACAAGCAAAAGCACCTTGTTTGAAAATGGACTGTGATCAGCTTGTTGGAGGGGATATTTGGTGGCCTTCACTTGCACTTCTGACATGGGTAATGCAAGAAACTCCTGCAATAAGAAATCTGATTTTTACTGGATGAGTGTAATCTAGCAGGGATTTTTGGAAAAACTTCAGAGCTGACCTCTGAGCTTTTTTTGTCTGACTGATTAATGTGCATAAAGTGTGCCTTTGTCCCAGTACCACTGAACCTTCAAGTACTTCAACCCAAATCTGACAGGAGATGAAAATCCCCAAGGTGCCAGTGCCAGAGG
This sequence comes from Eopsaltria australis, assembly GCA_034509425.1. NCBI lineage: Eukaryota > Metazoa > Chordata > Aves > Passeriformes > Petroicidae > Eopsaltria > Eopsaltria australis. The sequence continues at coordinate 209,869 of JAVTVJ010000150.1, forward strand.
TACGAACAACTGCAGAGCAGAGGGAAGATTCAAACCAGTGACTCCTGCAGGGTGACAAGGAAGAAGCTGGCGGTTATCCTTGCTGTTTTGCAGTAGCTATTTGTCAAGTTGGTGTGTGCATAGCTCTGGACTAACTCAATAATATGCGTGTTGCCTTTGTATGCTATAGAAAACAAAACAGAGATCCAGGGCTGTTCATTGTTGTCTGGCGAGAGTAGTAGTGCAAATCTGAAAAAACATCAACAGGGAAGTATAATTAGGTCCAGTGGTTGTTGATAGACTTGTTTACATTTGTGTGGCATGACAGCAGATTCTCTTCTTCAGCAGAATGTGGCACAAAGACTTGTGGAGTAACGTGCGAAAAGCTTCCTGACTTCTGAAGTGGAAATAGTTTCCTGATGTTGACTAAGAGCCTGTGTTCTTAGTTCTCTCTCCAGCTCATTGCTCAATGCTTGCTTCTCATGGCACTGCCACTGCAAGAGGAACAAAAAACTTTGCAGACAGGGGAGGGAACTGTACTTAAAAAAAAAACAAGACAAAACGGCCATATCCCCCCAAATGCAAGCAAAAACCCCTCCACCCAGCAACCAAACAAAAAGCCACAAACCCCCAAAAGCAAAAGACATCTCCACCCAAAAAATGTATTGGGGAATGGGAATGGAGTGCATGCTCAGAATCATGAGAAAATAACTGTAGCTGTATACATCTGTACTTAGAGGATTGCCTCCTCAGAGCAGTGTATTGCTGTATTTAATTTTTCTTCTGTTAGGTCCTTTGGTTGGGTTTTTAACCATCCCTTGAAGAAATAAATATTTTGCAATGTCTTGCTTGCTTTAACTAGTATGTAGTATCTTGTGCCAGACTTCTGTAGGTCTGGGCCCATGAGTTAATATCTGAAAAATTAAAATTAGCCCAGATTGTTCTAAAATACACTCTGGTGCTTGACATCTGAAATACTGTATTGTGGGATTCTTCACATATTTCTACTAAGCACTGTCCTTAACTGCAGCAGCTTGAGCAGGAAGGAAAAGTACTTTATGCCTGTAAATTAACTTCAGTGGGAGTCATATTTACCTTGTTGATACCACATAATTAGTTCTGTGATTGGGGAATTCTTCCATCACTTGGGAGTGTGTGGGTCTAGCAGGAGTGGAGGTCAGTCCTGCTCTGCCTCCTGGTAAACACACAAGGGTCAGGGTCTCCCAGCTGGGCTCTTGGGGTGCTGAATGCACCTGGAGAGGGTGTGTTGGCACAGCTCCCTGCTGCTCCAGGTCAGCAGCGCTCCGGCCACACTCGCTGGCTAATCTGTGTAATTATTTTGAGTATTTAAGTATCTGCAGCTAAGCAGCCAGGCTTTGCTGCCTTAATAACATCTTACGCAATGGGACCCTTCCCACGCTCCTGGCCGGCTCAAGGCGATGTGGCACGCTGGAATTTCAGCGTGCAAAAGAGGTGGAAGTGCAAAGGGATTCATTGGAAAGGGACTGTGTGGAATTAAGAATATTTTCTTTTGCAAGTCAAAATATCTTTTTGCTTTTTTTTCCTCTTAAATCTCTTGTACAATAGTTATTTAATTTTTTGGGCTTTTTTTTACACCGAATGAACTACGTGTTACTGTAGGACTGGTAGCTGAAAGGGATTAATACCCTAGGTGTTAATCTATGATGTGGTTTAATGTGGTCTTTTTTATTGTTTGTCAAACTTAGCTTTTAATTTAAACTGGATTTTAAGGAAAATATTTTAATTTTTGTACTTTTCATTTATAACCAGACTAAGTTTCCAGTTTGTTTTTTCTTTTTTATTAGCTATGGTCTTCTTTTCTTTATTGGACTCAAATGTGGCTTGTCTAACAAAAATGCAAAAAAATGGTTGTGCTTTGAAACCTAATTTGTATAATTTGCATAACTGACAAATACATGCTTAGGGGTAATGTTTTTGATACATTTTAAAATAATAAAAACAACTACTCGACACACAATTCTGTGATCAACAAACCTATCTCGAGTAGACCTAGATGTCATTGCAATATAATTTTCTTTGTAAAGGAGGAATCTTCCTATGCTCAGTCTCATTATTTTTCCTGTGTCAAACATGACCCATTCAGTAAAAGATGGGATGAGGCAGAGGGCTGCCTCTAATAAATTTTTGCAGAATGTAAACTCAAAGATGCAGTCAGTGTCCAGTCTCTGTAGCACATTAGAGGTAGTTTGTTGTTGCTTCCTTTATCTTCCTTTTTTTAAATTTTATTAATGACATATTACGCTTCCAGCCTGGCAAAATTGTGCAGTGAAGCTCCCCAGTCCAGTTCTATTTTATGAAATAGATTTTGTATTTGTTGTGTGAAAAGGTCCTGATGAGGAGCTGCTGTGTGGTGCAACAGGCAATTTTATTGCATGAGTGACCAGTGCTTTGAAATGTGATCACTGGCTGCTGATGTTGCTGAGCCAGACAAGAGCCCAGGGAAATAGGCTAAATTGTGTTGGAAAGATGTGCTCATGAAATTTTCCAAGCAGCCCTGTGTCGGTACAGTAGGGTAGAACTTTTTGCCAGTACAGAATGAGGAAACTGTAACTTGCTTTCCAAGTCCTTTGTGCAGCCAGCACACTGGCCTGTCCTGTCCCTAACAAACATGTTTTCTTTGGATTGTGTTCCCGGTGTACTTTAACCTTTTTGGTTATTCCCCTTTGGCCCTTGCTGGGGGTGTTTTGGGGCCCTTCATTAGGAAGGTCTGTGCTCTGTCTCCCACCCAGCATTATCAACATCAGGAAACACAGAGTGTTGTTGGGAGACCAGGAAGGAAGTTAGACTTCAAAATTCCCCACTTTGGAACCAGCTAGCTTTTTTTATTGTTTTTGTTCCTGTTACTAAGCCTGCTTTAAAATAAATTCCCTGTATGTGAAGTACAGTAGTAACAAATGATGACGCCACTTTCAGGGGTTTTTTTCAGTTTCTTTCTGATTGTACTTAGATGCTGCAAATGGAAATGAGATTAAAAGAAAGAAGGGTTCTGCTTGTATTGATATGGTTCTTGATGGCTCCATGAAAGCAGAGAGGTCAGAAATTCCTTTACCATCCTATAGAAATGTGAGGGTGAGGGCTCTGCAAAGGTGAACGGTGCAGGATGGGGTGCGTTTTCCAGTGGCATTATCCTGAATGCAAGTTTGTGCAGGAAAGGTTATCTTGAAGAAGGTTATTTCTATTCCTTCCCATCTAACATCTCTGTAAAATCTGGGTATTGCATGTGCTAAGAAATGGGTGGAGAAAGTGAGTGTACATATCTGAGGGTTGCTTTTGATAAGAAAAATGTTAACATTTTCAGGAGAAGTATTTGCTGAGAACACAGAGCTGGATTTGCATTCCCTAGAAAGCATTTTAGGGTTGAGTCCCAGGCAATAGTCAATTTTCACAGCATCAAAATCAAATCATCTTTAAACTAAAAAAAAAAAAAAAAAAAAAAAAAAAAAAAAAAAAAAAAAAAAATCACCGATGTTGAAAATCAGATGTTAGGTTCTTGGTTAGCTGCAAAATGTATTTGGCCTTCCAACCTGTGACTGATGTATGGTCTAATTTCATTAGAACAGGTAATCCTGTGTCATGCATCTCTTGAATGTTCTTTGCAGCAGTTTTTTTTAGAGCACTTTGGGAACAAATTCATGATGAGCTTGGTGTAATAGTTGCACACAGGATAAAGAAAATAGCTTATAGGTTTGTTCTGGAAATGATGACTTGACAGTTAGCCTCCGGCAGTGGAATTTAGCTATCAATAGTGTGTTAATCCAGTTAAGTAGAGAGCCTTTCATAGGGAAATAAGAGTCATGTGTTCAGGCTAAATAATTACTTTTAAAGTAATCATGCAACTTGTAAACATTGCCTCGATATTTTTATGATTTCTTTTTTTGACACAGTTATGACACAGCAATAACATCTTATTGAAGCAGTGGCACATGCAGTGGCTTTGGATGGTATTTATTTCAGAACATTCTTGTCTAAAGCTGTGTTGATACGTGTAAGCACTGACTTCATCAGCTAGTTTTTGCCTGTTCCTGTTTATTGTTTAGAAAATACCAAACGGATGACAGTTGTAATTAAGCTTGTGTTTATACACCACTTTTAAATCATAGTAAGCTTGCATTGAGACACACTAATCATTTGGAGAACTTTATGAAGCCAGACCTCTCTTTTACCTGGTTATTAGGTGTTTCCAGGGGTCAATTTTCACACTAGGGATTCCCTGGACACAGTTCAGCTCCCACCCTCTTTCCCCCTCCGGAGGCTGGGCGATGAAATCACCTAGAAGGAAGAAAAGCCAGTTAAATGCATGATGGCTTCCTTCAGTTAACTCCTGGTAGAACTTTAATCTCTCAATTTATGGATTTTTAATTTTTTTTTTCCCATGCTGAGCAACAAAATAAAAAACCCTATGATTTCACTTGTCTCTCATTTCAGTGGGTATACTGGCACCAGTGGGGCATGAGAAATGCACAACATAGTGAGGTATGTGCTTATTCTGTAGAACGAAGCCTATTTTTGGTAGTCCTCTTAAATTTGGTAGAGCTGGTAACTGTGCCCTGTTGAGGTTGCCCCACCATTCTTTATTGAAAGGTGCTGCTGTAGAGTCCTTAAGTCTTCCAGATGTGAGACATTTGAGCACAGTAGTTTTGTTTCAGATGTTTGAGGCTGATTGTAGGCTTGTTTTTTTCTTTTTCTGCTGGTGAAACTATAACCACTCAAAGTTAGACACCCCCTCCCTGGACCTTAGCAGATAAAGTCTGATGGTGGGTTGGTTGGTGTTCCTGGTAGTTTACCATGCTGCTTTGAGGTTGGAAAGATGATGGAATCAAGTGATTGGCAACCTGTCATCTGCCACAATTCATATGAACTTAAAATGAAATCAGAGATATGCATTTGAATCTGGTTTTGTCATGTTTAAATTAATAAAATTGATTTAGAAACAGGTCTGCCATCTTCGAGACACCTTCACACCTATAGTTTTATATACCATGTAAGCATGTTTACATCAGGTTTAAGTGCTGCAGCTCCATAAATATGTTGCATAGTTATGGTTTTAAATTGCAAAAATGATCACTTCTTATTCTATGGAGCTGTAACCAGCTTTGGGAAAGCACTTAGTAATCGTAATGCACTGTATTGCTACATGATACTTAGTAAGCCTTAAAGTGAATGCTGTAATATTACATTGGCCATCCTTAGAGGACCTGAAAAGGTAGCAGAATGTAATGTTCTCTGTTTTGTAACAGGGCCATCTTGCCTTTTATTTCCAGGGACACTTGTTTGAGGTCGCTAAGGTAAAGACCTGTTTCCTTGGTGCCTCACCAAAGCAGCTTCTGCTCTTTAGGTACTTACAGTACCCTACAAGGCTTGATAAGTCAGTGACATACTTTTTGTAGACTTCAGTGATTTTCATCTTCAGATGAAAATTTATTTCAAAACTGCATCTTTGGGGGATTTTTTGGATATTTGCTGGATTTTTATGTCGTTCTCGGTTGGTTATTTTATTTATATTTATAAAAAATCTGTAATCTTAAACCATAGTACAAGCTGATTTGTTGTAAGGCCATTTACAGCATCAGAGACAGACAATAGTGATAAAGAGTTTGTCTAGTTCTGAAATGACTAATGAGAATACTTGTATTTATCATTATTCTCTAATGGAGTCTTCCTCATAAGGTTATGTTACCAGGCTCTAAATCACTTCTATTTTGATTTTGATGTAGATCTGATACTGTTCTTGTTTCCAGCTATTCATTCTCAAGAGGCTATTTCTGTATAAGGCTTCAAGTATTCCAGCATCTCAGCAATTGTCTGATAATGGGTAATTTTTCTGCTCCATTTCCAGCATCATCATTAACATATATGTTGTTCACAGAGCCTTGTCAAGGCTGGTTGACAGCAGCTCTTCCTGGGTAATTGTAAACAAATTTGTAATTCTGCCTTGGCAGTGGCATTACTGCCAAGGATTTATTTAGTATATTGGCCTGCTTGTGGTAGTTTTTGCTACCCTATTCGTGGATAATAGAAATTTCTTATTCTTGTATAGTCAATCGTCTTTACTGCTGTCAGTCTTAAAATTGCTATTTTGCAAGGAAGACACTCAGGAAAACTGATTATGGGGAAAATCATGTTACACAAAAATCCCACTCAGCTGATGATACTGATCCTGTCTGATTTTACCTATAAACTTTGGTCAATGTCAGGGACCCAAAAGAACTATAGGAACTTCATAAATATAGAAGAAAACCACGAAGATTTCCCCCTCCAATTGAAGTGTGCGTGCAGGGACTGCTCAGACTGCAGGCAGCTAAGTAGGACATTGCTGAAATGGAGCTGGAATTGGCTGCTTTTGGGAGGTGTTTTTTTCTTTCAATAAGACTTTCTTTTCACTCCCAGTTTTAGCATATGCAGGTTGCACTTACATTTGTAGGTTGACTTCTTCCTGAAAGTGAAAAGCCCAATGTAAAACTGCCAGAAAGCTTAATGAACTTGACTCAAAGGGAAATATTAACTCTGTTAATAAACACAGCAAGGCCAGTGCTGGGAGCCTTACTAAAAAGCAATGACATAATGCAGGGCTGGCCTTTGAAAGTTTGTCCTATCAATTTGTGGTGTGACAACATAACCTAAAAATAGTTCCTGGGACTAAGAAAAAGTAGCGCTTTGATTTGAGGATTTTTTTTTTTTCCTCCATGGAAAATTCATATATGCTGGGAACAAAACAATGTGGAATTCTGCACATCTCCAAGGAATACCTTGCATCATAGATACCTTTTTAGTAGAGATTTGTCAACTGGACTTAAGTTTTCATCTTTTCAATGAGCAGGAGTTCCTGGTAAATGCTCCCACTGTGCAGACTCTCATAATACCATAGCCTTTAGGGCAGTGTTCAGAGTTTGGCCATCACATGCAAAATAGTCCAACTTCACTATTATTTTATTGTTGCAATTTTTGTTAGTTGTTGATGCTTTTGGCACTGTTTTGGTTTTGTATTTTGGTACAAGCCATTTGAAAGTTGAACCCAGAATATCTCCCTGGCCCAGTATGGTACTTAGATGGATTATGGGCTTTATTTGGTGTGTATTTCAATTCTAAGTTCAGGACATATTTGAGAGTGCTTCATAATCTTTATTGGTATTATATTAATGCATGTTTTAAAGTATAAATGAAATGAAAATTGTGTTCTTGACATAAGTATTGCTATTACTTTTTGAAGTCCAGGAAATGTTTATTGCCCCTCACACTTCTCCAGCAAAGACTTGTGGGGCCTTGTGAAATTCTGTATAATTCTTTCTCTGCACTCTGAGAAGAGCAGGCAGTGAAGATAACTTACCTTTCCTTTTCTTCTTGGAGAAAAAAGTTCTTCAGCCTGAGCAGTCCATGTGCTTCAGCCTGATTTGAGCAGTAGCTCTTCTGTAAATGAGGGGAAAGTTCCCTGTCTATTTGATCCTTGTTGCTTCTGTTATTATTGTCAACAAGTGTGCCTTTTCCTAACATGAGTGTCTGGCTATATTGGGAACAGAATGAAGTTTTTAGCCATAACTAATGAGCTACTTGCAATTATTAGTGTCCTGGACCAGACTCAAAGGGTTCACTCAGATGAAAGGCTCCCATTATTATCCAATTATTATCTAGATCTCATTTTTATCTTTTTTTTTTCTTTAGACTGCACTACCTGTTTTTAACTTCTATTTGCTCACAGCAAAATTTTAACATTCAGCATGATGACAAAGAATTCCCAGTATAATCTGGCTACCCTGATTGCTTCCTCTAGTGTGGTGGTAGTTTTAGTGGTCTGGTTTTTAGTGTTAGCTATCAGGCAAGAACTTTAAAAATATCAGCATTTATGTCGTGAGAAAAAGAAATGGAAAAAATCCCTACCCTATGTTTTAATGTTTGGGGAGATGCATTTTTGAATGTAAATTTACTTTAAAAATCTTTGCAAAGCAGGGCTCTCAGAAATGCTGGGGCTCTGCGCTGTAGTCGTGTTCCTGTCGTAGCACGTTGTTGGGGTCTAATGTGACATCAATTCTGAATGTAATAGATACATAGTTAAGCAGTTTATTTTAAGATCCAAAACGCTTCTAAGAATAGATGGGCTCTCCTTTCAACAGGAAAGGACAAATAAACTAAAATGGAATAATAAGGAAAGAAAAATAGGAAAAAAGCAGAGGAGAACAATAAAAGGGAAATACCAGCAGTCTCATGCTGGTGGGGTTCAAGGCTGGGGTGAAACCTTTGGAGGGACCATTGCATGTGGATTTTTTCAGCAGATTGTGGTGTAATGGGAAGCAGGTGATGAGATGTGCTGGAAGGCTGAAGTCTTATAGTCTAGCCTACCAAAATAGATTTACGTAGCTTTCCTCAGGAGCAGTCCAGAGGTTAAATTCATCAGGGAGGGGAAAAAAATAGCCTTTAAATCTTCTAAAGGAATTTCTTAGCTTTGCCAGAACATTAACAGGTGATTTTCCATCGTGCCCCAAAGCTATGGGGCTGCTGTGTTTCCCAGTGGGTATGGTAGGGGGATCACTAAGCTGTGGGTAGGGATGAGACTTGTTCTGCTGGTGTCATATTTACACCACAGATCTAATCATAGAAGTTTGTATGGGAAAAACTCGCCAAGTCAGCCAGGCAGTTCACTTGCCAGAGCATAAATTACTGCAGCAGTATTCAAATTAAAATTAAGGTTGTTGAGTGCTGGTGTGTACTGTGTATTGAGTGTGTTTTTTCTGCAGTGTTCTATGGAAGTTACACATTCCCACAGGACGTTGAGCCAGACATGTAACTGTTGGGTATGAATCCAGCAGAACATTTAGTACCTAGAAACATTTTAAAATATTTTTTTTCACCAAAAGATCTCTACTAGTGTAACCTTGAGAAAGCAGATTTAATTTCATGTGTGTTAATTCATCTGCCCCAGTTGCTGCTCTATAGGTTTTCTGTCGTAACGTTCTTTTTTTAAATTATTCTTTCTAATTTTTTTTGTGTTTAATTTAGCAGCTGGCATAGGTACTAAGTGTCTAGATAACACTTTATATAGGGGAGTATCCAAAGTGAAATGGATTCTGGTGTTCCATTTATTTAGTGAACAGGACATGAATCTCCAATATGAAGCTGTGGCATCAATACATGACATTTTGCAAGACACTACTGTTTACATTCTGTGTGCTTTGAAAATTTGAATTCTGAGTGATCATGTTAATAGATCATTTTTTAGAAATACTAGATTCTCCTACAAGTTTGTTGCTTGTCTTTCAAAATTAAACAGCTTCTTAACAAGCTTACTGTCTCTGTTTATCCTGATGTCATGTTGTCAGTGTTGAATCTTGGTTTGACAATGTTTTTATAACCTAGTATCACCACATAAATTATCTGCAATGAAAATATGGATTTTTTTCTAATATTACAATTTTTTAAACTTTTTTCTGGTGTTAATTTTTGGTAAGCTTTCTATAATTTAAACAATGTAATTTGAAGTAAAAAAATTTCAGTCTGAGTTGCAAAATTTCACCAGAATATCACTTTGCATCACCCAGATGGGCATGTATCAGCAGTTTTAAAAATCCTTTTCATAATGGACAAGGACGTGAGCAGATTTTCTTGCTCTCTAGAGTATCTGTGGAGTGTGTTCATCTCCAGTGCAGTGTGCCTGCCTGGAGAATTGCTGTGCAACAGCTTTATCCTGGAAAATTATTTCAAATAGTTTAGTAGTTTCATGGTTTATTGAACTCTTGGGCTGAGCTGCAGACCTGCAGCAGGCAGGTGTCTTGTTGCCCTGAGTTGGAGGGCAAACTTTTTTGCAAGTGTTACTGAATAATGAAAGAAATTTTCCTTTGTGTCTTCAAGTTAGACCTTTCTTTGGTATTGTTTTGGGGATTTTTTTTGTGTGTGGGGGTTTTTTTGTTTGGTTTTGGTTTTTGTGTTTGGTTTTTCTTAATAGCTGATTAAAATAAAGTAATATGATTTCCTTTATTCTTGACATAACAGCAACACCCTTGTGTTCTCTGTTTTTTTGCCTGAACTATGCCAGTAAGAGACCCTCATGCTAATCAGTCATATTAGAAACTAACTCCTCTTTCCACTGCCTTGTGTCTACTGGAGTTTTTACAGCAGGATCTGTCTGCTTGCTTCTCTATCAGCACCACAACTTTGTACCCTGAGTCCAGTTGTAGGACTGTTGTCATCAAGGGTTAAAGCACAAAAAGCCTTTGCACAAAACTGACTTAAAAGGCCCTGGCATTCTTGACAAGGATGCTTCAAGCAAATATTGCTGTGCTTCTTATTCTTTTGTAGAAACTCTCTACCTGTTCTTCAGCGTGTTTGGGCACTGCAAGTCCTTGTAGACCCTCAGAGTCAGAAATTGCTATTCCCACAGAATCAACAATAACAAAGTAAAGTGGGGGAGGGAAATTAAGTTCTAGCATGTCTGATCTGTGAGGCCTTGAAACATCCCATGCTGTGCTCTTCTCTTGTCCTCCCCCAGAGCTGGAAATGTGTGTTTGATCCTCTCCTTGGGTGGAGGTCAGCTCGTGGTTGCCAACAGCCCCCACTGCTTGGCCTTCCACAGCTACTTGTGCTTGCCTTGACTGCAATCACTGTTCCAAACAAGATTGTTTCAAGTCTGGTTTTCTTCAAAAATAATCTAGACAATTCAGCAGCTCATCTCGGGGGTTTGTTTTGTACAAAACCTCTGTACCAGATTTTGGATGTTTTCCTTTTCTGGACAGAGGCAATGTCTGTGACCATCTCTTGCAACTTTCGACGAGTACAAGGATAAAGCACTGTGGGATGGTCCCACATTTAGGAGCAAATTGTACAAGGGCACAAATGGTTTTGTCCAAATCCAGTTATTGGTAAGTAACCTCATTTGACACTTAAAATATTGACACTTTACTATCCCAAATGTAAATGTATTAAATAGCAGACTTTATTTATCAATAAAGCATCTCAAGAGTTTATCTCTACACCATTTTGTTCATTCTATTGCTACATCAGTATCTACTTCACTTAATTTTCATGTAATTCAAAAACTGCTTAACATATCAAGTGTATAAATAAATCACTCAGTAAATCTTTCAAGGAAAACCAAAATCATGAAAAGGCAGAAGCATAAACATCTTCTGGTTTTAATAAAATCAACTCATTTCATGATAGTGGGTAATTGGAAAAGAGTCTGCTGAAATCACTTGTTTTATTATTCTCATCTGAATAAATCAAACAGGAATAAGAAAATAATGATTTTCTTCAGTATTTTTGGTAAGTGCTAAGAGAAGGTATATTAGATTAAAATTTGTGCTTGCTCTTTCAAAACAAAATTGTTTTCCAGTATCAGGAAAAAGATCTAGGATAGTTTGTGATTTTTTTATTATTTGAGGAAATTACCTAGGATTTTTTTTTTTTTTTGTGTCTCATTTAATTTCTTGTTGAATTTTCTTTTCCCCGTTTGGTTGTGAGCCGTAAGTTCTAAGGAATTTTTTTTGCAGTGATTGCTTCTTTTTTTAAGTAGTCACGTATGTGGGCCACTTTCTATATAAGATTTTTAAATCCTTCTCTAGGGCAGATCAGGGTTCAAAGTTAAACTGGCAGCTGCATGTCAGTCTTGTATGTTATATATATCACTGGGAGGCTGTGAGGGGAAGTAGGTCTTTTCTAGCTGTTGAGCATGCATAGTCCTATGAAAATGTTTTATTAGGCAAAAATGAGGTTTTATTATTTCAGGGTAGAAAAACTCATACTGTGGCCATAGAATTTTACAGAAGATACAGTGTCTCGTTTGCTCATGTCTTTACTACCACTTCCCATGCACCAAATTCCTTCAAAGGAAGAATGAAACTAGGAATGAGGGGATAACTTCTCATATCAGCTTGAACACAATTATTCTCACTCTATTTTGAGGTACATGGTGACATAGCCTTGAATTGCAGAGTGTGGTAGCATTGAGTTTTCCTGCTACCTCAAAGACAAAGATGCCCCTATCCAGCTTAACTAACATTTCCTGAGTCTGTCTGAGCACTTATATTTTTGATTTCTGTTTAAGTCCTCTTACATTAGAGTTTTAAAAAATACAACCCATCAGAATTTACTACTTACGTACTTCCTAATGCCTAATCATAAAAGAGTTAAGAGAACCCTAGAAAACTACAAAAGCTAGGATTGTGAACGTAAATCTAGAATTCAGTTTTTCATTATTGATTTGCAGCAGCATTCCTTCCAAAGGATAGGAAGGAAGGCTCCTTGTCTGGCATTGTATACCATACTTGCATTTCTAAGATCAAATATATTGTTAGCACATGACACTGCCAGTCTGCATTCTGACATCTCAGTGGGCTTAAAAAGCAAGAGACAATTCAGCTATAAAAGTGTTCTTAGGAAGTGCAGTTGAATGATTTTTTTTTTCCACGCGTAATACAACTATATTAAACATGTCTATAAATTTTATTGATGTAATTCTTATTTTAACAAAATTACACTACAAGTAACAATTATTCTGACCAGGAGGAAGATTGTAGAGACTAGAAGATAGTAGTTTGGATCAAGGGATTTGCTTGGGTGACTTGTATATTTATGCAAGAACAATGATTTTAATATGTAGGAAATGAGATATATGTGTGTTCTCAGATCAGCAGTTCATGTATCCTGGTACTTTGTTGCTGGAGAAAATTTACTGTAGCAGAAGGTTGCACTTCAGTGTCTTCTGATGCAAGTTCCTTACAGCTCCACACAATTGTTGCTGTTTTTGTTCTACATGGATTCATCCCATACTGTATAATCTAGAGCCCTTGTGGATATTTTTCTGTCTATCTATTCTTAAATACTCCTAATATTTTTTTATCTCACCAGTGACCTGTGATTCTGAGGGTAATTGTAATTCTGGCTTTAAAAATCCACTTTTATATTTACATCAGTCTTTATCTCAAGGTGGGTGGGGTATTCCTTGGTCTCCTACAGTGAGATAGGGTGTTAGAAACACCTGTCTGCTTCTCTTCCCTTATTTGTTATATGATTTGAGTAATGTTACGGGTCATTCATTCTTTCCTGAAGCTATATAGTTCTAACCAGGGTTTCTTCTTGTACCCAAATCTCTCCAAGTCTTTAATTTACATTGTTCTTTTCTGCGTCTTTTCTATTTGATGTATCCTTTTTCAGATGGGGGTGACCAAAACTGAACACAGAAATCAAAAGTGAACACACATTATTCAAGGTGAGGGAATATCACTAGTTTTATATAAGGCATAATTTTTTTTTTATATGTCTTTGTCCTTTAAAAATAAATACTGATATCCTGATTATTTTTGCTCCCAATTGTAAAATATTTTTCTTGACTAATCTGTAAATTTGTCTAGATTTTTCATTGAAAAGTTGGTTAATTTATGACATAATTTCTTATGGGTAATTAATTAATGAATATGGTACATTAATTTCCCTATGGTTTACTATACACCATGTATGCTCTACTTCCTGTTGTTGTGTTGATCTAATTGCATATTCTGAAGACCATCATGAATCCACTATAGAGCCAAGTGATCTTTATATCCTTCATCATTCCCAGGTTTTGTCATTACATGGTTCCTTCCCATTTCATCCTTCAGATAATTGAAGTGTACTTGCCTTGATGCGTTAGGATTTTAGCTTTTCTCTTTTTCAAATCCCGTACTGCATTCGTGTATAACTCCATTTAGGGTGTTAGTTACTGTCTGCACATTTTGGTCAGACAAAACAATCCCTCTAGGCCTGAGATCCAAGGACACCTCACAGCCTCAGGCCCCAAAAAATATAAACAAAAGTGAGTTGAGGGGCAGCAAACTGGGGGTAAATGACTTAATTACCTGAAGCTGTAATTGGAGGATTAACCCCTGATCTGTAAATGGACCAAACTTATCTGAAAAACTGGTGGCCATCGTCCATTTTGGGTGTAGCCCCTTGGGGAGGCTTTGTCTGCCCTTACTGTACATGAAGGCCTTTCATTAAATATATCCACTTTTATTCTTTTAACTTTGTCTGGCCTCTGTTTCTAGGTAAGCCCGAAAAAGGCATCAGCCTGGGATTCTTTTCTGGGTGTTGCCACCTTGATTTTGATCCCTTCAGCCAAGAGTCTTTCCTGTGTTCTCTTGCAGATCTTGAAGAAAGGTTTGCGTTGCTCCATGTACATGATAAAGACTGGTAGTCAAAGAGAACAAATTGTACGTGAGAATACTCATCAGAATGCCCATTGCCATCTCTCATTAGCTTATTCACTGCATCCGGTCCTTCTCTTAGACCACCTTTCTTTGGGAGAAGAGTTGTACATCTCACAACCCATGTCTGGTTATTCCTTTCAGAAGGGATCTGCTTGCATTGTGCTCGTGATGGTAGCAGGGGGAAAGAGGTGTTCTCAGGCTGGTAATATGATTTGACTTAAACTCTTGCAAATTGGATTCATTTACGTGAGTTCTCCATACCAGGACTTTCATGAAGTCATTAATAAATAAATATAAATGTCCCACCCTTTTGATGACTTCCATGCATTAGTATTTCTTATCCTGGTGACACTGTGTTGTGTCCAGGATCGGTAATTACCACAGACAGTGGTAATTGTCACCACAGACAGTGGTAAATAAAGGTTATAAAGTTTGGTAGAAAAGTTTGAGGGGAGGAAGGCTATTTCTATACTCTCCACTCTGGAGAGCAGCAGGTGGTCAGCAAATAAACCAGTGCTGTGATCAACAGTCGATACGTTGACCCTCTCACACTGCCAGAGAAATAGGAATCAAAATTGCTCAGTCTTTAGTCTCATTTCCTTGATCAGTGAGGGGGTATGTGTAGTGGGACTGTGTTTTAGGGCCTTCAGTGGGAACATATTTGAGAAATGATTCCTGCATTTAGCTGAATTTTTCATAGAAGTACAGTTCTGGGAAGCTGCTGTTCTTATTGTTTTGTGCTGTTCTTCAGTTGTTACTTTGTACAATGACTGTTGTGTTTTAGCTTTTTCATGTAACTTCTGTTCTAAATTGGATTTCTAACAGACAATTTCTAGGTAATGATCATCTGCAATGGTTTGACTTCTTACAGATTTTTTTATGACTTTCTTTTGTAGTATGGGTAATTCTTGCTCTTCATTCTTTGTTCCCCCAGTGTAAGGGTTGGAAGAAATTTTCTATTACTATGCTGCAGTTTTGATTTTTTTCCTTTGGTAAGTTTTTGCTTGGGGTTTGTGTTTTTTTTTTTTTTTAACCCTCCATCAAGGAACTCTCTCATTTTCCTTCAAATTTGTTTATTTTGTTGCTTCATTCCAAGCTGGCTAACATGCTGAAGCTAAACTATTTTATGAAATATTCTGGTCTTTGAACAAGTTATTGGAACAAATGGTGTTATTTCTTTCCTCATAAGCTTACAAAAACTTGTATATGTATTTATGATCTGCTATGAAATAAATAGAAATGTGACTATCCAAACAAGCAGCTGAAGCAAATATTCATTTGTGTCTTTAACTCTTTTAGATCTTTCTAATTGTAAAGTCTAAGCTGTGCTGTTTTATGATAATACTTTTAATTAATGTTTAACACTGATAAGAAGGAAATAGGTGCTTTCTTTCTAAAATCCTGCTTTTAATTTAAGTGCTTTTAAGATTTAGTGTCCGTAAGAAGTTTAGAAAGTTCTGGAGTTCTTATTCTGGTGTCTTGGTATGGGATAACAGATGCTGTTAATTGAGGTAGAGACTGTGGTTTCTTCTGGTGCACTGAACTTGTGATTTGCAGTAAAAACCAAGCAAGAGTGTGTGTGTGAGATGCTGTTTTAAGAGAGAGAAGTACTAAGTTACTCTGTTTTTCGAGTAATCTGATATTAAAGTGACTGTTGGGACATCTGGAGTTCCTACCACTCTCATGTCTATGGCTGTAGTTAGGAAAGCGAATAATACCTTCCTTTTGAGGTACGTGGTGAAATATTCCTTATAGGAGAAAAGAGCTGTGGGTCATCTCACAAATAAAAATTGAAGAGTGATTCTCTCCACTTCAACACTTTTCTCTCCAGCTCTCCAGACAGATCTTAACCAGAAGGTGTAAAAGAAGGAGAAACAGGAGAAGGTGCTTTTGAGCATGATATTAACAAACCTTCATTTAACAAAAATATTTGGGCTGGTCAAGTCCACTCCAAACACAATCAATCTCAGTTACAGTTCTGCTGCAACTTCATTTGCTGTGGAAAAGTTGCTCCATTTTAAGGGCTAACATGAGACAACATAGGAGACATTGGCCCTAAAAGAGCAGCAGCTCTTCATCTTCCTCTCTTCAAGCTGGCCTGAAAATGCCTTTTGTTCACTGTGCTGTAGTGTGGTGCAGGTAGCTGTGCTCAGGAGCACATTTATTTCCTCTTGGGATGGTGGGTCCGGTGTAGGCGAGCGAGGAGCACTTTGCCCCTCCTGAAATACGTCCCTTTTCCTTAAGCTTATTTATTAGTGCTTTCCTTTGTGAAAAACTAACTGATTACTGTATTTTGAAACACAGCAAGCATTCTCTCAATTTTTTTTTTTTCCCTGGCACTGTGTCTACCCTCATCCTTCTTTTCCTTGCAATCCCGTCTCTCGGAAGGGACGCGCGACAGACCGACGGACTGCGGCTAATTTTGTACGGCGCACGTATTAACCATTGAGCAAACCTAAGAGGTTTTACAGAGCTTATTTTAGCAGAAGCATTTGTTAAAGCCCCTGTATCCATAGGCTGTGTGTATATTCATTAACTATTCAGAGCTGTAACATAATACAACAAAAGGAAGTGTATTTTAACGGAGATCTGTAACAACCATAGGCAGACTGGCACCCAGCCAGCGGGGAAAGGCAGACGCTTCTCGCTGCTATTTCTGTCTTGTGGCATCCAGAGATATTGAATTGATTTCTTGGATAACAAAACTAGCTAAGACTTACTGCAGTGTCACGATCCTGCATTGCAAAAATACGTGTTTGATCCCCAGAAGTTTATTGTAATCAAATCTTTGGAAGCAGTGGAAAACTGAGCCTCTCCAGTTTCACTGCAGGCATGACAAGATTTAGCCTTCCTATAATCACATCCAAAATGGTTTGTGGCAAGGATGGGGAGAACTGAAGTGCTGGCATGAATTGAAAGTACATAATTATTTAACAGAATATCTTGTCCTATGGATTTTCTTATCCATGGAAAGTGTTGAATTTTCCCTGTGGTAGAACTCCGAATGGTTTCACTGGTCAGAGATGGGGCAGAGCATTGGGAGTCCTTTCCCTGGTGGTGAATGTGCATCCTTGGAGCTTGGAGTGTGTCTATGTACAGCTTCTACCAACTACCCCTTCTGCAAAGGGATGGAGATGCTTCAGCTCTTGGTCTGCTCTACAGCTACAAAATAGCTTCTCTGTCCCAGTGTAGCATAAAAATAGGAATTTGTTCCCAATCCAGTACATGTCAGTAATTTAAAGAATATTTTGATAAAGGTAAATGTCAGAGGAGAATGAGATATGTAGATATTTACTGTGATCAGAGTCTGTTTTGTGTGTGGAATGTCAATAGATTACACCAGGATGTGCTGAAGTGTTAGATTTGTGAGCTTTTACACAGGTGAGAAATCCCATGTTTCCTTGTCAGTTGGATGCTCCTGTTCTGCCTAGCTGCAGTGGGAATTACCCTCTTGGTTTTAACCACCTTCCTGCTGTTCTGTGACATGCTAAGCTAACAACAGATTGTCTGCTTTAAAAGTAGATCCCTTTTTAGTGTGATGCTTTAAATAATACTTTACATTTCTAGGCATCTTCTCTGTTATAATGCAGATACAAATTAATTCTTTTTCCTTTTGTTAAAAGCTTGAATGAACTGGGAGGGAAGGTTTTAAAAGAACAAATACAATGAAAATGGATATTTGTGAAATACTGGAGTTCAATTCCATGTGAACAGAAATGTTAAAAGCCCCTTTAGCAGCTGTGTCAATACCAATTTTTCTGGTTCTTGAGTGCAGACATAAATTCAGATGGTGTTGTTCAAATAATTCACATTTGTTTTAGGTGAAAAATAACACCTGCTCTGTTTAGCAAGTGCAGTGTTTTCATTTAAGTGATTTAAAAATTGATCACATTGAACTGATTCGAATACATTAAGGGATTTGCAGTTATGTAATTAAATTGATATTTTAAATAGCTTTAACTGTACTGTACGGTTGAGAAGTGTGTAAGTGGATTTTCAGATAAAACTTCTTGTTTTTTGGGTTGGTTTTTTTTTTGAGATAAAGGACTGTTGTGTTTGGAATATAGTTACAGACATATGACATTGAGTGACAAATCATTTGAGACATACTGGAGGAAAGGCAAAAGTTCTGAATCAGGGATATTCTGTTTTCCAGGCAGGTCAGTTATTTTCATGTACATAGCAAACTGGTATTAGTAGGAAAAAAACATTTTGGAGCTGCAAAATATTATCACAGGTTACCTAGGTAAAGAAAAATGCAATTTCAAATGCTGTGATTTTATTGAATTAATTATAAAGAAACAAAATTTTGGTTTTTTATTTTTTGTTTGTCATGTTGGATTGTTGAATGACTTTCTTCCCCAAGGAAAAACTTCAGTAACTGTGTTTGATTTGCAGAGCACCAGAGATCATACTGGGATTGCCGTTTTGTGAAGCCATAGACATGTGGTCGTTAGGGTGTGTGATTGCAGAGCTGTTTCTTGGATGGCCACTGTACCCAGGAGCACTGGAATATGACCAGGTAGTAGAACAAACTTTACAAGCATATGCACACTTTCTGCAACTTAAGAATTTCAGATCATTAAATCCAGAGTTTTAAATGCTAATAATATCTCCTATTATGTAGCATTTCTTCAAGTCTGTTCAATGCTTTTAATTTAGTCTTATTGATTGTCCTAGAAACATGAATCCTGCTTCTGATCCACACTGTATATTGTGCTGCTTTTTTTGAGTTAAATTTCCATTTGTCCTCCTCCCTCCATTTTACAAAATAAATGTTGGTATTGAAGCTGCTTTTTCTGATGGAAACCAAAGTTTGCAGCTACCATCATTGCATTATAATCTCTTTCATTTGCCATGAACAGGGTTGACTCTGGAATGTCTATTCAGATGTCAGGATTAATTGTGTTCTGAATACTTTCTGATGCTTTCTGGAAAGCCAACAAAGCTCAAAGATTGGAGGGCCTGTACTTCACGAGGAACCAGAATGAACTGTCACAATAATACTGTAGATAGGCAGTGGTAAAGCTTGGAGCTCTTAAAGCTCTGCCTTGGTTTTTTTGACAGCATCAACATTAGTGAGCAAACTTAATAAAACCCCACATTGTTTCTAATGAAAGATGTAGAATGTTTTTATTTTAAACACTTAGAAAATAATGTGGAATTTGGAAGGAATGTAATCGACATCCTGACTATGCCCATCTGGTTTTGAACTTTGCAAGTGGAGCAATCTCTTGAAAATCCCAGAAGGAATAGCACTGGTTTATTGCTATGTTCTGCATCTTCTATTCAGCATTGAGTTCAGGGGCAGTTCTTCCATGTTGTTTAAGTTATTCAAGTCCTGCTCATGGAGTGGGATTTTGGCTCCTTGCACTTATGGATCAGTCCTACTTTTCTAAAAATTTAGACCATTTAAGACCATTTTCAGGGGATATATCAATTTTGTGTTGATGTTGGTAATGTTTCGTATTTCAGTTTCCTTCATTTATACAAAATGCAGCATTTCGTGTGTGGAAAGTGAGCTATGAATGGAATGTGGATTGATGCATTTAGAAGACCTTTTTGCAGACTGTTGCTGTTAAAACGGAAAATAAAGGAGGAAACATCTAACAACCCATATAATTCACTGTTTTTTTAAAGGATAAAGTGAAGGCATTTGTTTTTTGGAAAGAATTTATTGTCTCAAAAATTTCCAAGAACTTGGCAAATTTATTTACCTCTTAGATATCATTCAAGTTTGCTGGAAGCTTTAATTAATGACTCATCTAGCAACTTGACTGATCCTCATGTTGGAGAAGTCATGGTGGAAGAGGGGCTGCAACCTCCTCTGCACCTGCAGAAATTGCCTCACTTTAGCCAGGCTTGTAACAGTGCTCCAGCAGGTCTGCAAAAGTTGCTTTGAAGAAATTGGATTCGGGGTTTTTCTCAGTATCCATGAGTACAGCAGGAGTAGGAGATGGCTTCCAAGGGGATTCCTGTCCTCCTGCTCCATGGTGTGTGTCACTGAGTAAACGAACAGGCAAGGGCTTTGTGCTGCATTTCCCCCCTGTCCCCCTGCTGTGTGGTAACCAACACACTGGCCCCTGAAAGGGAACTCCTAGTTCTTATATTCATTTGTGGTTAGAACCAGTAACAGCTGTATTTCTCAGTGGAAAACAGCCCTGTCTTCTGAGCTTTAATACTCATTAAAAACAGGCACAGGTGCTTAACTGCTGAATTTTTGAGTTAATGCACTGGCTTTCCCCCCCTACTTTTTAAGACTCTTTGTTTTCTGAAGACATTATAAATGATCTAGAAACATTTCTGGTCAGAGCAGGATTCTCTTTGCTCCCTGAGGCAGGGAATTATGAGGAATACTAAATACCAGAAGTTGGCAGCATTGTGTTTAGTTCCTCCCCACTTGGGTCTGTCACTTGTTTTCCAGCAGAAGCCTCTCATGTTCCTTTTACTCTCTACTGCCCATCAGTTTTTCTCCTCTCAGGTGCTCCCAGCTCTCAAGTCCTCTATCTTTCATTGACTTTATCTTCTCATCTCTCAGTTTCTGTTGTAGTGTATTTGACCACTCTCTCCTTTTGGTTTTTCCCTGTCTTCTCTCTTATTCCTTGGCTGCTCCTCCTTTCCCAGGGGCTGGCTCACCGCAGCAGTCCCTCTGTGGTATGGGACCCTGCCCTTCAGCAGTTCAGCCCTGGCTGCCGGAATCTATACCCTCTCCATCCCAATCTGCAATAAGC
The DNA here is from genome assembly GCA_034509425.1 of Eopsaltria australis. Classification (NCBI taxonomy): domain Eukaryota; kingdom Metazoa; phylum Chordata; class Aves; order Passeriformes; family Petroicidae; genus Eopsaltria; species Eopsaltria australis. The sequence goes on from JAVTVJ010000150.1 coordinate 230,789, forward strand.
TTAGTTTTCAGTTATTGCCAATTATTGTTGTTCCAACTCCAAGGTGGTTTTTAATTTTGAAAGCAATACTGCTTCTGGGATAACTTCCCCTTGTAGAGTGAGTTAACGTTGCATGCACAGTAGTTAAAACACATCATGTTTCAATGGATTTCTGTTGAAATCTTGAAACTTAACTGTTCTCAGGAATACATTGATCACCAACTATGACAGGTAATGCAAAATGCATGGTAAATCATCTTCTAAAATAAACCCATCTTGATCATTTCAGAGCAAAGTTTCTTTCAGGCATAAAGCCAGTCCATTCCCATCACATTCAGTAGCAGATTTTCTTGGACACCAACACTATCTTTCGCTGCCTGGAGGTTGTACAGGCACTCCCTTTCCACATGGAATGTTTCCTTGAAATGCAGGTGTGTCAGATGTGTAAAAGACTGATACACTGGAAACAGCAAATGGGAAGGATTTTTATCAAGTTACATAATGAGAACGTGCAAAAAAAAAAAAAAAAACAGAAAAAAACCCCATCAAAGTTCTGTAAGCAAACAAAGCACTCCTACTTATTTTCCTGTTTAGAATTAAAAAAATACACTTAGGATTTGAGTGGGTTGAGGCAGTAATGACAGCCACTCTCTTCAGCTCCTGTGACCAACCTGAAAAGCTTGCTTATATAGGTCACTTGAGAGGTTTATGTGTGGCTTTCTCTGAGAGATGGAGAGAGCAGTGCCAAGTGCTCAGGGTCAGGTTTCTCCCCTATGTAAGATGCAGCTGTCGAGCTATGGTGCTCTGAGCGTGGTTCTTTCTGTCATTTTTAAAATGAAATTACAGATTTTTAACTGTGTGGTGATCAGGGTTTGAAAACAAGAGGTAAATTATTTTCCCTGTTCTATTTTTTCCTCAGATTCGTTACATTTCACAGACTCAAGGCTTGCCAGGAGAACAGTTGTTAAGCATGGGAACGAAAACTGCGAGATTTTTCTGTAGAGAAACGGATGCACCGTATTCTAGTTGGAGATTAAAGGTAAACAGTATAATGTAGTAGAAAACAGCATATTATTTAGTGAGCAGAGAAACCAGAGAAGCCAAGATTCACTACAAGACCGTTACCTCCCTGGTGCATCTCCTGTGGTTTTTACCAGCTCCTGCTCTGTATCCCTTCCATTTTTCTGTTCCACAAGGTGCAGCTGCCAGGCTGTGCAGTGGCCAGAGTGGGTGCCAGGTGGGGAGTTCAAATTAAGCTTTCTATCTCCAGAGGTACTAAATGAGTGAATTTGTTTTGTTCTCTTTTTTGCTCGGTTACTGCTTTTCACTTCGTGTAAGGAATTTGTCTCTGAGGCTCACACTGCTCTGTCAACATTTATCCAGAACTGGCTTCAGGATCAGAAGTTCCTAGGAGAAAAAGGAGATTAAGAAATAACGGGGCTGTGTACAGCTAATTTCTTGTAGAGCTCCTGCTAAAACAGTCTTTGTTGGCTGAAAGCTGCAATACAGTGAGTGCAGATGAAGTTAAAACAAAATGTACTTTTATGTTCTGCACACCTTGCTTCCCTGTAAGCAGCATTATTACACTCTGGCCATAAGCAGAGCTTTCACTGCCTATGCAAATAATTAAATTTTTTTTAAAAAAGTGTGTTGCTTCATGGCCCAACTTCCCTGGGTTTGCAGAGACTCAGGAAGCAGGGTTGACACGAGATCTCAGCAGTAACAAACAGCTGCCCAGCTCCCAGCACGAGTTGCGTAAGTCCCCCCAGCAAGTTGGTAAATCCCCAGCGGCGCTGGGCCAGGGCTGCACTGGGCTTGTGTAAGATTTCTCCAGTTACACCAACCTGGTTAATCCCATACCCTGCTTTTTCAAGCACTTGGTCTTTAGGTGACACTTTACATCTGGCTTCTCCATGTCAGAGAGCCTGAGTGAGTTCTTGGTGCAAAGAGCCCTCTCCAGTTCCAGGAGCTCTTTGTTACCTTGCAGAGGTTAATTAGGAGTTTTGGCATGGACAATTGGTCATTACTTGCAGTTTTTGTCAAAGTTAAGTTTGGAAACTTTTCTATAATCTGTATGTTAAAAACTTTTTCCCTTAAGTCCCACCTCATCTCTTGCAGCACCAGCCTCCTGTTGCTGTCTGTGTTGAAGGAGGAAAATTGTAACAGAAAGTACAATACCAACTCAAAAATAATTCATTCTCTGGGATTTTCTTGTTTCATACTTAAATACTTAAAACATTTACAGCAGTTATTGTGTATGTGGAGGAAGAAAAGTATAAAAAGAAAAAAAGAAAAGAGAAAACAAAGAAGTTGAATGGATACTGCCTGGTTTTTGGTTTATTTCTTTTACAGTGATATGATGTTGCTGCTGTTTGGGGTTGAAGGTCTGAGTTTGAGAAAATTGGTAAAAGATAATAATAGAAAAGCTGATGTATAAAAATATAAGCACACAAGGGAGTTTCATTAAACAGCTTTTTGCTAGGCTTTCAGCACTTCCTGTGTCATTCACAAACTGTTATAATTCAATACTGTGATTTGTCAGATGTAAATATAGTAGTTTTTGTCTTTTGATTCAGAGAACGTACCAAGTAAAGCAGCATACAAATATATAACTGAAATACTAATTATTTGAACAAAAAGAGTGTTTTTTAGGTCAATAAATATATAAAGTTACTTTGTAGTTAGTGGTGAGCTTTACTTACAGATTCTAAACTCAGCTGTCCTTTTCTTTTTTTTTTTTTTTGAGACATTGGAAGAACACGAGGCAGAAACAGGTATGAAGTCTAAAGAGGCCAGAAAGTATATTTTCAACAGTTTGGATGATATAGTGCACGTGAGTATTAAAGCCTTCTTCCTCTGCAAAAGGAATGTAGGGGTATAACTATTTACTGGTTTTGAAAGAAATGCCTTTTAGAATATTATTTCTTGTGTCTCAGTCATATTCATTCTTTTCTGCTGCTCTGAGAAAAATGTCTGACTGTGTAAGCCCTTAGAGCTTTTAGTAAAGATCTTCTATTCCATTGTTTGTGTTGAACAGTGGTACTTGTCCTTGTGGTGGGGGAACCCTTGAATTTTGTGTAAAATGTGTACTTTCTCTTCTACCTCATCTGCCACTTTGGCAAAGAATAAACAAAGAATGCATATGGAGCCTGCTCTGTTAACTGTCTGATTTCTTGTATAGTTCTCTTATCTTAACTGTATAAATCTAAGTATAGATTTTTTAAATTTTGTTTGTAAAATCATAACTGTTTCCTCACTTTTCTTTGGCTTTATACCTCTCTAGTCAATAAGAAAAGGCAATTTTTAGTTGTCTTTCATATCCTGAAAAAGAGGATCAAATCTTGTTGCAGGGCTGGCATTAATACATGCTTGAAATTGTTTTTTGAAGATCAACTCTGTAGTTTGAGTTAGACCATACAAAGATCTTTATTCCAAATCTTACTTCTTAAATTACAAGTCCAGGACTGGGATAATGCCTTCAGCAGTTTTTAATTTGGGAGGTTGCAAAGGGGGGAGCAGTGTGCATGCCTAAAAAAAGTCACCAACTCCAAGCCAACTGTTTTGGGATAAGACAAATCCACTGTACCTCATATGATAAAAATGCTGACTATTAATATTTTATAGCATCAAACAATACCAGAAAGAGTTAAACTAACATGCATATCTTCTATCTGATTGTTTTGTTCAATGCCAGGTGAACATGGTGATGGATTTGGAAGGAAGTGACCTGTTGGCGGAGAAGGCAGATAGGAGGGAGTTTGTCAGTCTGTTGAAGAAAATGTTGCTTATCGATGCTGATTTAAGAATCACTCCAGCTGAGACCCTGAACCATTCTTTTGTTACCATGAAGCACCTCCTCGATTTTCCTCATAGCAACCAGTATGTAACAGAGATCTCTGTTGTTGCAATTCATTTGTATCAAAGTATTGCTGCTTCCGCTATCAGAGAGAAAAAAATCTTCCATCGTTTTTGCAGTGTCTTAGAAAATTCTTTCAAGTGCTTGCAGTAGCAGATACATCTATTGGGTCAAGGAAACTGCTTGAATAACCATGTTTTTCTCTGAAAGTAACAGAGCAATAGACTTCTAAGTTGTTTTTATACATGATTGTTAAAATTCTAACACTGTAGAAACTTGAGCGTGATTTTTGGAAGTATGAGGAGCCCTAGTTCCTATCAGGCATTGAGAGCTAGGATAGGCATTTCCTCTTGAGGTTAACGTCTTGGATACTTCCTCTCATGTATTGATTAATGTGGAATATACTGAAAGTTTTCTTCTGCACTTCTGGAGTCGTGTATTCCACCGTAGATTTCCTGAAGTTGCAAGCATTTCACTGAAAGAGCAAGCTTTCCATCTGTTTAATTTCCTATCTTTCCTCTTTGTACTCAGCTGTTAGAAAATGATGTTAGATGGAAGGAGAAGGAAACAGCAGTGTTTTTCTTGAATTTAAAATATGCATTACAGAGGCTTGATGTGACCATAGTAACAGCAGTGTTTCTGTTTTTCTACCTGTGCGTATGATCCTTCTGTGAAACTGGAAAATGTGGGCTTTGAACTAATTTTTTTTTGCCTTGTTTCGAGGAATTGTTTTTTACATTTAACAACATGAAATGGTGATTAAAGCAACTTATTTTCTGGTTCTGATAGAGTGAAGTCCTGCTTTCATATCATGGATATTTGCAAATGCCGATCAAACCTGTATGACTTAAGCAATCGCAATAAAACATCACTTATGAGATCAGTTGCCTCAGGCAGTGCAGCCAACCTGACTGCAAGCTTCACCAAAATTGGTCCAGTAAGAAGTCAGGTAAAAACAATGGTTCATGTTTTTCTTGGTTTGGTTTAATTTTATTTCGTTTTGTTTTAACTGTAAGGTCAGTTCATGCAGTTTTGCTAATTAATTTAATAATTGAAAAAATTACATCGTTAAGTGGTAAAATCTTCTGTCTTTTACTCTTGTTTTTTCCTAATGTTTTCTTAAACAAATCATTTAGAATATGTTTCAAATTAAGTTACAAGCTGGGATTGCCAGTGCTGTATTCTGGTGCCCTCCAGTGGCCAAATGTGATGGCTTCGCGTGAAATGGATTTGAAATGTTAATTTTTATAATTTGTTTTAGTTGTTTACTGTACAAAGTGGTGGGGCAAGTGTGTGACAGATGTAGGTTCACAGTTACAATAACGTTGCCTGTGTTGAATCTGTTCCCATAGGCATTAACTGCATCTGCCCACTCAGTTTTGCACCAAGGGATACCACTGCAGGCAGGAACTGCTCAGTTTGGTTGCAGTGATGTTTTCCAGCAAGCATTGATTATATGTCCTCCAGCTATTCAAGGTATATTTATCTGTAATTGTCACAGTTCCTAAAATATGAGTGTTACTGCATGTCTGTTAGCAATAGTTGAGTTTTCCATTATATCCACTTAAGGTTTATATTTAAAACTACTTAATTATGTTATTAAAAACCAGCATGTGAGTCAGATGCAGATACATTGCACCTTTCTGAAAGAAACAGCAGATCAGCATCTGCAGAAAATGATTTAAGCAATCCAGAGCCCATCTTCATATACTGCACACACACATATACATTTATGTCTTGGATAAAATAGGAGAAAAAAGTGTGAAAGGAGAAGCAATAAGAAGGGTGTTCTGAAAGAAAATCTGAGAGGAAACAGGAAAGATGAAGGGAGTATCAGTGTCTTATCTTAGTAATAGTCGTTTATGGAAATGAGAAGGTGGTTTATATTGTTTGCTTATTAACTTAGCTTGACTATAGTCTTTTTTCCAAAGATGTAATGTATTTGTTTTGGTGATGTTCAGCTTCATGTTGAGATCAGGTCCTGAAGTTATGGAATTTATAGGAAGTAGTTTTTTTAAGAATGACCTTAGTTCTCCCTTAAAAGTTTCAGAAATCACACTAGATGCACTCTGAAAAGAAACATACCAAAAATGTTCAACCTAAACTTAAACCCTAGGAAGCCTTAATCTCTATAGATAAAGACAGATACAGCAGACTTTATCAGTAATGTTATTCGTGGCAGCTGTATCTACCTTGGGTTCCAGAAACTCAAGAAAGGTCTGAGTATTCACCAGGTAGTGTCATGGTAAAGCTGCTTCACACAGATTTCCTTTTGAGCAGTTAATTATTTAAATTCTGTATGTTCTTTACACAATGACATACTCCATAATTTAAAAACCCTATTGTTTTCATTATTCCCAGATGAATAAAGTGATTTATAGAAAAGGAAACAATACAGGCAGACACTTTATCTGTGATTTGTGTACTGTATTCTTAATATGAGGATACCTTTCTAAATTTAAATTCTGCTACAGCTGAAGGGGATATATTGTTTTCATCACATGGGTGATGAGTTGCTGGCACAGATGAAAAGGGGATATTAATGGTATCTGGCAGTGCTTCAAAGTTTCCCAGCTTGGCTGCTCTGTGGAATATCTGAAGTGCTAAAACTTTCTACTTCTGTCAGAGCTAAGATGTTGCTCTCCTAGATGGCTGTGGGGAAAAAAATCAGTCAAGTGTATTTCAAAATGGAAAGCTTTTAAGTGCATGGTTATAACTTAGTATTGTGTTATGGCATGAGAGAATTACCTCAGATGAAAACTTTCTTTCATCCTGTACTGTAAAGATTAAAAAAAAACCCTACCAAAACACTCATAATCTTCAGTGTAGTAATTCTTTAATAGTCACCTGTGAACACCCATTGCTTAATCTTTGGCTAAAGCACGAGGTGTGAAGAGGAGTTGGAAGATGAGATCAGGGATATCTTTTCCTAGCCAGCATTTTCTTCGAGCATGGCTGTTCTGTTCCAATGTCTGTTAAGAAAAACTCCTCTTTCATTATTATGTAAAAAAATGTTATTGTAGTAAACATTGCAGCATTGCTGTACGTGTGTTAGTTTCCTGTGGCAATAATGAAATCTATACAGGGCATGAGATGCATCTTTTTTGTATTATGTTCTCGTGAGCTGTGCTATAGTTTGCATTGTTTTGATAAACAGAGGAATAGGATGATGGTTTCTATGCAAATATTTGATGAGATACACAGAATATTTTACATTGTTTCCTGCAAAGGAGGTGGTAGCAAAGAGGGATGTTATGCATGTGGCATTGCCAGCTGTAAAAGCTGAGAGGAATGGGTTTCAGCCTGCTGGAAAAACAGAGCATGAGGTGTGCAGGAGCCCATTCTGAGAAGCTTTGAAATTCAGTTCTGCTTATTTTTGTTTGCTTCCTTTCAAATTATTTTAGTGTAGTCTGTGATAAAGAGTAAACGCGTTACTCTGCAGAACTTTCTGCCAAAGTCATTCCTCTTCTAGTACTCTGTTTCTAACTAGTAGCTATAGGCAGTTCTTTCTGGAAATTACAGCTCAAATATTTGTGCAGATAAGTTATGGCACAAAAATCTTTTAGGTGGTAATTTGTTTGATTTGAAAGTCCAAATTATGAAATTAGATCATAAACACATTTTAAAAAGTGATGACTTTAAAATTGTCCTGTATGTTTGCTCAGAAAATATATGCAAGGCTGCTGTTTGCCTAAAGCTTGGGGATATTTTTTTTCCCTGACAGGAATTCCAACAAACCACAGCAAACCCACTAGTTTCTCCCTGAGGGTGGATAATGCAGTTCCACTGGTGACCCAAGCCCACGCAATTCAGCCACTACAGATTCGAGCAGGAATCCTTTCTCAGGTTGGTCTACTTTAAAGCAAAACTCTTACTTATTTAGTTAGTAAATGTTTTTAAACGTAGAGTTCTGTTGCAGTCCCTGTTCTGGTCTGTGCTGAACTCCAGGCAGCGAGTGTAACTTTATGAATTGCTTGTGCCATGAAACCTCCTGTGCTTCCCAGCAGACGTGGTCGAACCAGACGCAGCAGATCCTGGTTCCTGCATGGCAGCAGGTAGCTCCAGTGGCAGCTCCAGCCACATCTCTGGCCTCTGATCCTGTGGCTGGCCCACAGAGGCTTGGAGACTGGGGGTGAGTCCTCTTGCTTTTGTGCCACACCTCAGTGGCTGTGATCTAACAAGGACTAGGGATGCTGGTGCAAATTACTTGAATATAAACCTGCCTTTCCTTTTCCTCAGGAAGATGATTACCCAGGGCACTCACTACAGCTCAATGATACCACAGCCTCTTTTAACACATCAGATAACCTTGTCTGCCCCTCAGCCAATTAGTGTGGGCATTGCACACGTTGTCTGGCCTCAGCCTGCAGCTACCAAGAGGAACAAACTGTGCCAGAACAGGTTGGTAGAATATTTCTAAGACAGAACATTGGAAGACAGTGTACCTGTCATCACTGTTTTGTGGGCAAGGGAACAACTTGTAAAAGTGGCATCTTTGTTGGAGACAATTCCTCTTAGACAGTCTTTTGGGAAAATGTGTCCTTTCTCCTTAAGTTTTCTATGTTCTGTTGGCAGTAGACTAGGTGGAACAATACTTGCAATACTAATTAGTTTAAATTCTTTTTGATTAGTATGTGCCTATCATGGTGGAATGTTGTCTTTACAGGCTTTGGGAAGGTATGAGAATATATTCAGGTAGCTCTAAAGAGATATTCCTAAGTTTACATGAGGGAGGATATATCAGGTTTAGACAACTGAAAATAAAGAGAATGTATAACAGGGTTGCAGTGTGCCTTGCAGTCATCTTTCACTGATAGCCAAAAATACTTCAGCTGCTTGCTGAAGAAAATATGCCCCACTGCCATGCAAAGTAGTGGCAAAGGTGTGGGATGCTCCATAAGGGAGAAAGTATGGGTTATGTGGGCAGTGTCAGCAGTCCTGTATTAAGCAAGGGGTTCATCTGGAAGCTACCAGCTTTTGTTTTCAAGCAGAATCTTTGCAGGAAATCTGGCTGGATTTTGTTTGCTTCTTTTTTACCTAAATATTTTCATTTTCATTCACTGGATTTTCATTTCTTTTTGCCTTTCTTACAAAGTGAGATTTTCACTATACTGTATTCGGTGTTGCTGTCTTTGATACTACATACTTGGCATCTTTCTTGTTAATGTCTGAAACCATCCATGCCAAATATTTTTGCCTGTGTTTACTGTTCTGTGTTTTTCTAAATTGGTGGTTTAGCCTACGTTGCCTGCTTTGGTTTTGTTGAAAGCAGTACAATTTTCAGGTCTCTAAATGCCAAACGATGTGTTCCCTTCACAGGAGCAACATGTTACAAAACACCAATATCCAAAATTCAGCCTTCATCTCTCCAAAGATACTCAACCTGAAGGCTGTCAAGAGAATCAGCTGTATAGAAGCACAGGACAATCTCAACTCAGAAGGACGGGAGAGCGGCTGCTGCGAGGCCTCGGTCAGGCTGGCCCCTGACCCCTCTGTCCCCTCTGTCCCCTCTGTCCCCAGCACCCCACGCCAGGCCCTGTTCCTGGCCGGCTCCCCCAGCCCCGCCGTCAGCGTCATCACCATCAGCAGTGACACCGACGAGGACGACGTGGCACGGACACACTCGCTGAGGGAGTGAGCATCTGCCTTTGTCACTTCAATGCAGCTGTCCTAGCACACCTGATGAATCTGAGTTAAAAGAGAACAAACGTTTTTGGAGGGGGTTAGCTCTGTAGCACTCTGTTATTGAAAGGGAGCAACAAAAGTCTAACTCATTGATCTGTGTGTGTTACGCCTTTTCAAACCAGAGTTTCTTTGCCTTTCTTTTCATAATAGTGTCATACCCTATTTATTTATTGAAGATCAATATTCTTGCTACGTATAATCAATGTTACCACTCTAGCAGTAGCATCCAGTAGATAACAGTACATACCTGTGGGTAGAAAATACTTCTCTGACAGTGTGAAAAGCTGAACCTTTGGGTGCAAAAACAGATGCTGGGTAATGTCCCCCAGTGGAGTTTTCTTTCACAGAAGCATGCAAGGCTTAAAAGTTCGTTTGACTTCATCCTTACTTGTAATGATTCTGAACTGGAGGAACTTCTATTTTAAATCTAAGCTTTGTCACAGATTTCAAGGTTTTTTAGTAAAATACTTTAATCTACTTGTTTTAGTATTGATTCAGTAAAAAAATTACCCATTTCATACGTTTCAAAAAATGCTTGTTTAGGCTAGAATTTTAAAAGAACGCTGCAAAGGTTTCAAATCCGGTTTGGATGTAAAAGAAACAAGGACTTGGATGTTAATTGACATTTAAGGGACCTTTTCTAATATTGGACCCTTTTTAATTCCAAAGTTGCACCTAAGTGAGTGGTGAGTGAGCGATGGTGTTTGCTGACTGTGCTTTTGTGTGCAGGTGCAAAGGGAGCCTGGAGTGTGAAGCGTGCCAGAACACCCTGAACATCGACCGCGTGTGCTCCCTCAGCAGCCCTGACAGCACGCTCAGCACCAGCTCCTCTGAGCAGTCCAGCCCCTCTCCTTGCAAGAGATCCAACAGGTGAGAACTCAGGCTCCTTCCAATGAAAAGAAAGGTCTTGGTACACAACACACCCGGTTTGTACTCAAAAATGCACGAGTTTTGTTATGTTGCCACCTGGTGAGGGTAAATGGTTTATTTAACAATTCATTTACTGGTCTACAGTTGCACAGCATAGACTGCTCTGTTCTCGTTCCTAACAGATCTGTCTTGCTGCATTGGAAGCTTTCAGAATACTAAATGAATGGTGTTCACACAGAAAATATAAACATGTTGCATTCAACCTTCTTTAGAATAAAAATCTTCCAGAGTTGCAAGATTAAATAAGCCAAAGTAAGATGTGACAGATTTGGTCACCACGTATTTTTTTATTTTTGCAGCCTCTGGTTCTCCCATTGTGTATCTTGTAATCTTAAATGACATTGATGCCCTTTTTCTTCTACCAAAAATAAGCCTCACTTATGTGAGCACTGTTCATGTGGACAGCTATTAAATGTTTTTATCTTCTCTTCCTCATGTCTACCTTGATCCTTCAGCAGTTTCATTGTGCAAAATGAATTCTGATTAAGGTCCTAACAGAAGAAGTTGGTTTAAAATAATTAAAGATTGTCTCAGATCATGTATTGACAGGGAGGTGAGCTCCAAGTCTGTACAGGCAGTTTTATGTATTTTAAACTTTGGACAGCCTGAATTTAGGATGCTTTTAATGGATAATATGTGTATATCAGTCTTTATATAAACTCAATCCCCTTCTCTCAAGACAAAAAGAATTTTAAAAAAAAAAGACTTGTGCATGGACAGCTGTGACTTCCATTTGGAATTCTGTAAAGTCTGACATCTATGGTGAGCAAACCCCTGCAGTGCTGGACACTGAATGCACTGGAGGGTGTTGTGGGTTGTTGTCCTCTGCACTGTCCAGGATTAATCCATCACACAGATTTTTTTTTGGTGGATTAGTTTTCTGTTAGGTTACCAAACATACCCGGTTCATTCTGCAGACACAATCCAGATCTAGCAACAAAAGTCTGGTAATGCAGCACATGGAGAGATTTTTCATATTTTAGGGTGACATGACGTAGAAGATAAACCCAGAAAAATTCCTGCTGTTTCTATGACTTTGAATGTACTAAGATAAAAAGTTGCCAGAGTTAAATAGATGGACTAATCCAGGTATATTTCCCTGATCCTGTTTTTCAAGTTTTGTCATATCTGACTGTAAAAGGAGAAAATAATGAGAAGCATTTGAAGAACTTTCATTCAGATAATTAAATTTTAGTAAAGACTTAGATACCAAGATGTGTCTTACACTGGGAGGCATCAGGTAGTCTTACTGGTTGGTAGTTAACATTGTCAGTCCTTTGAAATTCTTTAATATCAAAACATTCAAAACTTCAGGTAAGTTTTTATGAAGACCTGCTTGATTTTATAGTAATTTTTTTGAATTGCAAGGAACTTGCCTGTAATTTAATTCCCCTTGGTGATTCAACTTTATATTAATAGCAGAGGAGTGTGTTGGATTCTGGTTTCAGTAGCATTCTACTGATATTAAGTCATATAATTAGTAACTTGAATCAAAAGTTAATAATATAGAAGTATAATTAATTGCTCAGTAGTTGTCACATTATCACTATTTTTTACTTGAGAAAACTACTCAGAATTACCTGATTCTGTTGATTAAATCTTCAGACTTTTGTGCTGGCCCTCATAGTGCCGAAGTACTTTCACAAAAACTTAATTTTCATGAATGGTTTTATTTATATTGTCTTATTTTAAACAATATGTAACAAGGACATGTTACCTGAGCTGTAAAATCACTAAAGGACTTGACCATATGTTTAGGCAGTAGTCAATTCACTGCTGTTTCTGGTATGCTTTTAAGCATGCATTCCATCAATTTTAAATGTAAAGAAGTTACCTCATTTCTTCAAGCCTTGCAATTTATGGGTAGGATGAGTTTGAATATGTGCTTGTCTAATTACAATGCATCATTTTTATCCACCTTTGAGTAATTTCACTTCTACAAGTTCTATGTGTTAATTTAAGAAAATGAACCTCTGTCATGAAAATCTCTTTGTTTCATTGCAATGCTTTTGTTTTTTGACAGTATGTCAGATGACGAGCAGGAAAGCGGATGTGATACAGTGGATGGTTCCCCAAGCTCAGACTCCTCAGGACATGACAGCCCCTTTGTGGAAAATGGCTTTGTAGACAATAACAACAAAAATAAGGAAGCGAGAGCCTCAGTTAACCCTGAAACCAAATCAACTGTTTGCACAGTAGTGGTACCACCCATGAGACTTGAAAACAGGTTACATCTTGAGGAACAGATGGTGAATACAGGTGGGTTAGTTCAGGTGTTTCTTCCTTTCTATGCCAGTAAGAATAGAAGTTTCAGTATTTATTCAATATATTTATTCAATATATATGTGAAGATTTTGTCCTACTTGTACAACTTCTAATCCATAGTAACCACTTCTAAATAATGCTAGGGTTTGACTTTATTTACGGTATATTATTATTATTTCTCCACGCACGCTTAAGAAAATAAAACTTTGTCTAACTTTTGCCAGAAGAGAATAGTGACAACAAAAGCTTAACACTGTTTATTTCTGTCTTGGAAGATGCTACGTGCCAGCCACTGAGAAAGGGTCGGTCTGTCCTGAGGAGAATAAACCAGTCCTGTGTGGTAGGAAACCGTCAGCAGAAACTGACTTCAGCATTCCATCAGCAGCACGGAAACTTCAGTCAGGTATGTGCACTCACATCCAACCAGCTCCCAACGTGGAGTTGGAGGAGTTGAGTTCCAAACTGAGTGCTCACAGTTTCAGTTGCAGTCTATGGCAGCTGCAGGTTTTCAGCAGCTTGATTAGAGAAGCGTTTGAATCGTGCAAAATGAATTTCAAAGCACTGGGCAAGTCATAAGTATCTTTCATTTTGGGTCATTTTCTTAAAACAGCTGACTATTGAAAAAAATAATAGAAAAGCTACACTGAGAAGATTGTCAATGCTTGCACAATATCAAAGCGTGAGGCAAAAAGAAAAATATCGTAGCATTTATTTTTTGTACACCCAAATGCTAAAAGACCCATAGTGTGCAGTTAAAATCTGCAGCTGTATCTCAGTGTTGTTCTGTCAGTAATGTGCATGAAAATCTTTTAGTTTGAGTATCCAGAGATGAGACAGAGCTCAGCAAACCCAACTATTTCTTACCTTTGCTGCCAGGTAATGAAGCTGCAGGGGAGATGAGACTGTGATTGTAGTTCCATCCAATGTTAGAAGGTACCCAAAGCCAATTTAAAAGTTACTTTTATCACTGCCCAACAACACAGTAAATGTGTCTACTGTGGCTGAAGACTGAAGCTGACACATGACATCAAGCTTAAGCCCCTTTTAATTAATTAACTTTGAGCTGTAGCAGCATTGAGCTTTTGGTTAGATAGCTGGAGGTACATTAATGTGAGAGCAGCACCTGTTTGTGTAAGTCTTGCAGAGAAACTGTGAATATTGTAAGTTAAATGCTAAATGAAAGCATGCTATATGTAGATAAGAGGATTTAGCAATAATGACTTGAATAGTTTAGATTGAAAGAAACATTTGGGTGGGTGACACAGCCTCCCCTTTTGCATGATTATGCAAAAGGATTGGTTTAATTAATTCTAAGCAAACCTTAATATGATCAGCATGGTATTAATTTTTAATCTCTTCAATGTCTGCAGCTCCTCAGCTTCTTGGCAGAAAGTGTAGAATGTTATTTTCATTACAAAAATTTATGCTGATCCTTCCTTCTTTGGTAGATGCCCTATGTAGTTTGAAGTCTGCATCATTTAATGGGAGTAATTGATTTTTAGTCTTTTCCCCTTATAACTGGTAATGATTGCCACATCTTCCTGTGATCATAGCCCTAGACTTCTGTTTGCCTAGTTGTCTCAGATATTTTCAATCCGTTTATTATTTTTTCTGCTCTCCTCTAAAATTTCTCTCCTATTTGTCCTCTTTGTGCCTCATTATGGTGCCCAAACTGAATGCAGCACTTCCAATTGATGCCAAGCCGGTGCTGAGTAGAGTGGAATAAGCACCTTGCTCATGTGATACATGGTATTTCTGTTAAAACAGCCCAGCATGGCATTTTATCCTTTTTTTTTTTTTTTTTTTCCTTTGCAAGAGCATTAAAATAACTTGTGTTCAGTTTTCCATCTCTTATTGTCTGTGCTGCTGCCTAAATAGCCGCTGTATCTTTTTTTTCGTTCCGTCAAAGCATTTAATAATTCCTGTCTCTATATTCCTCCCGATTTTAAGTTGACTAGTTTTAGTGCATTTTCCTCCATTTTTCCCCACTCTCTTTGCACTGAGGATCACTAAACCCTGCCCGTTTCTCTGTGTGTGGCCAGGTCCAGCACTTCGGCTCAGGGCCGCAGGAGTGGAACGGGAACTTCGCCCCGCGGAGGCAGCAGCCTTTCCTCCCGGCCACGGTGACCGGCCCCACGTTCTCGCTGCCGCAGGGCAGCCCCGGGCACGGCTCGGTGCTGGCGGGGAGCTCCCACCTGGGCGGGCAGCCCGCCATCCTGCCCTACGCCTCGCCCGCGCCGCTCGGCTCCGCCGCGCCCGTCGCCCACCTCCTCGCCTCGCCCTGCGCCTCCAGACCTCTGCTCCAGCACCCGAGCTACAGCCTGACCCACCCCAGCGGGATCGTGCACCAAGTCCCCGTGGGCATCAACCCCCGCCTGCTGCCTTCCCCCACCCTGCACCAGACTCAGTACAAACCCATCTTCCCGCCCCACTCGTACATCGCGGCCTCGCCCGCCGCCTACACGGGATTCCCGCTGAGTCCCACCAAACTCAGCCAGTACCCGTTCATGTGAGAACTCAGTGTGTTGAGGAAGCTCGATGATACGGAAGTTTGGTTTAAGAAGAAACATGGTATTTATTAAATATTAGCCATGGCACAACAGGAAAATTATTTTTTTGAATCATGTAGACTTGGGTGCAATTTAAACAACTCTGAGCTTTAAAAAAAACTCACTTTTAATGTGTTTTGCACATTTGGTATAACTTGTCTTTGGTCATGTTATCTTCTTATATAGTAACTTTAGACAGGTGACTTATGGGAGCAGAAATCTGGTTTTGCTCCTGCTATTTTTTATAAAATTGCCTTCTAACTAGTGCAAGACACGTCTACATTTGGGAAGCCATTCAGTGTACAGAACTAGAGCAACAGATGCACATGTGTCAGCAGTACAGTGTAGAAGTAACTTGTTTGTGTTGCATATCTTGGTGTTTAAATGTTGAGTCACTTATCTAAAAGTTGAGCTGTTGTTCTTCACATTGCATGTGTCTTTTGCATGGGCAAAGAAAAGGCCTAAACATTGCTCTTAAATGTTGTTGTCCTAATAATCTCAGCTGCATTGTAAACTGTTCCCACACATAGTGCCTTAAATATTTGAGGTTGTTAATGTTATTACTTATATATAAATGTTGAGGACTGCAGCACTTAAAAAATTCAGATCTGCTGATTTTTTGATAGCGTAACGCTCATTTTGGGTTTTGTGTGGTATTATTTTAGTATTGGGTGTATTTTCCTTATTGAGAAGGCGGCATGTTTTGCTGTAGCCAAATTTTGCTGTCTTTTTGGCCCCCCCAGAATGATCTAGCTTCAAGACAGGACTTTAGTAGTGCTTAAGGAAAGTTGATTCAGTAGCTATTGAGTAGTGACACACAAGACAGTATTTCATACTGGTAAATGGAACTGCAATACAACCTACGTAGTTTATTTTAAAAGTGTTTGTCTAATTGGATATAATAAAATGTTTAGAGGTGAGGTAGGCATGACTGACTAGCTAATGAAAGGAGAAACCAAGTGCTCATTGATCCATGATGTGGTTTCATCTTAGCTTGAGCAAACCATGCAGTATTTAATGACTAGTAGCAGAATATTTACTATTGAAGCTTGAAAAAGATGTGAGTTCTTTGTGTGCAATCTTTCATTTATGCATGGGAGAGATTTTAGTCTTTTTACATGAATAGTATTTGTTTTAGCCTGTTGTGGGTGTTTGCTTATTTAATACATTCCGTCAGGGACGTAAATTACATGCTTTTTGCATTTTTTTTTTCCTTAGGAAGTGTGTCTTTTCGTTTTTTGTTTTGTTCAAATGAAGTTGCTTTTGCAGCACCAAAGACTTAATCATCCATTTCCTATAAAAGGTAGCTACTTTTTCATAGACCTCAAGTATACTGTAGTGTAGAGATGGGATTTACAGAAGGTATTAAGCTGAGGCTGTGTTTTAGCTTATGGGCAAGTAATAAATTGTATCATTTATCTTGAATGTATCATAGATAAGCTGCTATATAATGATTGCCACTTCAGATAGCTGTGAAATTAGGTGATTAACTAGTTCTTTCTTAGCCTTCTAATTTCTGTACAAGTCTAATTACATGAAATGGAAGCTGGGTTTTGGGTTTGGTTTATTTTTTTTTTTAATTTTTATTTTGTTTTCATGTTTGAAGTGTCATAACTACTATACTGTAAATGATGGAAGATGATTGCATATGTTTTTTTGGGGTGTGTTATTTGCATCAGTATTTTATCTCCATTAACTTTGAGCTCATCACTGCATATAAGTGGATGTATTAATGTAACTTAATTTTTTTATGTTTTCATATTGGCATTGTGTAGACACTTAAGAAGCTGCATCTTGCAGGCTTGACTTAACTTTTTTTAAAACAAAATCTGGAATACAATCCTTGCAATGTTGACTGGAATAAGAGTGCAAAGCATTTGAGTTTAACTCTGTCAATAAGCTAATAACTGGTAATCTTTTTCTTTACTCCACTAACACAAGCAGTGTTTTATTTAATGAATGTCTGAATGAAATAAATGTGCCTACATTTGATTTATTTTTTAAGTAATAACTAAAATACAACAGTATTAGATCATAAAAATAAAAAAAAAAGAAAATACCAGCAGTACATTTTTAATCACACTGAAAATTAAGGAACCTAACTTTTCCCAAAAGTTTCGATGTTTTTAGTAATCAACTCTATGCATTTTGTACAAGTGTGTGTGTATATAAAGTATACATTAGCAACTAGGAGTATCCTGATGAATTTGAAATCTTACCAACACGTATGTAAAGCCTAAACATAGGGAGTAAAATTGGATGTCCACCTTTTCCACTTCAAACTTGTGCTGTGTGGTCCAGCAGGCAGTTTTCTGTTCACTCCCTTTTTTTGGTGCTCACTCCATTGCAGGCAATGGACACACCAAGAACCACCAATGCAAACAGAGCACATCGATTTTTTTGCATCATGGTAACAACAACAACAAAAAAAATACTGCATTTTTTTTTTCCTGGGGCCACGGGGATCATCATGGGTCTGATGTATTTTCTGTACTTTCTTTTTACTGTGCTTAAGGTTTGGAGCTGACATGCTTGTTAAATTGACACAGTTCTCTGTATATCACCACAGTACCCTGTTGTATGCAGGAAAAGGTTGCTGTAAATGCGCCCCAAATTAGATCTGCTGCTCTTTCTATGTATGGTAATCTTAGAAATGTCTGCATTTCAAAGAATGAAATATTTGGGATCCTGCCACAGCTTAAATTCAACACACCAGGTGACTTTCCCCCCCGCCTCCTCCCGCAATATACTCTGAGAGAACGGACTCTTGTCACTGCAAGTGTCTGGGGCCCATCTGCAGAAAAAAAAAGCTTTCAGGGTGAGGGCCTTTTCTGTGAAAAAAGTCATCCCCTGAGAAGCATTTTTACACAATACCATTTTAATGCCTTTTTTAAATAAAACACTGCATGACTATGGAATTGCATATCTGCATATTACTTTAATTTGCAAGGTTTTATATGAATTTCTTGTGTTCGGTTTTTAACTTCAGGGTGTTTTATTGGTCAAATATGCTACTGTATTAACTCTTTTTTTTGTTTTGTTTTGTTTTAATTTTTAAATTTTCTGTTTTTACTGCTAATTAACGTGGTTTGTGTTAAGTAAAAGTTAAATCACACTGCAAGCTGTAGGAAGACTTGTTCTAGAAACACCCAGTGGTAGAGACTTGATTAATGAGGTTGAACTGTTACTGTTTAACAATTTGTAGACTTGTGGCTTTTTTTTTTTTTTTTTTTTTGCTTTGGATTTCTCTGCTACACTAGTTCGCCATGTAGCAATTGCACTGTGCAATATTACAATATGAGGACTGGGAAAATTTTTTATGGATGTAATGTCTCTTACAGTTTGCGATAGTATTTCTTTCTAGTTCTCAGTGATTTAAATGTGACCAAGCCTTCTGTACTTTGTCACAAAAAGCGGGTTTTCCAGGTGACTATTTTGGTGAGTGTCAAAATAAGAATTTATGGTGTATTACTGTCAAGATTCACTTTGAATTAAAATATATATTGCAGCAGATGACTTTTGGTGGCTTTTATTTTTTGCTGTGTTACATGAAGGTGAAGATGATGAAAACTGAGTGGGCTCTAAAATTCTGATGTAATCATTCGACCGAGCTTCTTTCTGAAATTTTAAATTCTATCAGCTTTCAAGGCTTGCTTCAGAGGGTCTTGAGAGGCTATCTTTAGTGCAGCCACACCTTGAAGGCTCTTTGTTGTGGATGTCCCGCTTTTACAACCTTAGAGGAAGGTGATCTGGCCCAGATACCAGCAGACACCTCGCTGCTGCTGAGATTTGTGCCAAGCTGGTGGCAACTGCTGCCTGGCCAGCAGGAAGGTGCTCCTGCTGCTACAGATGGCCCCACATGGTCAGTGACTCCAGATGGCCACCTGGTATGGACCAGACGTCCATGGAAAGCACATTTGGTGGTGCTGTTGTCAGCCAAATGCACTCACTCTGCTGTGGGGTTGCAGTGCTTGCTGAAACCTGGTGGTTGGGTGCACTCACGTTCTTGTGGGGAGGATGCTTTCTGTGCCTACCATTGCATTTAAAGGGCATTCAGAAATGGAATGTAAAAGACTGAAACGACAGTGCAGTGTATTCTTGATACCAAAGTATTTCAGAATTGACAGAAAGCTTTAATTTGCTAAATACAAGGTGCTGCTGATGCGGATCTGTCACAGCATTCCCTCTTCAGTGCAAGTTGGTCACAGTGTCTGCAAAGCTTTTTGTGCAGCTCTGTGCCTCAGGCAATGAGTAAACACCTCTGTCCAAATTCTGCAAACACCTGTTGCTTTGAAAACTGCTTCCTTTCCCTTCTTTACAGTTAACCTCGTGTATTGTTGACTTTTAAATGCCTGTTGGTATCTAGATCCCACTCTCCCCATGGCAAACAGGGCCACTGGCTTGGTGTATTTCACACTCTCACTTCTAGCAACATCTAACAAACAAGGAAAGGCAGCCTGAGCCTTTCAAAGGCAATACTCTGCCTGTGAAATCCTTTCTGTCCTTGTTTTCTATTAGTAATGATGTCCAACTGTCCCCTATGTTCTTTCCCATCCTGTGGAAGGAGTGGGCTAGGATAGGCAATTGTGTGTAAGTCATCTTCCTCTTTAACTGCCTTTAGGATGACAAACACTCGTTTAAAATTTGGTACTTTCCCTGTGACTAAATGCAAAGGACAGGTTTATACTGCAGTTGAGATGGCAGATTCATTCAAGGAAAAGCTTCCAGAGTCAATGGGGCTGTCATATGCCACAGATCTGCGGAGGGACAAAGGGGTTCAGGGTGATCCTGTGTTTTCTCAATGAATTAGCCTGGATTTTCAGCTGGAGAGATGATCCGTCTCTGGGAAACAACAGAGAAGTTATTGTTTGGTACAACTCACAAAGCAGTGCTCTGGTGATTGTGCTGGAGTCCCATTCATCCCTGCAGCTCATGCACACCGAGTCCTGCTCCTGTAGTGGACTGAGGCAGCACAAGTTGAAATTTTGGGAGGGTTGTGAATAGTGCTGTTCCCCACTGGAGAGCTGTAACTTCCCTATAGGCCCATAATGTTCAGCAGGTGTTGTCTGGAGCAGTGCAGAGCTCTGGGAATACCAGGGGAAGGCTGCAGCCCCTCCTGCCTCTCCCCACACTGTGACTGGAGTGGCTGACGTGACATCCTGCTGTGCAGGAAGGCTCATTAAGTCATGGGGAAGGTTTGACGGTGATTAATGTTAATTATATCTTCCTGCCTTTCACCTGTAGGAAGGAAGTTGCATTTTCTCTCTCAGGAGGGTGGGTTTGTGCTCTAAGCAGGTTCAGAAAATTCTACTTGCCCTTGTCCTGGGGAACAGCACTGAGCATTACCTGTTAGAATGATAAAGCTTTATGCTGAGAGACTGAAATACACATTTGAATCGATTCTTCTCCTCAGACCCTGAAATGCCAGGTTAGGAGCTTCTACAACCTGTTGGCAGAGGTGCCTGGAGGCTGGACTCTATTCTGGGGTTGTGAGACGTTTATCAAAATACAAAATCCCAACTGTTGTGTTGCAAAGAGAGACGTGGCCTGCCACCAGCTTAACAGAGAAGTCACTCCCTGGCCACAGTTGCTTTTCATCTGTGGATGAGATCCTCATCTTATGGGTTCCCTCATAAAACAAGGCAAGACTTGGAATGTTTGCAGTAGGTCTATTGCAAGCAAGGCAGTTTTGGATCTCAAAAAAAAAAAAAAAAAAAACCCAACCCAATCAGGATTAGAAAACTTAAGTTTAGGAAGTAGTTAACTACAACTGCTTGGTAAAACCCCAGTGATTTTTCACTAGCTGTAAAAGATCTAGTCATCATTCTGAAAAATACACATTTTTAAAATGCTTTGAAATAACAACTCAATCTGCTACTTGTGTTTTATACATAACACACACACTGTGTAATGAAAAATTAAGAGAAAACAGCAATGCTTAAAAGCTAGACTGAGAAAAAGTGCTGTCAGAATTCAGCTCATTGATGGCTTTATTACAAAGCCGAGTTAAGACAAAACCTAGAAAAATATGAAAATGATGACATGGGGTTTGTGCAGGGCTCCCTGAAGGTGCCAGCAGAGGGCCCTGCACTAAACGTTCTGGTCCTGGACTAAGCAGAGGGATGAACAAGCTCTATTTCACCATAATAATCATAAACTGCCATCTTTGCTCTGGATAATCGCTGGCAGTCAGCGAGGGGAAATTAATTTTGCACGGAATGAATTAGTGATTTGTGGGAAAAGTAAAACAGCAGAAGTGGGACAGCATAATTGTGTTGGTGACACTGGGAATGTGCTGAAGCAGGCAGACAAATATATAATTACGGGCTGTCAGGGCTTCGGATGTGCTGCCAGCGGCTCAGTACCAGGGTGTCAAGCTGCGGCTGGCCCGTGCTGACGCTCGCTCCACCTCAAACCTGACTTCTAAGAATTTCTCAGTGAGAAAACTTCCAGCAGAGCAGAATTGCTGGGAGGCTGGGACAGCTTTCCTGCGTGTAAGCATCACTGCAGCCTTTCAGGATCAGTTCCCGAGGTCCTGGAGCGTGTTGTGCCCCAAACCCACCTTTGCACTACTCCTCCTCCCACTGTCACTGCCTGTTGCCCACAGGCACGGTCTGGTACTGAAAGAATTAATGGAAGCAGTTCCAGAAAAGAGGTGATACGAGAATAAAGAATTTATGCTGCTTCTGCTGTAAATAGGGCTTGGAGAAAACGCTATACGAAGTGCCCCAGTGTTGGGTGTGACTGTGGCTGCGGCTCACCCCTCTGCTGTACCTAACACATTTCATGTGCTTCATGTTGATGTCCCGGTGTACCTGAAAGCAAAACAGAGAGAAACCTCTGTCTTTTGGAGCTTCCCTTTGAGTCCGGA
Source organism: Eopsaltria australis (assembly GCA_034509425.1). Lineage (NCBI taxonomy): Eukaryota > Metazoa > Chordata > Aves > Passeriformes > Petroicidae > Eopsaltria > Eopsaltria australis. The sequence goes on from JAVTVJ010000150.1 coordinate 252,924, forward strand.
GGTCCGAGCCCCATCCCAGCCAGGGAGGGAGCGAGCACAGAAGGACGACCGGAGAAGACCTCTCCTGTGTTTGCACAGTGCGTGGCTGGGGCCGTGGCCGCTAATTTGTTCACCCCTGCGGTACACTCGAGCTCCTTCATTCTCAGAGCTGCTTCTGCACCTGCAGAAATGCTGCCAGTGGTGATCGGCGCTGTGGCAGGGCTTGGGCTGCTTTGCCAATAGGAGGTGCCGGCTGATGCCTGGGATAACGAGGGACATCTTTGGCGATGTCCTGGCCCGGCGGCTCCCAGGTCGGGACATCAGCTGGCAAGGAGCGGTTCCCACAGTGAGCAGAGAGGGACTTTTAGCACCGCTGCGAGCGGGTGCAGCTCCCTTTACACCCAAAGGCAGCGCCAACACGATCGCTTCAGAAAACGAGGGAGGTGACAGATCCCCGAGAGCCGCTGTCGCGCTGCCCGTGCCCCAGTGGGCACAGCGGGCGGGGACCGAGCCCCGCCGCCCCCGCGGCCGCTCCCCGCTCCCGCCACGGCCCCGGCGGAGCGCGGGGGACGGCGGAGGGGTCCCCGCGGCCCCGGCAGCGCCGCCTCCGCCCCCGCCTCCCCGCGCTCGGAGGGCGGGGAGCGGGGCCGGCACTGGCGGCGCCGAGAGCCCTTTGTGGATGAGGCTCCGATCCGCGGCGCTCTCCGCGCCGGAGCCCGAGGGGCCGCGCCGCCGCTGAGCAGCCCCGGCCCCGCGTCCCGCGGCGTGCGGGCAGAGCCGCGGGCGGCATGCGGGGCCCCCGCTCCGCCCCCTCCGCCGCCGCCCGCCTGCGGAGCCGCCGCTCCAGAGCCCGGCCGGCGATGGGCAGCGCTGCCCGCTGAGCGCGGGGGCCCGTGCGAGGCGCGGGGATGCGGCGGGCGGGCGGGCGGAGCGGGGCGCGCCCCGCGGGGCCCGAGGCAGCGCCCGGCCCCGCGCCCCCGCGCAGCGCCCGGCCCGCGGGCGGCGGAGCGGGCCCGGCCGCGGCCGTCCTGCTGCTCTCGGTCATCGTCGCCGTCCTGCCGAGCGCCCGGGCCGAGCCGGGTAAGCGCAGCGCGGGCGGGGGGCGCGGGCGGAGCGCGGGGCCGTCACCGCCCTGCCCGAGGGCTCCGCGGGCGGCTCGGGCTGCGCTGCGCGGAGCAGCCTCACCTGCTGCAGTGGCACCGGGTGCCCGAGCCGCGCTCCCGCGGGGACACACCGCGAACGTGAAGCGTGCTCGGTGCCCGGCACTGCCGGGAGCAGGGAACAGCCGGGCGCTGCTCTTTGTCTGCCGCATCCTTTTTTACTGCTCGCGGAACAGAGGCTGCTCTGTGGGCTGGGGATGCGCGGCTTTTTTCTGCCTTTCCCCGAGACAGCCAGCGCTGCCATCACCCCCGGGCTGCCTGGCTGGCACGCAAATAACACTATCCCGTTTTCCTGTGGAACGGGATAGTTGGATTAGGTGTTGTTCCTTGCAGAGAAAGGGACGGGCAGAGGCTTTTGTTAAATCAGAGGATCAATTCTAGTGATTGTGTGTGTGAGGTGGGGAGGAGGGGAAGATAAGGAGGGGTTAGGAGAGGGCAAGCTCTGCTGAGATCTGAGCGCTACATCTCAAATGCAGCTGAAAGCTCCGAGAATTTCTGGGTTATAGATTTCCTATTTCCCTCGACTTTTTGAGTCGGGCAGTGTCCTGTGCTCTCCAGACTTCTTACAGCAGTGGATTTACTCGGTGACCTCAATGCAGAAATGGTTACTGTTGTTGGCGCTTACTGTATGTGCCAGATAGAGATGCCAAATATAATTCTGAGGCTATTCTGAAAGAGGCTAAAATTGATATGGGGCTAGATTTTTCCTATGGATTGAAGAAAAGATTGGGATGTGAGTCCATGTTTTGAGGCTGTTAACATGTATGTTCAGTAATGGTATACAATTTATGTCAGTTTTACAGCCATAACATAATAAGGTTTCTAATTTGCAGGTTGTAGGTTGGTGAAACAGTGCCTCTTACTGCATTGCTTGTGCTGGGCATGTAAATACCACAGTCTGATTTACCTCTATAAGATAAATACACCCATGATCAGAGGAATGGCTGATTTTTTACCTTTGCTCGTCAAGTCAGTCTTGATTTCACAGGAACTCTTGCACCACACCTGAGTTATGAAATGTGTGCCTTCACTTGGAGGTAGCCAAGAGCTGAGCTGCTAAGGCTGAGGTATTTCTGACAATGCACCAAGACATCTCTTCAGACTCCAAGATGAGATTCAAGAGTAGAATGAAAAGTGTTAATATTCTGTTTCTTCCTTTGTGGTCTGCATGTATTTATGGCACAGCCATGATGTCATTTGTAAGTGAAGAAATCCAATAGAGTTAAAAAACGTATTTGTAGGTGTCTCATAGCCAACAGCTTGGAAAAGAGAAAAAGAGGTGAGCAGCCTCAACAGCACCAAGTCAAAGTACAGAATCTCAGTGTACACAGCCCACACAGTGGAAAGCACTGTCATTGATAGGCTTTGCCTGGGAATTTTAGATTATTGGGTCGTTACATTAAGATGCTAAACATAATTTGTTGTACTTGATAGCTTTGAGCCTTACAGCTGAAACTGCAAATAGAACTTTACTACTCCTGTGCAGTGTTGATCACTGATTGATCAGTGTTGATCGGGTGTGATTGCTGAGGTTCATACATTGGATGTCAACTCACCTTAAGTGCTCTGCCTTCCAGAGGCATGGAGCACATGCAGTGCTGCCTCCCATTGCAGCCAGGAGCAAAGCACGTGGTAGAGCCAGATTTTCAATCAAGAACATAATTTTTGTCTAAGAATGTTTATACAGAGCAGCCTACATGTAGGCCTGGAATTCTTTCAAGCAAATGTGCTTTTACTGATTTGGGTGATTTCTGTGGGAATGTCTATGATTAATAGAGCAGAGCTACTGCCTTGGAGTCCAAGTGGAGATACAGGGTGCAGCAAACACTGGGAACAGCACTTGTCATGCACCATTTTTACTACAGCTTCCTCCACTGGGGAATATTTGCCTCTCTGGGTGAATTATATCCGTACAGATGCATACACTCACAGGTTAATGCTCCACTCTTCTTTGGGTGTTGTGTGCAATATGTGGCATTGCAGTGTGTGAAGACAAAGCATGGAGGGGAAAACCTGTTTTACTCAGGTGCTGCTGCTTCAGAAGACAGCTCAAAATTTTCCTGATCCCTGAGATCAGAACTATTTCTTTAGATTTCAACATAAATTCAACACAAAGGGCAACAATCTCCTTGAAAAGAGATCCTGGCAGGATGAGCATTGGGTTTCCAGCTGTTGGGAGCAGAGGGTCTGTGTTAGAGGCTCAGGGCCAGACCTCAGTGCTGGTCCATGACTTGGGATGCTTTCACCATGGACTACAGAGTGATTAGGTTTCAAACATCAAATAAAAAGCTTTATTTGTAGTTTTACAAGTATTTTATGCTTCTTTATCTGGGTACATGCCATACTGCCCAGTGGCATGCAGAGTTAATCATTAATTCCCACAGTATGTCACTCCCAGGACCACTGCTTTGAATTTAGGCTGAAAGCCAAATTACCTTGTCCACCATAAACAGGATTACAGAATGGCCAGTGCAAAAATTAATTCAAACTGAATATGTCTGTCAAGAAAGAAACAACTAAAGCACCAGAAATCAAATGAGGGAATGTGAGGGTTTAGGTTGACTCCTACCATACTCCAACAGGTGGAACTTGCTGGTGACCCAGAGGTGTGAGCCATGGGCAGCCAGTTTCCCTGAGGGAATAAGAGAGAGAGTTTTGAAAGACAGCTATGGAAAGCTGATCTGGTGTTGGTGGAGCATCCCTCAGCCAGTCAATACCCATGTCACTATTGTTTGAGTAAAACAGAGGGAAAGGCAGGTTGCTCATGGCTGTGTTGCTCATGAGATTAATCAGCTAATCAGAGGCACAGCAGTGGGGGGCCTGTGGAAATACAGTTTCCAGAAATAATAAAATACACCTTTTACATTTTGAATCATCCTTTATGCTTGCTTGTGTAGCCCGTTTGAACGATAAACTTGTCAGGGAAAGGTCCATTTCTCCCCGTGCTTGCTGAACACCAGCACAGTGAGATCTCACCTTAATTAACAATGATTTCACAAACAATGAGGACACCTCCAGCGCGGTGGCTGCCTCTCGCAGCTGGAGCTTTCACTGAACAACTCGGAGAGTGCTCCGTGCCAGCTGCTAAATTGCCAGTGCCACCTCCCACAGACCGCAGCTCCCGATGGATGGCAGCTACCTGAGCACTGACTCAGTGCCTCTCAGCTCCTGAAACTCCTGAAAAGCACCAGAATTGGCACATCTGGAAGTGGATGGGTTGGTTTTCCAAAGGAGCTGCTGCAGGGGCAATGGCTGTGAGCACATGGGGCACGAGTCCTTCCCTAGATCCAGCTCTGCATTCTGCAAAGTGGTGAGGACATAGGAAAAGGCACCCCTCAGTCTCCTGTGGTTGCTCTCCAGAATTACCAGCCCAGCATTTTAGAAGATCAATCATTTCAGGTTGGTCATGTTACTCTTTCAATGTCCTGATCATCCCAACAGGACAAGATACGTGCAGACATCTCAGGCATCCTGTGAAAGAACAGTGAAAAGTTCAAGTTCTGCCTCATTTTAGTGAAAACAAAGCAGGGATCTACAGCAAAGGCTGGAAGAATGGGCCACCAGGAGCAGGCAAAAAGGTGCTGCTCTGGCAGGATCTGAGGTTTTGATGGATATGCTTGGCACAGATCCTCCAGTCATGAGTTACCTTCCCTGGACCTGAGCTGATAATAAATAATTAGCTGGCAGTAAAAAATCTGGTTTTAGTATCCATATAGATAGAGAATACTTTAAATTCATATATACTGAAACCATTCTGATGAAGCTGTTCTCTGTAGATTAAGACAAGCAAGTAGCTCAGAGAAGGTTGTGGGCTATCCACGTTTTGCCTGTAGGGAATGCTGACTGGCTGCTTAAGACCTATGGTAAAAGAACTTTTAAATCTTATTTTCTGACATGTTCACTCACCCAGCAGTGTATTGCATTCTCCTGGTCTTCACTGTGCTGGTTTTTAAAATCTTTCACACTTGCCTGCGGCCAGGCTGGTGAACAAGGGGAAGGGGTCTGTGAGTAATTTTCTGTTTATGGTGTTTTCTTAGTCACGTGGGAAAGGTTGTTTCTGAATATGAATTTAGGCTTCGATGTCCAAACATGTCAACATTTCATTAAAAAAGAAATTAGCTTTTTTGGTGGTTATTTACTGTTCTTACTCCTTTCTGCTGAGTCCAGTGAAGGAACTACTGGATTTATTGAACTGACCTGCCTTTTACTGCTAAACCAGCAAGGTGGGACAGCACTGAGGGGCTTTGGACAGAGCATTTCTCAGCTCAAACAGGGCACAGAAAGCACTCCCAGTGATGGTACTTAATTAGAAATTAATAGATATTAACTAGATATTAATCTAGAATATATAAATAATTATACAGTATATATCATTATATATTATTACATAATATGTTGTTATATAATCTATAATTAATACAAATAATGTATAATATTTAAATTATTACTTTTAAGAGGTATACACAGCGTGTGTAGCAAAATGTAACGCACATATTTCTACTTGATCTGAAGGTTAAATCAAAGGAAATACCTTTCTGTATTCTGGGAGCAGGAGGAAAGAAGGAAAAATTAAAGAACATTCAGAGATGAAAACAATAAAAACCCAGACTTGTAGGACAGTGCCAATTTCCTCCTTTTCTCCACCACACATTGCTGTAGACATGAATCCATCTACAACACCTTGTCTGTCATTTTAACACTTGTTAACAACCTTTTCAGGGAAATGCTCCAGCTGATTCCTGCTGACTTTGAATGGGAAAGAATACGTGGGAGAAATTACAGCAAAATCTGTGTAAGAATGTAAACACCCAGAGTGAGTCTGGGCCTCCAATTTCCAGGTATTATCATCAGGTTTGGTGCATCAGCAGGGGAGCAGCTGTAGCTCTTCTTTTGAAATTTCTCCTGAATCGCCCTTCTGTGTCTGCATTTTCCTTGTTATGGCTGGAAAGCCTCTGTGTTAAATGCAGTGATTTTGGTTGCTCTCTAGGAAAATCTTTGTATGTGAGATCCCCACTGGGGTGTGCTCTCCTCAGTGCTCCTCAGGTGGAAAAAGGTGATAAAGCCTTCCTGCAGGAAGCTGGTATAAACTGCAATCCATCTGTATCCCAGGTAATAAAAAAGCAGCAGAACTAGCCTGCATCACTCTGCTGCTTAGTGATGAGATGATCTCACTGCAGTGTCTTCAGCTGAAAAGATGTAAAAAGTCTTTAAACACATTGGTGCCCTGCCTTTGAGAGGTATGGGTTTTGTAAATTAAACCTGGTGTAGTTCCTAGCTAGGCTAACACAGAGTTGTTACATAAATGTGTGTCATTCACAAGGCTAAGAGACTGATTTTGAAGTGTTACTAAGACAAGAAAAAGGCTAAGTATTTAAATGCATGGAAATTAAAATGTCAAAAAAACGGATTCCAAAAGAATGTGAAACAAAAATGCATTTGTTTTCTATGGTATTTCTTAAACAATGAAATAACTGATACCAGCAAAATATTTTGGCAACCGATGTAAAAATGGTAAGAAAGGAGTTGAAATATGGAAGTTTATCTGAGGAAGCAGTTTCTTACCAGAGAGTTGTTCTTTGTTTTGAAAATAATGAAAGTGATTTAGCTTATGTGATGTTCTTTGTCACTCAAGTTCTGAAAAACTGATTTAGAAGAAACCATTACAGACTTGACGAGTTCTTCCTTTGTATAGTTTTCCTTTAATCTGATGAGCAGCTTTGGCAGATGAATGTGTCAGTGGTGAAAAATTGGATTTTTACAGGGGTCATGGCTAATCAAGACAGTTTTCTGTCATTGCCTTCAAGCTGAAATTTTTAGGGGTAGTTTCTAAAAATTGTTAAAACTGATGGGTTTTTTGTTTTATTGAGCATATTCTGGTCTGGCCTTCCATGATACTGTAACTTTAAAAGTACTTCTCTGATCCTGTGGTCTTGGCTGAATGTTTTTAAGACTGCTAGGGGCTGAATTGTTGTAGCTGTCCAGTATTCTCTGATGGGTTTGTCTGAATATCCTGAGGCTCACCAATTCTGAAAGTCTCAAACCCAGTTGTGGGGTTTTGTTTGTTTGTTTGTTTGGGTTTTTGTTGTTGTTTTTTTTTCACTGAGTGTAGCTGCTGAATTAGATACACGTAAAAATTGATTTGAAAAAAACCCTGTCCACTGTTGGCTGTCAGTCCATAAACAGACAAGAGCTCTCATAGTGGATACTACAGGGATATTTTTAAAGCTGCAGCCTCCTGAATTTATCAGTATCTTTTCCTATGCAGGGTATGGTATCTAAAATGTGCTGCTGATTAAAAATAAATGTTTGATTTTATTGGTCTATTAGAGCTTGACCTCTAAATTGTCTACAGGCAGTGATCTCTTGCTAAATAAGTAAGTGGGAGTGTTGATTAGGCATTTTATGAGGTGTTCTTTGTGGCTCTACTGCTATTAAAAAAAGCATTATTTTCTATGTGTACCTTTCTTTAGGCTATTGAAACACCTATAAATAGATTTTGAACTCCTGTCACATAATTAATGTGAAGTTACTGAGTTATTTTCAAAAGGAATTTTGCCAGATTATCACCTACCATGAGCTCTGTGTGCTTTACTGAGATGTTTTACTGAGAATCCATGTACAAAAATGGTGTTGGCCAGCTGGGGCTCCTTCTGAGCCACGTGGAGCTTTTCCTCCAGTAATCCCATATCCAAAAGAATAAATAAGTGCAAGCTGGAGCAGGGTGCTGGATGGCCCTAAAAAGGAGTGCAGAACATGGGAAAACTTTTCTTGGCGAAACATTTCCAGGCATTTAGGTCACAAAGGGGCACTGATGTCAAATTTGCCTTCTGAATAACTTCCTAAGTTTCCTCTTTGTTTCGGTGATTGATGCACATGTGGCACAGCTGCTTTTGCACTGTGATCAGGCCATGCCTTTTGCTGTGGGTTCTCAGAAAGTCTCATCAAAGGCATATTTCCCACATCTTTCATCCTTCTTGTGACTCCTCTTTGAAGCCTTTTCAGTCTGGTGTCCTTCTGAAGCTGCAGCCTCCACAGCTGGTCTGGTGCTCCTGGTTCATCAGCAATGGGCATCAGCATCAGTGTCAGGTGCAATATGAGTTTTTGTTGTGGTGCTGATCTTCCCAAGTATAAAAGTTGAATTAAGGTTACTTCTGTAGTGGTTTCCATTGATCTGATTATTCACCTCTGCTTCCAAGACTTATTTTTTTTTTTTGGAACAAGTCTGCTCTGCAGACTTTGGTGTAATTGAGAGAAGCAAGATTAACGACCCTGCAGCTCAAGTGCTTCTCCTGCTTGTGGAAGCTGCTCAGTGGACACAACCCTTCATCACAGCTGCCCTCACACACTCTTACCATGTAAAGTTGGCCTCCAGTCTTTATTTCCACACGTGTGTTCTGCTACTTGACTGTATCTGCTGGGCTTCATTGCTCCTCACCTCCCCATTGTCATCTGAGAACTTTTATCAGACAGTTTTGGCTTCCTCCTGACAGAAACATTGGCTGCAAGGCTGAGAATCAATCCCCACATGAGTCTATTAAAAACACTGCTGCTCAATTTAATCATTTAAAGTCTATTGCATAGGCAACGTATCAATTTTATGTTTTATTAATCAAAATGTGAGATATAAAGTCAAATGCCTCACTGAAATTTAAGAATACTAGATCAAAAATTTAGTCTGATAGAAATATAAAATGAATTTAAAGTGGCTCATTGTCCATAAAAATTCAATCCTGGGCATTAATTATTCCATCCTCTTTTTGTTCCATCATCAATCAAATCCTTTCTCAGCTAATCCAGTCTGCCATCATCATCAATATCAAAATCTCTATTTGACAGTTCCCATTTAGCATGTTTAAATGTCACAATATTATAGAACAAAGGTAAATGCTGTTCTTTGTTTGCTTTATCTCCTAGCACTAGCAATAAGGAAACAATCAACAATTGAGGGGGAAAAAAAAAACAACCCCTTCTTCCAAACCAGTCAGTGATGCTTCAGCCTCCCTCTGGCTGGAGGACTCTTCCTTTTGTGCTGACTTTGGCTTCCTCTGTTTGCAGCATGGGCCTTGGTGCCCTAGGTGGGAGACTGGAATGGCATCTTGATATTAATCTCCTTTTTGTCCTCTAAAAGGCCCCAAGTCAGCCACTGTAATTAATGAAACTCTTGGACTGCTTGAAGGGAAGCCTGTCTAATGCTTATCTGAAATTACACTCCAGCCCTCCAACATGCTGCAGAGCACTCATCCCTGCTGGATGGGCAGGGTGTGTGCTGCTGAAAAGCCAACAACCCGTTTGAAAAAAATCAGTGATGAATTAAAAGTAATAGATAATGGGAGCAGGACTGAGATAATGGGAGTGTGTGGAATATTCAAGGTTTGTCAGATATTTTAATAGAGCCAATATTTTCAGTTCAATGCAGATAATTAAAATCACCCCAAAGAAATAATCTTACAGGAGCATATTCTCAGAATGTGGTTCGTTTTCGACAATATTAACTTTAGGCTACAATAGGGTAGCATATTATGCAGAGTCTGTGTAGGACAGATTTCTGCAGCTATTATTACAACTGTCCAATCAAAGAAATCTCTCTGTATAATTTCTACAATTATTTAACTGCTAATTTGATTCTAAAATTGTCTTTCGAGGCAATTATTGCTGAAATCAATGCCATCTACTCATGCACACAGAGCAAAATTCTTACAGTCGTAGCCAGCCTAAATTCACTGAATTGATGTTGAATTGCTTAAAGTACTTGAGTATTTGCATGACTAATCAGGTCTAACCATGTGTGTCTTGATTGTGAGGTCTGGGCTGGTCAGGGAAGTGATGGGAGGAATCATGGGGACATCAGTGGGTGGGGACTGAGTCTCTGAGCACTGAGCTGGGTCTGAAGTGTGGGCTGTTTCTCCCCTGAGTTTGTAGGGATACACCTGGGAGAGGTTTTCAGATGGTTTCTAGAGGTTTTCAGAATTTTGCTTGTTTGTTCTGCAATGACAACAAAGGAAAAAGGTGAAACTACTATGGAGAGCATGAAGTACAGAAGATGACACTCATGCTCTCCTGAAGTGCAGGCTTAAACAAACTGAGGTTGCCATTTTAAGGTGCACAGCAAGTTGTACTCCTCATCTCTTGAGCCCTTCAGTGACTGGGACAACGTAAATAAATACAGCAAAGATTTCTCTGGAAGATAAATAACTGCAGTGTTATGTTTGAGTTATCTCTGCCTTCTTAAAATTGGTTTTCCCCCTTCAGTAAATGGCAGGTCTTTTCAGTAGCTATAATTGTTAGTGTGAAGTTACCTGCATTAGTTGAACTGGTGTAGTACTGAGATGTCTCTGCCTCTGCTCTGTGTGGGTATGACATTTTCAGGAATGCTGTGAACTTTATTCCAGTTCAGAGTGGTGCACAGTTGTTGTTTGGATATTGTTGATTTCTCTTTCCAGAAAGAAGAAAGAAATGCAGTGATATGTATATGTCTTCTCACTCATTTTTTTGGTTGTTTTTAAATCCAAATGCATTTTAGTTGAGAGTAAAGACAAGTGTATTGATTGATCCTTCTCTTTTTAGAAAAAGTTTGGTCTCTCAGTGGTGTCTGGTGTTTCCTTTGCTTTTGTAGGAATCTGGTTTGGGAGTAGTTAACTTGAAAAGTGCATAGATCTTATCTCACATCATTCACCAGTAAACTACCAGTTAAAGAGGAAGTCAAACTGTGTGTGTGAAAGCCACTGTGAGCAGCAAATTCCACCTTTTCAGTATCTGTGTGTATATCTGGGTGCTTCAGCACATCCTGATAGAAATGACTTGGTTTTGGCTCTTAAGCACTCCATGTGTGTCTCTGCAAACAAAGATTTATTAGTTAAAGAGCACTTGCCTCTTTTACAGCTTTTAAATATCAGAATAATGTCATAGTTTTTCTTCTTAATGCTATTTAAACATGAAAAGTTATTAAAAATGATAGCAATTACATAATGAAAAGTTATGTCTTATTACTCTGTTTCTGTATGAAGTAAGACTTGGCCCCATCAGAATAACACTTAGAATTCTTTTGCTATATCAGTACTTTTCCCAGTGATAATATTGGCATTTATTCTTGTAAATAACTGAAGGATTGCTGTTTTTATCTGATGCCACAGTCTCCTTAGGGAAACTACTTTTAATGGCTACTAACACTGTACCTTTGATAATTTTCATGTCTAAAAGGGGAACATAATCTCAATTTGGAGCAAAGAAAGGTTTTGTATTTAATACAAGTACATTCTTATAACTGAAGTGGCAATACAATTTGGAAAACTTATATTAAATTGAGTTTTATGCACAAATTCATTTTTTATTCTTAAAATGCGTACTGACAGTGTTGATAGAGTGGCATTTAGATGAGGTTTCTGGTGTGTATTTTTGTCGATGGGGTGTGATAGGGTTTATTTTTAAATACTTGCCAAACTGTACATATCCCATTGTGTGCTAAAAATTGTTCCTAGGAGTATTTTTAGGCTCACTGGGTAAGCTGTCTTTGCTGGAGAAAACATGTAGTATTCAAGAGGAGAGATGGTGAAGTCACTTAAGGAAATCTCTCCTGTGGGTGCCCCAGCACTTGCAAGGAATTTGTATTCCTGTTTTGTACCTCTCAGCTGGGAAACCAAGGGAAATTCTTCAGCTCCTTGAGCAAACAGAGGGTTCAGATCCCACAGCCCACACTGAGCCTGTCCCCACCAGGCAGTGGCTGTGGTGCAGGCATCTTCTGGTCCACCTGGAGTTTTTCAGCTCTTCTGTGAGGTTTCCATGTTGGGAATTGTGCTGCATGTGCCATGCCCTCGGTTTTGTGGGGTTTCTGTGTAGCAGGTACCTCCTGCATCGACTCCAAGCTTGCTGTTCCTCAAGTCCAGCGTGGGCATGTGTCAGACACTTCTGGTCTTTGCTGGGGTGTGCAAGTGTCTGGAAGGCTTTAGGTAAACCCTGCCTGGGCCTGGCTGTGTGGCTCCTGCTGGCAGACACGTTCAGAGATGACATTATGTACACTTATTCATACCATCAGCTCTAAAGAGTTGATGTACTTCAAGGAGTGTCTGTGCTCACCACGGTGGCAGCAGCATTTACATTCAATGAGCTCGGCTTTCACAATCCAAACCATTGCGCATTTGGCTTCCAAAATGTCATGAATTGCAGGAGCATCACCAATGCAGGGTCACTAACACACTCATAGATCTTGGTGTATTAAAACCCATTTCTTTATGTATTTCTTGGGAAACAGTGATCATGAGGTAGCTTCTCTCTCTCAATCCAGAGGGGAGAGATGATCCCAATCCATTTTACTGTGACGTGTTTCCTTACCTATGGTTGCTTTTGCTGAGTTCGTCTCAGCATAAAACATCAAATTCTCATCTTCACTTTATGTTAACTTGTGTTGACTCAGGTTAGACAATCTGCGTGGTCCCAGTGCTAGATTCCTGCTCCAAGTTTACAGTGTTTGCCATCCCAGTGTGACAGCACTCTTTTGGGAGGATTTGCAGCAAAGAGGCAATATAGATCTAAATGCATTTCTCCTCAGTGCCACCTGCCAGCCCTGATGCTCTCTGAAGGCAGCAGGCCACCAACCTGCCACCAGCATGGTGATATCAAACACCTCCACAACACCCGAGAGGCTGCTCCTTTCCTGGCATCACAGGTCTCCATTTTCTCTTCGTGTTTGTTCTTTGACTCAGGCAGAGATGCGCTGTGCATTTCTAAATTGATGTTTTTATCTAATTGTTTTTAATAGTTGTTTCTTTCAGGCCAACTGATTCATACACTTTCCCGAGCATTTAATTTGGTTCCTACATTAATTCCATATCAGGGCGTAATTAGAATAGACAAAGAAAGAATAAGTAGGACTGAAGTTATGAAACAAAACTGCCATGTGAATTTATTGCCTGTGGTTCTTCGGGGCCCAGTCATCTGCTACAACTTCTTTTAATAGCTCCCTCTGACTTTAATGTGATCAAAACAAATGTTGCGTTTTGTTCTTGAGTTCCGTTTGGGTTCTGCTGCTTGGCTGTTGGCACAGAACCCATGGAGAGGGTGGGAGCACTGACCCTGGAGCTTGGAATAGCCAAAGCAGCAGGGATGTAGTGCAGAGCCTGCCTGGAGCCCTGGGATACACAGTTCTCTTCCCACAGGCAGCTCCCTGCATGATGGTGCTGGCAGAAATCTTTTACAAAAATGATTCTGACTTCCCTGGGATTTTGCAAATGCATCGATTTTTGATACAATTTGATAGCACAAGAAACGTGAGGTAACATTTAGAAATATTCTGGTTGCTATCCCATGGAAACAAAACTAAAGCCATGGATTTTACCTTTCTCTTCTCAGTCCATTTGGAAGATTGACAAAGTACAACCTTTCTCGGTAACTTTTTAATCCTTTGGCCAGTTTCCATCAGGTTTGTCAGAGATAGAGCTGTCTGCTGTCTCAGGTTCTTCCTGCTTTCATAAAACTCCGTGCCTGCAGAGATGGAGGGGAGCTGATAACAAATGCTGTGCTGTTATCTGCCATTTCCTGATGCTCCCAGCCAGCACAAGTGTGTGATGGAGCAGCTGTCTCAGGTGGCAGACACGGGGGAAGGGCTGGCAGTTCTGGGGTACAGATCTGGAGGTTCTGGGAGTTCTGGGGGTGTGGGTGAGCTGGATTCTTCCACTAGGGGTGACTTCCCCAGCTATTGCTGTTTTATTGTGGCAGAGGGGTACTGGCCCTTGCCCTGACCCTTGCAAACAAACCTAAATTTGGCCAAGATGCTGGGTGGGGAGCCAGGAGCCACTTCTGGGTGTGGGCACAGAGAGTGATGAGAAGCATCTGTCCCCACTCCTGAGGAACCAAGCACCAGAAGTGCAGCTGGAATGACGTGACCAGCACAGTTGTTGTTTCATTCCTCCGACACACGGCACCAAGAAATACAAATTATCTCTTAAAAGGTCTGACCTATTTCTCCAGGCTTTCCTCGTTTGAAACAAAAACCCTGTCAGCACTTGGTCTTGTTTACACAAACACATGTACACATGCAATAATCCCTTTATTCCAAGTGTATTCCAAGCTCACTTGCAGCTCTGGGTCCTGTATTTATCAGTAATTTAAACTTTTCAGCAGTTTTCCAAAGTGCAGTTGTCGAAAAACCCCCCAAAACCAACCAACCACCCCAAACTCCCTCCGTGCACATTTCAAAGATACCAAATTATATTCTGTCTTCCAAGATATCTTGCACTTAAGACATCAAGTGTCAAACACTCAACAACTTTCTCAAAATAGGCTTTTTATTTTTTTTCCTCTGAGATTCAAGAATTGTTAACTAACTGGTATCAAGTTTATGGGTAATCCCATGAAGAGGTGATGCAAATCACTGGTGCTCAGCCATTTTTTGGAGAGAGTAAAGAAAGAGGACATGTTGCAGCGGGGAGTTTTCAGATCAGTGATTTACATTACCACAAAATGTGATTTAAGCTTTTATGGTAAAACAAAATGAAATTAACATAAACTTTGGTGCAAAAATAGCAATATGTTCCAGTTGGAGCTTTCAGAAAATGCTTAGAACTAAATAGCAAGTTGGGCTCTTGGAAGCTTCTCTCTCTCTGCTCATCCCAGTTGCTGCCTCCTGGAATGGGACTAAAACCTGCTCATCACTCCTTGGTAGCTGGGTCAGGGCTTGTGAAGGTGCTCCCATGGTTACAGGAGTGAAAAGGGAGGATCCCAGTGAGAAGTCATCCCTATTTTGAGTTTGCTGAACCCTGCCTGTGATTCTCTGGATGTGACAACCTAGTGCAGCAACCTGTACAGTTCCTCCCTGTGTCCTGATACTCGGTGTTTTAGCCATTGGAGTGCTGCTGCTCATTAGTGGGTGCAATATCACAACTAAGATTTACATCAAGGCTTTCCTGAGCCACAAGCCAAGGTTTTACAATACCCTATTTCTTGCTATTTTTGCCCTTTTGTCAAAGGAAAAAAACCAAGCATTGTAAGCACCCGAGGGTTTCTAAAGGCTCAGCTTTAAGCGCCATAGGTAGTTCAGGCAGCAGGACTCAGTGATTCTCAGTGAGTCAGTAGTACCAGAGCTCTGGCTGGTGAGAGTTACAGAGGCGTTTTAGATGCCCACAGTTGCAGATGGGAGCCTGCAAGATCACTGGAAGGAATTTAGGCGCAGGAATTGCACTGGCTCTTCAAGGGACTGGTGGCTTCTCAAGTGAGTAGGTGTTAGCTGGCAGCTCCTGCAAGTCTTACGAGGCACTTACATGCCTCATTTGTAAATCTGCCCCTGAGGCACTGGTGATGAATTGTTCCAAGCTCTGTATTAGTTTCATGTTTGTCTTGTCATCCGTGCAGGCACTGCCTGCTCTGGTCTCTTTGCAAGGTTATGAATTGTGGGTCATTCTTTCAGTGGCTTTCGCTCAGCTCTAAGTCTCTTTAGTTGCCTTTAGTGTTAAATATAAAGCACCAGCCCTCTGTGTTGCTAATACTAAAGAATTAAAAATAGCTGGCACACACCAGAGTTAATTTTGCAGTGGTTAAGCAGAGTTGATACAAGGTGCTCGGGCTATTCAGTGCTGCCTGTGAGCAGAGACTGCTGCTTACTTCTGACTCTGACTTACAGCTCTCAAGAGGCACAAATGCCCTTCTAGAGGTGAAAGCACCTTTGCCCTGTGCTTGTGTTCATATGTGTTTCATGCTCTTTTACATGACAAGGAATGTTTTGGCAGCTGTGCAAGACTGGCAAATTATGTAAGAGCATGTATTTGTATATAAATGTATTGCTTGTGTGCAAATACATGCACTTCCCTGAATCCCTCCTTTCCCCCCATATTGCTGTAAGGCCAGCATCTGTTTATCTGAAGGTGATATCTTTAGAGATTGCTGTTTTCATGAATATTTGATCTGATATAGGGTGCCCAGCTCCGTGATTTATGTTAATGAATTAACAATCGCTGCAATTTCAGAATATATGAAAGAAATGGAAACTAGCTCTCTCCCTATATTTATTTCCTCAAATTTGTATTCACTCCTGATTTGCATTTGACTTGAGAGCCACCCACACTGCTTCCCACAGGTTGGTGTAGCTGGGGAGGGCTCTGCAGCAGAGCAGTGTCTCTTCCTCACTGTGTGTGGGTGCACGTCTGCCTTTCCCTGCAGAGAGGAGCAAGGCTGTGTGCCCAGCTCAGCCAGGGCATGCCACAGGGCTTACACCTCTACCTATCCCAGAGCTGGGAGATTAAATTGAACTGTGGCATTTCTTCATGTTTTCAGGATATTTAACCTCATGCTGCTTCTTTTACCTTTGCTGGCTTTGCCTTCCTTCCAAACTACCCTTTAGTTCCTCCACACACAACTGCACCAGGCACCTGCCCAGGGAGAACTGGGCAGAATACTGGAAATAATCACACCAGAGAGCCCTTCCACAGAATTGTGAAAACTGGGAGGAATTGAGAAAGCCTTCCAGCCTCTGCTCCCTGCAGCACACGTTGCACACACAGACACATCCAGAGCGCTGCAGATGCTGCAGCATTCCACACCAAAGGTGCCACTCACACTCTGCAGGTGTGCTTTGACCTGTGCACGGCCACAGAAGGGATGGGCACATTGCCAGGGTGGCTCCCTGTGCCTCCTATCACCGCTCTCCCTGGTGCTCAGTAGTGGAATTAATGTGACAGGAACATGGGAACAGTGATGTGTTTGTTAGAGGAGATGGATGAACACTTGTGTTTATCCCGTCTGCCCAGCTCTCTGGATGTCTCCATCACTGCCATCCTTGGCCTTTGCTTCATGAGGAAGCAGCATGTTAAAATTCTTTAGCTTGAAAAAAAGCTGAGTGAGGGAAGATTTTTTAAATCATCAATTACCATTCATGGAAGTGATCAGGCTAGTGAATAGAGACTCCCTACTGGCTCTTTTCATTTATATGTATTTATTTACTACATATCTCTCTAAACCTGGGCTTCTTACCACTAACTGCTGTACAAACACCAGGCTCAAAGGTCATCCTTCCCCAACAGCTCACAATGCTTCTGTGTCCTTTTCATCCACTGCTGATGGGCAAAGCCTTCTGTGCTGCTTTGAGCTTAATCTGGAGAAGTTTTCCTCTTCTCTTCTCTTCCATTCAACTTCCCAAATTACTCTATGGGTGTTTTGTCCCATACAGGCAACACAGTTCCTAGATCAGGTGTTCAGGAATGAAACGTGAACATCTTCTGGCACCTGACTGGATTTTGCTCCCTTTCCCCAGACATGCATTCTTTGCTGATGAAAGCAAGTGAGAAAATGTCTGCCTTCCACTTTTCCTAGCTGAAAGTGCAGCCAATTTACTTCAGGGAGCTACATGGGGCATTTTTTAATTAATCCTTTCCGGAAATGTTGATGTTGCATTACATGATTGGGATAATGGGTACTAAACTCAGTGGCTCAGGGTTGTTTTCCAATTATCATTTTGCAAACATAAAGGAGAGAGAGTACAGTGAGGTTCTCCAAAAATGCCTTCTGTTATGCCAAGGAAATATTTTTCAATCAAGCCTCTTCCATAAACCTTTTCCCATTACCTTCTTTTCTGGCATTTCTAATTCTTGGGAAACTACTGAATTCTACGTGGTTATTGTGAAACATGACATTAAGGTGGGCTGCTACTTGCCCTCAGAAACATCCTCAAATCTGCTGGATTAGGGCTTGCAGAGTGCTCAAACTGTATGAACATAGTTTAATGAGATAGTGAGCAAGGTACACTGAGAAGTGTCAGTCAGCAGTGAGATGGAGTCAGCATTTTATTACTTAGAGCTTTTACTGAAAGTAATTTAATGAAATCAACAGAAAAAACAATTATATCAAATTGCTATGGCAGATACTTGGACTGAAGGTGCACTGTAATAAACTCATATTCATATCAAAATGGAAAATCATATGTAGTGTAGGGCTAATCATTAATGTTTTTTGCATGTTTAATGAGCTCATTTCTAAATGAAAGTAGTGATTTCATGGCAGTGTTGATTTTCCTCACCTGCAGTGCACTCACTGTGTTATTAATGTCATTTATGAGCAGTGTTACACTAATGCCTCAAGGTGCACATTGGCAGTGTTCTTGCTATTAATGCATCAGGAAGTCTGGCATTGATACATGCCTGGTAATATTTTGCCATGACACTGGATACCTGTTTTTGTGCTCTCTTTGGACCTATCAGCTCATTTCTCATCTCAAGGGGCTCGGTGAGTGGAGGGAGAATGTGGAATGAGGCACCTGAAGCATCTTCCATGAAAATTCTCTCCCGCTAAAGTGTGCTCATTATGGGGAGTTTCTGCATTGGAAGCAGAATTCATTTGCTATTAATTTATTGAGAATGGCTGAACATTGCTGATCAGGGTAGGAGAAGGCTCCATATGACTGTTTGTGTTGAATTGCTGTTGACAGCACTCCAGTTTGGTCCTAGCACTCCAATGGTGCATCAAGATTTACTATTACCTTCACATACTTAGCAGAATTCCCTGTTATAGTAATTAAATAAGTGAGCTATTATTGAGATATGTATGTTGATAATTAAGGGATGAGGTGTCTGGATTTCAAGTTGCAAGTGTAACCAGTACAATTTACAGCTCACACTAAACTTCACCAGGTACAGCCAAGGTAAGGACTTTTTAAGAGTTACTTGGATAAATCATCTTTTTTCCTTGCTTGGGCAGTATTACCAGATAGCATTTCAGACTTTGGAATAAAATCATTTAATGACCTGCCCCTTTATGGCCATGTACTTGGAAAGAACCTTAACTTAATGATCACTACTCAGACCTGGGAACCATTTGGTGGTGAGGGGAAGCTGTTGCTGTTGGTTTTTATAGGTGTAAAACTAGAGTAAATGCACTGACACAGCAATGATGCTGCAAGGAGGGTGCAGAAGTCTGGAATCAGGGAAAAGTTGCTTTTGAATACTTACAGAACAGTCTTTAATCTCACAGTGTCTCTTCTTACTTATTTTTTAAGCCCTTGAAGGTTTTTATCTATTTCAGTAAATAATGGATCAAGAACTAGTAAGGAACCAGGGCTGTGAAGCAAGGGCTGTTTATCAGTGAGAGCACTGTCTGATCTGTAGGATTTGGGAGATGATTTTTGCTGTGGAGAACAAATGCAGAAAGGGAAAGGCCTCTTGGGGCAAGGCAGCTGCCATGGGCTTGGTGCTTTTGAATGCAAAGAGTGAGCACAAGAGGGTTTGCTCACGATGCTAATGCAAAATATTTCAAATCAAATTTGAGTTTACCCTTTTTCTGAGTCTAGATTGAGAAATCTAAGGCCCGATTTAGAATATGTGCTGAGAAGAGGGAGTTTTGACAATGCTGCCAAATTCCAACAGGTCTTTAGAATGAGTGAATTGTCATTTTTCAGAGGCTCGTACCGAGTAGATTTGGCTGGATAATCATAGGGACAGTAAATGACACATTTCTGTGTTTCACACCCCTGCTCAGAAGAATTTGTATGCTTGTATATCTCAAAGAAAGAGCTGCAGGAATTTCTGAGAGGACAGAATAGCAAATTTCATCCTGAATTTTCTTTTCCGAAAGAAAACCCCCTGTAATGTGTTTTATTGAAAACCCACATCCCTTTATCTCCAGGTTTGATTTAAGGACTATAAAACCCTCCTCCTGAATATTCCAGTTTAGAAAACAGAAATAAAAAAAGGAAAATAGGGCATTATGGAAAGAATTGAGCAGCCTGAGCTGCTGGAGTCCCTGCCAGGGATGCCTCCAACGTGGCCCCGCCTGTCACATCCAGAGCACCACGATCAAAGCTGCAGATGAGATCTGGGAACTGAACTCGCATGCACCAGTCCAGTAGATCAGCACTGGGGGATTTCTTGCCTTCCCTTCTTTTTAAGTCTTCAGTGGGTTGTGATTCATGATGCTTTATTAAGAGGATTTCACAGCGTTAGCTCCTGTTTCAGGGGGAAATGCTCATTCCCCTCTAAAGGAGCTGGAGCTGCCAAGGCAGTTACCTGGCGGGATGCAGCATGGCAAAAGTACTTCAGTCTTAAAATGGTAATAAATATTTACAGCTATTTCTCCAGAGCTCCTTAGTATTGATAAAATGAACAAGTCTAATTAAGGAATGTTTGTTGAGGCTGTGATGAGTCAGCCACTGGTGCAATAAACAGAGGAACAGAGATGCTGTCCTTCCCTGCTTGGAAGGTGCTCTCCTCCTGTGGTTTTGTGGCATGAGTGACTGCACTTGGCACCATTTGTGCTGCTCCTCACCTATGAGCCTCCTGTTGCTTCAAGGCTTGCATCAGCCCTTTTTGAACATCTGTTAATATGCAGCCAGAGTTTAGTAGCAGTTACTTCTATGTCTATTTTGAAAATGTCTAGCTCACAGTGAACAATTCTGCAATGGCAGTTTGCTGTGCTCAGGTTAGATCATTTTGGTTCATTATTGAAAGAAAATTGTGAATATCACCTGCAGCCCTTGCAGGGGTAGCACTGATGCTGATCAAGGCATCTGCCCAGCTGCAGATTGTGCTGTCAGTCTGAGTTTTGCAGTGAGTGGAAGGTGAGCACTGCTCTTGACTTGGATTTCTGGGATAACAAACCCCAGGAGAATCGGCCTGTAGAATTTTAGATGTGTGTAATTGGTGGGTTTTATAGAAATGAGACTTCCTCTAAAAATCTCTACAGCTCAGCAGA
Organism: Eopsaltria australis; assembly: GCA_034509425.1. Classification (NCBI taxonomy): domain Eukaryota; kingdom Metazoa; phylum Chordata; class Aves; order Passeriformes; family Petroicidae; genus Eopsaltria; species Eopsaltria australis. Next base: position 273,725 of record JAVTVJ010000150.1, read on the forward strand.
GAGCACTCTGTGAATTCCTCTAGGGTCATTCAAGAGTTCCATAGAAAACAGATCATTCTTTGTTGAATTTCATAGTATTTCACCATAAAAATAGTTTATAACCTCCATTTACTCATTGTGCCATTCTCACTGGCAGAAAAACTTTTACTGCCAGGGTGGTCAAATATATATAACAATATATAACTCTGTGCTGCAACATTGCACAGAGGCTGAGGTGATGATTCACAAAACCCCTTCAGAAAGGAGGAATTGCATCATGCAAACGGTGGTCTCAGCTGTGAACACCCTGCCTGGCACCAGGATCTCAGCCACAACAGCCCAGCTTCTGCTGCCTTGCTTAGAAGAAGGCAGTAATGAAGAAGCAGCTTCAAAAGAGCTCAGGAAAACAGCAGATAGCAGAAGGTAGAGGTAGAAGTAGTTAGCACATTGACAACACAAGTTTTTGTCTAAGATAGTGTCCTCTACAGAAGGTTGCACCTGCCAGCAAGAAAGAATTGAACCAATTGTTCAGAAACATGGACCACTGATTCATTTCTCCTTGCCCTGCCAGGAGCTTGCCCCTGTGTGACACAGGTGGACGTTGTGCCTTCTCCAGCTGATGCACCAGACACCACAGGTGCTGCTCTGCAGCAGAACCAAGCCCACCTTTTTGTGAAGACCTGAGATTACCAAATACATTTGTCCTCCAAAGAAGGGGAAGAGGCACTAAAGATTTTTGCGGAAGATATGAGTTAAATACAAGAAGCAAGGTTTGGATGCACTTGTGGGAAATAGGCTTTGAGGATGTGTCCAGATTGTGCAGAATTTTTTATAAGCAGCATTATAAATTACAGTTTGAGTTTAGATGTCTCTGCTGTAGCTGAGAAATCAGGAGCCTTTGGCATGAAAAAAATTGAAGCACTAAATTGTTCCATTAAAATCTGTGGGTATCCTAAATTAAGCAGGTCAGCTCATTTCAGACTTAAATTTATAACAACACACCTGAAAGCTTTTGCAGAATTGGAGGTCACCCACAAAACAGAATGACACAGGGTATGGAGCTTAAAAATCACAGAATCAGGAGCTGAGGCTTAAAACCAGGGTACCATGATAGGTATTTTGAATGTGGAGCAGGTTGGAGGTGTGTTTTTAGAACTGCTGGAGTGAAACAGAAATCTGAAACTTAGCATATCTGATTTTATTGACTCAGCTTTTATAGGTGATTAGACCAAAGAAAGGAAGAGTTTTATAGTACAGCTCCAAACATAATCAGTGTTTTCATTCAAAGGCATCCCTCCAACACCCCCTCCTAATGGTTTAATTCAGCTCACCTTGCGTCCTTCTGCAGTTCCATGGAGGTAAAATTTGGCCTTGCAGCTTCATTTTCACCATCCATGAACTATTCCACAGGGTTTCTAATTTACACTGGAAGTATCCCTGTGTGATTTGGCGAAGACCATTAGAAAGAAAGGTAGTGAAAAATTAAGTCTGAAATGAGCTGACCTGCTTAACTCTGGAAAGTTATATTTATAAGCTGTGACAATGGAACAGTTAAATAAGACACAGTTTACTGTGTCAATCATTAATGAACTGTTTCCTAATGATTTCAGCATGGGTCATTACATGGAGTGATCCAGTAGCACATAAAATCTACTATCAGCAAAACCGAGAAGGGAGGGAAGTAGATGTTACTGCTGCCTTGCAGCACAATGCTTTGCAGCAAATTGGCTCTGCTCAGCTCAGGCATTTTGTGATGCTGCTCACAGGATTCTGCCCACAGCTCCTTCCAGCCCTCTCTGAAAGGGCTCCAGAGGTTCAGTTTTAAGTACAATGCTGAAATGTGACAGATTTTATGGGCAGGTAAAGCACCTGTGTTTAGAGTTTGTTGTTGTACTGCAGTTTCCTGAAGCCACTATTTCCAGTGGCAGCAGCGAGCTTGCATGGTTTGCCAGTGCCACAGACTCTGTCCTGCTCTGGCTGCTCTCCTCCACACAGCAGTGGTCTAATTAATCAAAACTTAATCTTTACTGATACAGCACACTTGACCTGGTTGAAGGTCTGCATTCTCATTGTGATTTTTCTTGGCTTCCACATCTCCTTCTGTCCAGCTATTGTCCTTTGGATGTCAAGTGGTAGCAAGAGTTTTGCACCCTGCAGCTCTCCCAGCTCCAGGGGCAGTGGAGTAACCTCCCTCTGGTATCTTGCTTCCCAGTTTGACTTTCCTCAAGAGGCAAATGCTCTTTGACAAGATAAAATATGTCAGTTGTAATTCTTAAATCAACTGAAACATCGAGTCAGTCGGTATGCAGGAGCAAAATTACACGAATGGGCAGAACTTTAGCAGATGACAGAGAAAACATAACATAATGTTGACCATCACATGCAATCCTGCAGCCTAATCAGGATGTCCTTTTCAAGCTGCACTAAGAGCTTTTCCACCTAGACTTATTTTGGAAAAGCCTCATCATTTTGTAGTGGTCAAGGCAACATAATAGCTAAGATTCATCAGGGGTTTTTGCTGCATACGTCTAAAAGGTTGCATTTCCCCCTAGAAATAAAACTCAGCTCTTTGCCAGTGAGAGGTGATGGCATTATTACTGGCCAGGAGTGATGAACCTGCAGCCAGGCACAGTGTGGATATCTTGCCATGGCCTTGTCATTCTCTGTCTCTTACAAACACATTCCTCTGCTGCCACAGCCCCGCTGTGAATTGGACTTGGCTGTGGCAGTCAATCTGCTGACTGTGTAAATATCCCTTGGACTCCTAAGCTGAGACCATCACCATAACTCTCCTTTCTCCCATTTTTCCCCCTCAATCTGTCAATAGCTACTGTGCTGCTTCAGTGTTAGTTAGAGCTGGCTGAATCACACCTGTCACTTGTTATTTGCTTGTTCCAAACCGGAGTGTTCTCAGATGAACTGTGAGCAGCAGGAAAACTCGACTGGCACGGCCGTGGGAAGAAGCATTGAAACTTTCAGTACACTCAACAAAATGTTCTCTGGAAAGTCTGGTCTAACTCAACTGTTTCATGCAACCCAAAATTATATTTTCCCCAGGTGATTTACACATTATTATCTCACAGTATTTGCTGACTTTAGTGTGAGTGTGGGGATGAGGGGCAACCACTTTATAGCTTACGTAGAGCTTGAGAAATCCTTGACTGTACTTTGTCTTTCTCTAGTGGTGGAAAATACTTTTTCATCACAGTTGCATTTGGGTTGATATCTTCTGGGAGTAAATCAGTACAGAACCTCAAATCTCCTCTAGGGTAGGCAAAAGTGTTTCTCACTTTGTTCCTGTGAAATGTCCTATAGACTCTGTACTGTGATTCAGTCTCAGTTGCTCAGAGAATTGTAAAGGATGTAGGAGATACTCCTTACTGACAAAGGAAATCCTAATTGAATCACTTGATACTACTCATAACCTCCCTTCCCATTAGTAGATACATTTACACACTGATGTCAGCTGTTTTTAGATTTTATTGTAAGTAAAATAAATTGCAAGGAAATCTGATGCATTCAAATGAGAAATGGAAAAATATAGCACATAAATTATAGTGTCATTGTGGAAGAGCAAGGAACTCCTAAGAAATTCTGCACTGTGAATGCTTTACATGAAACTTAAAAAATCCAGTGCTGGTAATGGGACAGGAAAAATGGATTAAACTTGGACTCTCAAAATGAAGCTGAGCTGTGTTTAGTACTCCCATAAAACCAGACTTCAATAACAATGTGTTATAATGTTAGCTTAGGTTATTGCTTCTATTTAAATACTTCTTGTACCATGGAATAGCTTAGCTGTTAGGTTTCCTGTCCTCATTTTGTGTTTTATTTTAAGTGTGCATGTATTTGCTTTCAGTGTGGTCTTGGTGAATGTGTCTCAGTCATTGGAAACACTCAGTGCATCCATTCACAGTACTTTTATCCCAAGCTTTATCTAGGTAGGATAAAAAATATTATTACTGTGTCTTGTCTACTACTTTGTTTTTTTTTGGAAATAGCTTTCCTAAAAAATCCTTTGCCATTGGAAGAACCATCTCCTGCACTTGCAGTTCTCATACCTTATGAACTGACAGGAGCTGTGCATCTTCTGGAGGTTGACTCAGAAGCTATTGGGAAACAGCATCTGATTGGCATAGGTACAGCCTGTTAAACCAGCCCTGCAAACACTCCACAGCATGAAAAAAATACTGATAGTGTGTGTGGAGAAAAAAAAACAACAAAATAAACTTGAATGTAACAGAGAGGGAGCCAACAGAACTGCTGTAAGAGCTGGGCTGTAAAGAAAAACATGGATATGTTGCAGATACATTTCTGTTTGAACAGTGTGAAAAATCCACTGGAATCTCTGGACAAAAACTCCAGACCTTCTCCTGCTGCCAACATGTGATGAGAAAGATGTATTATTATTATTATTATGTCTGAGAGGGTATTACCTAATGCTGCTTCTGCATTTGTTGCCTGTAATAGTAATTTTGATAATGTAGAGAGGATAGGAGAATGAATCAGTGTTTGGTAACAGAACAAGCATTTTATTTATTGCTCCTAACTCCCGAGCTCTTTCACAGCTTACTTTCATCTTACAGATGCATTTTCTGTTCCATGACTAACAGGCTTCTCCATCCCACTGTGGATACATGCCAGTGCACCACAGAATGCAGATTTCTGACTGGATGGTGATTACATTCTAGCCTCGGGACACAAACGGAGCTATAAATCCTTTGGGGAACACTGACAAAATGTAACCAATATCTAATCTTTGCATTACACAGCTGCTGATGGAGCTCTAGTGACACATCTACCAACTCACTTGCTGTTCCCTATTAGGCACTTCCCACTCACCAGCTACCCTAGGTGTTAGTCTGTGCTCCTGGGAAGCAGTTAAGTCTCTGTTAGCAGAACTTTTTGCCTTTAATGCCTTCTTAATATTTTTTCCTGCACAGAATAGATAAATACAAACTTAATCTACCTGCTACCATGGTATTGTTTCATGATGTACATACAGTTGGTAGTTTTCAGGCAATATTTGCCAACAGGGAGGCCTTTTGAGTAGAAGAGCAGCCAGAACCAGGTTGGTGGTATCATAAAACTTCCATTAATCCATGGGCTAGGATTCACTGGCTCTGCTTCCTTGCTTACCAATTTGGAATGATGTCTTGCAGGTGTTGTGGCAGAGTGGCTGAAAGTACAGGTGAATTATGGTTCCTTCTCTGTCTGAACAGAAGAATCCTGCTGCACAGCTCCTCTTAGGGTTGGTGGGGTCCAGACTCATTTCTTATCATTGCCATCTGCAAGGCTGTCTTGTGCTGCAAGGGGTAAAAAGTCAAAGCTCTTCCCTCAGAGTGGCTCACTCCATAAAAATATTTCCTTAGCCATGGGAAGAAAATATGAAAATGTGCATCTTTTCACAGGGATGTTGACTCCATCTCCTGTTAGTAGCAACTCCCATTCAGCAATGACTACATTACAACAATCCCCCAGAACAGCCATTTCAGAGTTGCTTTCAAAATTAAATCTAAAAGGGGTTTGTTTCTTTACTTATTCAATATTTATTTGTTTAAGGCCATAAAATAAATCTTTGCAGTGCTGCTTAGATCTCGTGTGCTGCAAAATGAATCCTTTTGTGTCTTCCAATACTAAATTATTACTCTCTTTTATCCAGAGCATGGAATATTGTTGCCTCAGTCACAACATCAAGGGCTCAACTAAAAAGTGATTTTTACAGTTTTTGTGTGTTGCAGTTTCTATACCCTTTGGTTAAAAACCAGGGAGGTTCATTATAGGAAGACCACTTCAAAGACCAAATTTACATTTTTTGATGATAGAAATGTTCTGAGCACAGACCTAGGCTGTTAATCCCATCAGGACAGACCTCCTATAACCTCCTGCAAATTTTGGATGCTTTGGGCAGATTCTTTTTTGGCTGATGGCAGCTTTGACTGTTTGCAGTGGATTTATAACAGCAGCTCTAAAACTGTGTGTGATGAGAGTGAATTTCCTATAAGATGTGTTTACTTTGTGCTTTATTCATTACCATGAGCTGTTTTCCAGGGAGCTGCATGGAAGTGTTTGCTATACTGACTGATCATCTGGGTCATTCTGGTAATCAGAAACCTTCTGGAATAAACAGATCACAGTCTGAGTTTTGTGCTGCTGAATTTTTACACGTCAGTGTTTCCACAGGAACTTTGAAAACTAATTATTTTACAGATTTAGGATTTCTTTTTTTTTGCTTATTTAGGGTGTGTCTCCCTCTTGCAGCCCTGCTTGGAAAGGTCTCTAACCCATCAGGCAATTAGCCTAGTTGGCAGATCCCTCTCCTAGTAAATCCCCATTCCTCTCAGATCTGAAATACCTTACTCTTCTACCTGCTTGGGTAAAGGTTTGCCATGAGGGTTTGTGCTAACCCCTTTATTCAACCCTGTATTCAAGAGTTTCATTGAACTTCTGTAAATACCAAAATAATTCAAAGGAGACCATTGCCTCAGATGATCATTTTTACACCTACTGCAAGTGGGGCACAAAACCATGAAGAGATTAAATACTCTCTAGAGGCTCACACAAGGAATTATTGTCCAAAGCTGAGCCCTGGAGTCCAAAATCCATTTCAGATTTGCAGGAATCTCTCACGCTATTCCCTAGGGTGCTGAGTGTACAGGATACACAAAATGAAAATAACTTTGATCTCTGATTTAGCTACTACATGCTTAATTAAAGCCTGTTTGTATTTTGTAGAGAAGGTATCAGAGTTTTGATTTATGAATCTCAGATCTGTAGGAGCTGGTACAACAACGGGGCAAGGTTTTATATTTGCAGTACTGAAGCCTTCTGTGACTTTGATGCAGGAAAGTGAATTTCTAAGACAGTCATCTAAAAGCCACCTTTTAAAGTGGAATATAATTGCAGCATGTGCACTTTTAGCTGGCAACATGCAGTGAATATCTGCAGCAAGCCAAGCTGCTGCCCTGAAAATCTTCATCTCACAGACTCAGAGGAGAATCTGAGTCTTTTCACATTCTGATTTAGCTTGTATTTATCTAATGAATATTTTAATGGTTTTATTTTATATTTCTTACATTATGTCTGTGAATTTTGTGAAAATGTCTACTTCTCTCTGAGAAAGACTAGGAGTTTTTTTTTAAGACTTTCTCACGTGTTCTGTCACCTGCTTTTTAAAGATGCCTTCACTCAATCCTTTCAGTTAACAATGAATTTATCATCCAGTGTCAGGGAGCACTCTAGTTCTTTTTCAATTATTTTGCCAATTTAAGTCCCAATCTTTCTTCTTATTTCATTGTTGTCCACCCAGTGAGATTGGTTTTAGGACTTTAATGTCACAGTGCACGCAGGAAGTGTTACTTCAGCTCGTGCTTGGAAATTATTTGGGTAAAATGTGTGGATGCATAATTTCTGATCCCACTGCATCATTTCTTTTCTCACACTTTCCCTGCCTGCACACACCACCCACGTGCTCCCCATCTCCTTCTGGCCTGCCTGTCCCACCTGATTTCCCCCTGCCCTGGCTCAGGAAAGCTGCCTTTGCCTGGGCACAGCCTCCTTCCCTGGGAATAGAAAAGGGATGCCATCAGTGCTGCTCAAGTAATACAAACAGGATTTACTCCAAAGGAATCCCTCTTTGCTCTTTTTTAAAGCATTTAAATAAATTCCGAAGAGAAATCACAAAGCCTGTCTTAAAATGAATACTTTCCAAGCAAGGTGATCACAAGTAACAACACCATTAAAATGCTAAATTATTGCAACAGAACATGATGCCCTTGCTGCCATGAAGAATAAGTACTTCTTTAAGTGATTATGAAACAATATTGAAGTAGACAGGTCTTTCCTTGGCATACTTTGACCATCAGTGGATTTACACTGATTTATGACAGATAAAATCTGGCCAGTTTTACCTGGTGGAAATTACTAATACAGCAGCTTTCACCCTGCTTTGATCCTTCCTCTCTTGATTACAGTGTGTGGAGCAGAGGTAGCTCTACATTTAATTTAACAGTTCCAAATATTCTCTTGGCTTGCATTATAAGCAAACTACTTCACTTTGTGGTGATATTAAAGTGAAAGAACCGCTTGGACATGTGAAAGTCGTTTGAAGAGAGGGATAGCAATCACGCCTCCTGGTTTAAGGCTGAGTGGTGTGAAAAATGAAGCACACACATCAAGTCAAGCTCCTCTAGGAAAGCACTGATTTCTGTAACTGTGGGCAAGCCAGAAATACAGCTATTCAGAGGCACATCAAAACCCACTCTGGAAATTAATAACATTTCCTAAAAATATGCCATTTGTCTCACTTTCTTCTGCAAAGAAATAATCTCTTAACCATGAATCTTTCTGCTAAATGAGATATTTGTTGCATTCAACAGGAACAAAGGAAAACACAAATACTAATGATTTTTTAATGACTTGACTTAGCTATTTTTAACCCCTCACAATCAATAGCTGACTTTTTCCTAATTCAGCAGAAATGTTTATACCTTCCCATGTAGCACCAGCTTCACTGGAAATAGCTGTGGAGCCTATTGCTCTCCATATTTACAATTTTAAGGCTTTTTTTTTTTTAAAGGATGCAAATCCTTGGGCCATTTGCAATGAGACTTTGCTGTTTTGGAATTCACAGACCAAGTGTGAAAATTTTTTTCTTTGCTGCTTGTACAGATCTGGATAAGTCTGAGTTTGCATATCCCTCCCTGTGATGTTGGCTTTTTAGGGGTTAGGGTTTGTGCATGTTCTGCTGGTGTTTTTGTCCATAAAATGTATAAATAAATAAAAGGGGATAAAAGGATGGAAGGAAAGAGGTCATCTCACAGACAATTTTCTTGTGTAATGATCTTTGTGCTTTTTAAACTCCCCCTTTTCATGGCACTGCTGCAACTGAGATGGTATAGGGTTATAAGCAGAACAGGGTTTATAGATGAGATGTTTTACTGGGGACAACTTGCAGAGCTGAAAGAATTCATGTGTTAGGTGCTCAAGCCTTTCTGTATCTTCCATATCTGAAAGAAGAGCAGCAGCTTGTAAAGCTAAATGCATGAATACAGGTGCTCAGAGTACAGAGAGGTATGAATTAGAACATCTTTGAGGACCTTACCAGAGAGAGGAAGAGGTGGATTGCTCTTTAAGACATGGACATTTTATGGCTAGTACAAGGTTTGAGTCCTTCCAATTTCCTGACACCATGTACTTACACATAGGTCAGTTCTGTTTCTATTTACATTTTCCTGTCTTGCTTTTCTTTAAAAGACACTATAGAAAATGAATAATTATTATCTCTTTTGGACTCTGACACCCCAAGAGCAATAGGCTTGGAAAAATTAGGTTCTTTATATCCAAAAGCAGCAAGGAGCAGATGAATTTTGGCATTAATTTTCCTGTACCTCAGATTCTTGATGTGAAAACTCTTTTTTTTTTCATTTAGGGAATGGATGAGACAATTTTGTAGGGACAGCATCCTCAGTGATAAACAGGAAACAGGAACTCCTGACTGAAACATGGTGCAGGCAGCAAATATGGCAAATATATGTTATGAAGGGATGATTTAAAAAAAAAAAAAGAGCTGACATCTTAATTCCTGATTGCTATCCAGTCCCTCTGCTGAATGAGGCAAGGATTTGGAGGAAAGGGTCTGCAATCAAAGGCTGTTGTAAGAGGAACGTTTTCTAATTTTGGAACTCTTGACTTTCCAATCTGAGTAACATTCATAACATCAGGTTTCAGTTTTTGATTAAATGGGATATTCAGCACTGTTGTACAAAATCTTTATGTTGTGTCAGTAGAATTACCAGAAAGGGAGAAGGTGGCATTGAGCTGCTCACACCCAGGGCTCTGAGGGAAGACTCTGCCTTTGGTGTTGCATGTGTTGTACTCTGACTTTTGAGACCCTTGAGAAGTCACCCTGTGTCAGATACTGCATCACCAAATAACAGAGCTTTGTAATGTTAGTTTATATTTTGAAATATCCCTTTGTGAAAGGGTCAGCTTTGTGTTGCATATAGAGGAATAGGTTACTGGATTAACCTCTGCTTCATTTTGCACACAACATGATTATTGAATTCACAATTTCGTGGTTCTCTTTGTGAATTGTCATTACAGCACGTGTAAAAAAAAAAAGAAACTTTTACATATGAATTATGGAACTGTTTCTATTAGGATATTGAAGTTTCATTCATTTTTACATACCTTAAATGTCACTGTTTTTGTTTTTTATGAGAATCACAGTATATTTTCACTGTATTTATCAGTGAATTTTTTTTAAATGTTGAAACTAAGCCTGTTGCTGCTGTGTTCTAAAGCTGGGATTGCAAGTTTAGTGTTTGACTGGAGAGGTTGCCTTGCCACAGAGTGCTTTGCTCTCCTTCAGGCTTCTTAGATATTAAAATTATTGCCAGTTAACATCAGATGTATCTTTGTGAGAAGCTATTCAGACTTACTAATACTTTACATTTCCATTAATTTAATTTTAATGAGAGTACACATTTTCTTTGTTTATAATTGTCTTGAAGCCATCAGAAGAGATTTAAAATCCTATTTTTATCAGGGAGGGAAGGCTGCTGTTAGCAATCTGTTGTGTTTCAGAGTCTCGAGTGTTCCACAGAAAACCTGCCTTTGTGTGGCCTCTGAGTCTGGCAGGCCATTAAATAAGTGAGAATCAAGAAAAATCTCTGAAGTTCATTTTGTTTTGACCTAATTGGCAGTCCATTTATAAGATTATTATCACGTCATCCTTCCCCAAATTGTTACTCACTTGAGCTGCTCACTCACCACCAGTCTCCCTTCATGCTGATCTGACTGCTGTAGGTAAAACACCTACTAGAAAGCTCCCACTTGTTTGGCATTTCCTTGCTTTTTTAGGATTTGTGTTGGAAGAAGCATCAGGTGACCTCAAATGAAATGGATGTTGTGTAATGAATATCACCGTGAAAACTGTAAATGTGGAGATGTTTTCATGGTGCTCTGACACAGGGAGGGCTGGTGAGAGTGGGGGTGTCTGGGGGCAGAAGGGATGGGAGGGATGGCAGAAAAAAGGTGCCAGAATGAAACACTTCAGGACATGCCCGTGAGGAGGGATTTATCCAGACTGAAACAAAGGATATGCTGCAAACAGGGAGTGATGAGCTCTTCATCAAAAGGTCTTCATCACACCCCTCTGGGCACGTGTGGGAGTGTGGGTTGGAGGAGGTGAGCGAGCGAGGGGAGTTTTGTTTTAAAATAAAATCATCTTGAAGTCAGGCTGCCCTGCAGCCCTGTGTGCAGCTGTGCCAGGCTGTGGTGGCTGCAGCCTGGTCCCTGTGTTTGCTGTGCTGTGACCTTGCAGAGTCCCCAAGGTGCTGGCTGGGAGAGGACAGTCTGTCACATCTGGGGCTGTGTCCTGGAGAAAGAATTGTTGGGAGTGGGTCAGCTGTGTGAGGGAGTATTGCAAAGGTTTGGCAGGAATTCAGCAGTGGGTGTGAGTCACTGATCCAGCATGGTGAGGATTTTCAGCGTTTACTCCTTATCTTTTCTCATTCCATGGCAAATGAATGGACCTTGGTAGTGCCAGTTGTCCCTTTTGCCTTCAGCAGAGCTGCTGTGGAGAGCTGGGCTCTTGGGAATGGGTCCTGTCTGGTCTCTGTGTTTGGGAGGGGAGGGCAGTGACCACTTCTCAGCCCTGCAGTTCTCCAGTTTCTTTGTCCTGCTCAGAAAAACCTTTGCCATCTTTCCCATCTCCGCAACCATTCCATGGAAATGTGAGATCTGCAGATGCAGCTGCTGAGGGACCAAGCTGTAATTCCTCCAGAATTCCTGGGAGTCAGCCTGGAGGAACGAGCCAAAAAGAGCCTGAAAAGTCTGGCATGATCCATGTGTGGCTCTTGTGAAGGAAGGAGAATCGGGGCAAACTCCAGGATCCCAGAGTTTTATGACTTCTAATCCTCTCCAGATGGAGGAGAGAAGACCTGCTCTGTTGATGTGTAGTCCAGGAATAAAAGGGTTATAATAATAACCCAGGGTTATCCTGAAGTCAAATCACCATTCCACCTCACCTTACTTCTGAAATTTTTATACATTGCTGTAAATACAAATTAAGAAGGTAAAGAAATGATATTTACAAGAATAAACCTTGTTTTTGTAAATTTAGCTCAATCAAGCATTAAACAGACCATCGCTGCCCCACAAGGTGTGTTTAATGCCATGACTGAGAGCTCCAGGCTTTCTGCCTGAAGTGTGGGTGATACTCTGCACTTCAAACTTCCAATCACATTTGGGCACCTCTGGGGTTGTTGGTCTAAGCACAGAAAAGTTTGAATTTCCCATTTTTGTTTCAATTAGTGGTACAGTGAAAACTCTTCCTGGCACTGTAAAAAACACCTGGTGCCCTGCTGCAGGGCTGCTCTAGCAATGCTGACAGTTCAGATTTGTATAAGCCCTTCACCTCAGGGTTTTGTGGGTTAGTTTGGCCTTAAGTTGCTGAGAAAAATGTGACACATGGCCAAGATGTGTTTGTGCTTCAGAGAGGAATGTTCTTAGGCCTTTGTGTGTGCACAACAGTCACTCACTGTGTCCAAAATGAAATTATTTCTCTCCAGAAAAAGCAGTTTCTGAAGTGTTTCCTACTTCCTTGTATTGTTTTGCCAATACAAGTGGCAGAATACTTTTAAAATTGTTTTTAATTTGCTAAGGAATCATGAAGAGGTATTAATGATGGTGGGAAAACAAGCTTACCTCTGCCAAATGAGTTGGTGTGCTTTATGCCTGGTAAACTGAAAAGAAAGAACCAAGTTTTAACAATTTTCTTTTAAATTTTTCATATGCTTTACTTACTTTCCTTTTTGTTTCTGAGGAATTTGAGGTGTTTTCCTCAGGACCCATCAATCTGCTGTTGCCTGTGGACCCACAATAAAGATACGTGCAAGAATTGTGTTTACACTGCATATGATTTTGAATAATTTCCAAAAAATTGTGCTGCCATTTAGGAGAAAATGCAGTATTCTAATTTGTGTCACTTTGCTCTTTGACTGGTACGAGCAACACCCAGCTTTTGGTGAGCAAACAAGGAATAGGAGGTGATAAATATAAACGTGCTTTACCTCCTCAGTACCTAGAGGTTTGACCTGTGAATTTTCTTTGTCCTGGATCAGAGCAGAATTTGGCTTCTGACTCTTACAGTGCCCTTTGATGTCGTTTTGGTGTGCTTGTTCTGTGGCACTCTGCTGGGGGATGTGCTGGAGGAGCAGGTGTGTGAGCATAAATGAGTCATTTCATGCAGATTTTTATCGTCCCGTGGCTACTTACGCAGCTTGAAAAATAAAATAATGGTTATCAACTAATTGGAAAAGTGTGTTTTCTCTGTGCCCAGGGACTGTGGATTATAAAGAGAATCCCTTGCACAGAAAATCTTTTTAATAATAACCTACTAAACCTATTAGTGAGCTTCATCGAGGCAAGAGGGTGAGCTGCCCCCTGAGGAGGATTCACCTCCAGCTTATCCACTCCCATAATTAGCTGCCTTGTTGTAAATGTTTGCCACGGAATGGCTGAGGGCAGGGCTGTAAATCAGGAGAGGCAGGTGCTGTGGATGCTCTTTCCAAGGTTACAGCAGCACTGCTCAGGGCTGCTGGGCTGGGAATGTCTGGAAAGAAACTCCTCCTGGGCCACAGTCTCCCCTAATCCCCCCGAAAGAAATAACCTGGTTTGAGTAAAGGCTGAATTTTCTGCTAGATTGAAGACATCAGGTTGTGTAGGCCAGATCTGAAATAAAGGTGAGGTTTTATTGGTGTGACCTGATTTTCCTCACTTTTTTCTCTCCAGGCTCTAGGCTGCTTTATGCCTGCTGAGGGTGTGGGACCCATAGGTTTTGGCCGGTCTGTCAGGTCACTGAAGGGCTCCTGTGAGAGCTTTAGGAGCATATGTAGCATTTCAGGCTGGAAAAGTGTCTGTCCTAGAGGAGGAATTTGTTTTGCAGCATGAACGAGCAGGGAAAAAATGGTCATTGCAGTGTGAAGCAGATGCTGTGGCCAGGCTGGGCTGCAGAGCCAGGGATGGGGGAAAAGAACTCCAAAATGCTTCCCTCCAGAGCCATGTGGATTATCCAGCTGTGACTTCACTCATGACACTGTTGGTTTTAATGTTAATCAAAACCTGCACTGGAGAACAGGCAGACGAGAGCAGACACAGAAAACAAGCATAAACTCTCTTAAAGCTGGCAGAATTAACAGAGCCAGTTGCTGGAGGGATGCAGTGGTGTGTAAAGGTGTGCTGGGGCCCCTCTGGGGCTTTCAGGGGAATATTCCAGAGAACTGGATGTGCAAACATGTAAAGAAGACTATTTCTTTTTTGCCCCACATGGTTCTGGGTAAAATAATAATATTATTAAGTTAGAAAAAAATTTGTGTTTGGATAGGTAGGCAGGGAAATTGTCCCATTTCCCCTTCTTCATGGTGAGCAAGCTTGGCCATGGCCACCTAAACCAGCTCAGGACTTGGCACAGGCTCCGAATTCAAACCAAGGATCCAGAATGATACGAAGTCATATGGGGTCAGCAGAGTGAAAAGAAAGCCTGTCCTTTTTGTCTTCCAGTTGTAACTCCTTTTCTCTTGAGGGAGATCCTGAGAGGCATTTCTTCATCTTGCTGGCATTTGAAGAATTTAGGAAAATGCGTATTTTATGCCCTCTCTATTAGTGCTATGATATTTTAATGAGCAGCCCCTGGGAATTGGTGCTGTGCCATTAGTTCTGGGTGAGTTCCTTGTAAAATCTTGCCCCTCTGTGTGTGGAAAAGGTTGTTCTTGGTCTCGTTGGAAATGCAGCAGATTCATTACATTACTGACAGAAGAAAATATTTGTTTTCTCTCAGCCTTTTTGAAGAATGATCTGCTTTTATTTCTGGTGTGCAAACACATCTGTTTTCATAGTTTTTGGTTTTTAAATGAATTGTATCTAGAGATAGCATCCCAGTCAGAGAGTTTAGCTCTAGAAATTATCTAAACTCTGTTTGCTCTTCTGTGAGGGAAGAAGGGGAGGGGTGAAGGGAAGGTGTTTTTAAGATTTATTTTACATCTCATTATCCTGCTCTGATTTTGTTCGTAATAAACTCAGTTAATACCTCTAATTGGAGCCTGTTTTGCCTTTGATGATATTTTGTGAGTCATCCCCCCCACAAACCTTATTTCAGCCCTTTGTTACAGTTTCTCTCTCCTGTCCAGCTGTGGAGGGAAGTGGCAGAGAGGCTTTCGTGGGTGCCTGGCCACATTCCTTGCTAATTCCACAGCAGGAGGTTTGTCACCTCTCTGGGTAACATTCATTATTTACATTAAGATTACTTATTCTCTAAGCAGGTCTAAAAAACCAATGTTTTATTTGAAAAGGAAAATTTGAAATACTCCATTTTCAGGAATATTTCCTTGTATGTTTTTTTTTTTAATCAAAATGCTTTAATAGCTTAGATAATTCAACTGCCTTTTATTTAATTTTAAATAGTTCCATTAAAAATTCTTTCCTATTGTCTTCAGTTGGATTAGAATACTTCTCTGGGGTTTTTTCTGTCCTCATTTTAATTCTAGCACCATTCAGACCAGCATATGCTTGGAAATCAAGTGTATTTATTTCCACAAACTGGCACTTGGTGTTAAATTTCACCTCTCTTAAAAACATTCAGTTATCTACCCAAAGTAGCAATGTACCCAAGACTTTTTTTTTAGGGTAAAAAAACCCCACAAAACCACCTCGAAAAGAAGAGCACAATATAAAAATTTTTATTCTCAAAATTTTTTCTTAATTTACTTTGAATTTTTGAGAGGGCAGATCACAGAGGGCAGGTGTCCAGACTCTGCATGAAAATGTTGATTGCCGTGTGCCTGGCAGCTTGTAAATGCCAAGTGCTCATTAGGTGTTTATGAAATTGTTTTCAAACACTTCAGCTGATGAGTAGCTTGCAAACTGAGCATCTTTTTTGAGAAATATATATGTATATATATATGCACATAATTGCTCTTCCTACACAGTCAAAATCAATGAGCCAGGTTTCAAGATATCAGGATTGACTTGAGTGAGTTGGGGTAATCTAAAACAAGTAGCAAAACTTCAAAACCTTTAGGTGGGTTTTTTAGTGGTGGTTTTGGTTTTTTTTTTCTTTCTTTCTTTTTAAATGCTGTTATCATTCTGTCAGTCATCCCCCTGGGCAGTTTGGCCTTCCTTTGGATCATGGATGTGTTGCCTGATGTGCTCCATCCCCTGCTCACACCGCTGGGTGCTCTCTTCCCTGTGCCATCACTTTACTCCTTGGTGCCTTCCAGCTGTCATCTCCTGAGCCCTTTTCCACAGGACTCTGGAATATTCCAATATTTCTCTCCTTTAATGGTGGTGTTTTTCATGGGAGTTTGGCTTCTCTCTCCCTCAGAAGTACCGCAGGGTTTCAGCCCCCTTGTTAACAAGTGGGATTTGCAGCTCTTCATCTGGACTTTGTGGAGTGGGTAGGAGGAGGAAAAAAAAACCCAAAAAGAACTTCCACAGCTCCTAGAACTGTGACAAATCTCTGAGGATCCTTCACATTGTGTTAAAGTGTTTATGTGTTTCAGAAGCTGGAGACCAAGCTACCATATAAATCTTTAATGCATAGAATTTTAAATTACTGCTTAGTGAACTCATTGTAGAGGGATGGCGAGAAGAAACCCCAAAGGAATGCAATGCTGTTAATTCTAGCTTCCTCTCTTTATATTTTTATTTCTTAGAAATTAATGTGTCTCTGCTTAGCAACAACTATACTCTAGGCCAAACAGCTGAAATTTATATGCATGTATTTGGGAGGCAGGAATCACAAATTTAGCTATCTTTGCAAAAGATTCTTGAAATCTTTGGTCACTGGATAATGAGCAGATACACAGCTCTGGAAAACAGGTTGTTCTGTTTTGGTGACCGAGTCTGGAATTCCATCCACCAAGTTTGTAAATGCTGCTGTGAATAATTAAATAAAACTGCTGAAGGGGCAGGCTTTGGGCAGCTTCCCTTTGACATGTCACACAACACTGTCACTCTGTTTCCCAGCTTGGTCCCTACATGCCTTGGGAATATGGAAGGTAGGAAGGCTGATTGGGCACAGAATTCAATAATGTTTTTGTACAACCTCCTCCTTCCCACAGAGAGAATAAATATCTTGATGGAAAATACTGCACAGACCTACACATCCTTTCTGAGGGAACGTGTCCATGAGTCAGGAATTGTGGGTGAATGTGGGGATGGGATTGGCCCCAGCAGGAAAATGATTTGCAGCAAGAGTGGGCTTGGTGAAGGTGTCCAAACCACTGCTCCAAACCTGTGCCTTGGTGAGTTTTGTGGTTAAGGGCAGCTTTCCTTGGATGCCTGGCAGGCAAAGCTGGGTCTGAAACCCTTCTAGAGAGAGCAGAGAAGGTGAAAAGGGAAAATCAATGTCCACAGGAGAGTAATGTTTGGGTGCTCAGTTAAAAAAGATACTTGATACTTTGGATAGAAACTTCCTTGATGGTGCTTTGACTCACTTGGGTGTTGTTGAGGTTGCATTGCAGTTTACCTAGGCAACTCTATCTATATTATTCAATATATAATAAAAAAATCAAAAGAAACATTATTAATTATCTACCTAAAAATGCAGTGGTGGTTTTTTTCCCCAGTTGTTTTAAAGAAATGGCTTGTCTGCAGAGAAGCTTGCTTGTTGAACTGTGAGGTAGTTTGTAGCCAAGCATCAGGTCATTGATCACTGAACACAGATTCCTCCTCTGCCTTTTTTCTAAGGAAATGGTATTATCTTAAGGGTATTTGTCTCAGTGGTGTGCTTTTTTTTGGATTTATATCTTGCAAGGAGGGAGCAACATTATTCTCAGCATTGGTGCAAACCTTACCCCAAGATTGATTTATCTCTGCTTAAAGAGACCACATTTTCCTGAGTGGCCAGCAGGGACTGATTTTGTAGTTAAATCACTGGTGACTCTTCCTCCAAACCCCTCTGCAAACATGGTCAGGTCAGCTCAGAGGCTGAACCAGTGCAGAATGCCTGAACTCTTACAGAAGACTAAATATAGCAATTTATTTTTAACCTTGGAGCCCTTTGCCACACTGGGAAGAACCACTGGAAGATATTTTTTGCCTCCCAAATGCAGTTTTCCCTTAGCTGGCTGTGGTGTTTCTTGGACAACTGGAATGCAATACCTCGAGGCACCTTGTGTGGTACCAAGTGCAGTGTGACAGCATGACTAATGTGCATCCACAATTAAATAAAGTTCCTGAAGATTTATTTTTTCATATGATAGTGCCAAGAGATTTCCAAGACTTTGATGTTGACAGTTACAGTCATTGCACTGCATCCATTCTGATGTTCCTGGTAAATTAGATTTCCTGAATTTGCCTTAGCAGAGGTGCAGTCTCCTGTTTTAATCTGTTGACTGTAATCTACCCAATTTTGATCTACTGAGTATCAGATTTAAACTGGGGATTGTTCTTTTCTGACTAGATCACTTGCAAATATATAGCACACTGCATTAGTGATTCTTCATGTGTCTCATTTCATATATGTACCTGAGAATGAAGGTGATGAATAGAATACCTTACAAAAAGGCTTACCAAAAAGGAAAACAAAAAAGCTACAGACAGGAATTTAAATGAAAATTAATTCATTTCTCATTGGAATTCAGAAAGTAAGACTTGCCTCTAGGAATATGTACTGTTTCTACTGCTTTTACACCTGACTGGGTGTGCTGCTGAGTGATTTCCCAGAAATCTCATCTGTACTTTCCTTTTCTCAATAGCCCTGAGTTCCTGGGAAAACTGGGGACCAAAAATAAGGGGGAAAAAAAGAAAAAGGGTAAAAATAATAAAACAGAAACAATCAATGATTTCCAGCATATTTTTATGGGCTTTTAAAAAATACCTCAAATTTTCCAGAGCTCACTGGATCTGAGATCAGTGGAGTGCTGAAGCAGCAGGTGTGATTCATCCCAGCCCTGCTGCTCTTGCAGCTGTTTGCAGCTGTGAAAAGCAAGATCAAAATACTGCCAGATCAACAGATGAGTCTTTATTCTTAGAAGGGATGGGTTTTAAAAACAGGAGTGAAGATATTTTAGCACTTCCAGTCCCTTCCTGACATGGCATGGTATTAAGTGATTGGAGTTAAGATGAGCTTTACTAAAATTCAAGTGATAACAGTAGGTTCAGGGCAGTGGGGATTAGATCTGCTATGTTTGCAGTAGGTTGGAATGTATTTATGTACATAACTAAAAAAAAAGCTGACTAAGAAGAAAGCAGGCTGTATTTCCATTCAAAGAGTTCTCTCCTAAACAATTGGAACTGAAATTTGTGCAAATGCTGCTGTGCAAGGTCTCACTGAGAAGATAAGAGAATTGTGCTTTTGTGGTAGAACCCAACAAGTCACACACAGGGAGACAGAGTTTAATCCCGTGCTGGCTCATCCTGTAGTGTAGGCTCCCTTTCTAATCCACTGCTGTGCTACAGCATTGTTTCCTTATGATGGGGATAAATGTGTGGTATTATTTTTTTAGCTTCCAGCTAAATTTTGCACTGCCAATGAACTGTCTTATTTCATAACAGTGCAGCCTCACTGTGATAGCTGCAAACTGAGGTCCTGTGATTGATGCTATTAAGTCATGTAATATACTGCCTTCTGTTGTCAAAATTTATTTTTGTTATTGTCAGCATTTTAGTATTTCTAGGCAGAGTTTTAAATAACTGATGCAGTAAAAGAAGCTTTTGGTTGAGAAATATGGTGCTTTGTGGTTTGCAGGAAGGGGATGTGACTGAAACATATTTATCACTTTGAAATGACAGTTTCTGAGGTGACAAACCTTTGTGGAAAATTGTTGTTATTTTATTTTTTAATTGGGATTCTGGAAACATTCCTCGTACTCTTTTAAGCACCACCTGTTAATGAAAAAGCAGTAGCCAGTGAAGAATGAAATTAATTGTTAGTCTTTTCTTAAGATTCAGGTCACTTTTGGTAAAACCACAAAAAAGAAATTAATGGGAAAGCCAATAAGACAAATCTCTAGACTATGACCAGAATTTACAATCTCATTCCTGCCCTTTCCTGCAAACGAAGGATTTGACTTCAGCTTAAGGTAATTCAGAACAGCATCTGTATTTGAGCCCAGACATCGAGGTAGGGAGTCTCGTGTGTCCCTCTCCTTGTGGGGCTGGAGGATTCTCCAGCAGGGTGTTCACTGTGTTACAGAGGTGCAAAAAAGGAGCATTTTGTGCTTTCCTTCTGCTGCTCAGCTCTGGTCTGATACTGGTCATAGATTATTGTGGAACCAGAAGTTGTCTTGATTTTTTTCAGCTTTTTTTTCCTCACACCCCTCAGCTGCTTTTCTTTGCTCTTTCAAGGCAGCCCCTTCCTTTTGGCACTGTGCAAAACAGACTCTCTCTGTGGCTAACTTTTTCCCAAGGAACTCTAATTCTCTATAAACTCTTCACACTCCTGCTTGGGACCCTTGGAGTGTTACAGGGGGATGAGAAAGCAGAGCTGCAGTAGGTGTGGTGTGAGAGCTGCTGGGGGAGCAGAGCAGGTCCCACAGCTCATGTTCCTCTTGGGGCTTGCAGGAAGGACAGACCCTGGAGGAAAAAGGGGCAAAGAAGCACCCTTAACTGAGAGAATTTTAAAACTCACAACATAGATGCACCTGAGGCAAAGAAATATTCGAAGAAATGATTTACAGACTTTTTTTTTTTCTGCTTGTGAAATTGTCATGAGCATCTTCTGATCTTTTCACGTTCAGCATCCACACTGTAACTCCTTGCTGTACTCACAGCTTTAGTTCATGGCTCACCCATGAAGTCGCCAGCTTTCTGTGCCAGTGTCCTGACTGATGACAGAAAGGCAGCAACCTCTGGATGAAAATTACTTCTCATGAGAGTGGTGTGTCCCCTCTGTGTTTCCACTCACAGCTCCTGAGATGTTCTCCTGACATCCAGGCTGGTAAATCTCGACAGTGAGGAAGGGCACCCATTGAAAAAGTACATGAAGTGGCATAAATCTGACTGGAGAAATTCACTGATGCACTGCCCTGGTTTGTGCAGTGTGTCACATGGCAGGAAGGTTATGGGAAGAAGCTTTCACCTTCTGCTTCTGATCTTACCTTGGATGGTCAGGGTTTCTTCTTTGTAGCACCAGGTACTTGGAACTTAATGCTGTTACTTTGACACCTGAGAAACTCTTAACTGAGTAAAAAGAATAATAAATGACTGCATGACCTGTAAATTTTAGCACCTTCTTCCTTCATGCCTTTCCTCTTCATATATCTTTATTTAACTTTTAAGAAATATCCCGTATTCATTAGTTTCCCCTGGTTATCCCTGTCTCATTTGAATTACCTCATTTAAATAACAATACCAGCATAGAGCAGATTAATGGAAAACCTTCTTAAATACTATATAGTGCATGTGTTTGACAGTGTAGCAGTAAAGCTCCTAAAATCCTGGTTAGGCTGAGGGCTTTAAAATCCAGATATTCAGTTATACTGACATGAATGCAAAATGTTTCCACAGTGTGTGTACAAAGGAAAAGCCTGTCTGAGTATGGCATCATCTTTCTCTTTTTGTTAGAAGGGACTACGGATGTCCCTAAAGATTAACTGAGTGGCTGGAAAGAAATTAGGGTCTGGTTTTGTTTGAGGCTGTTTTTAGAAATAGCTTCCAGAAATTTTGGGAGAACAGAACCTTATGAAACTTTAGCAAAAAGAGCAGCAATCAAGTGACAAGAAATATTGTGGCAGTACCCAAAGTGGGTCACAGAGATGGGCTTTTTGGGGGTTTAGTTCTGAGTTAAGTTAGAAGTTAGAAAGATGGGGTTCAGTTTGGGATCCAAAGGGGAAGATTTCCTGTTTCTGTCCTACCAGAGCCATGTTTGCCATTCTGTGAGGTGCAATGTGATGGAGCATGTGAGTTCCATGAGCAAGAACAACAGAAGGCAGCCAAGAAAATCACATTACTCTGAAGGAAAAAATTGCATCTCATTTGGCTTGTTTTAAACTTTTCAGACAGAATCTTTTACTTACTATCTATTCAAGAGCCCCAAATCTTTCTCCTGTACCTTGGAGATTTAAATTAGGAGATCCACCAACTTGTGCAGTGCTGTTCACCATCTGGAAATGGCATCATATTTTCTCTCTAATCATGCCCTTTCTTCCAGGCAGTGTCTTATTTTTGAGAAACCAGCTGCTCACTTGGTAACTGTTAACCATTTACAATTAAAAGTGACTTCAGATATTACTAGAGTATTATTGGCCCTGTAGCAGTGATCCTGCTTTTTTAAATTATTTTTTTAGGACTCCTGTCATTTCACAGGGTAGATCTTGTCTAATGATTTGACAGACAATGCTAATGCCTTTATCTTAGGGAAAAGAATCAAGTTTTTCACACCACAGCACTGATCAGTAGTGACATTTTTTGTGCTTAGGCAGCCAATGCAAACACAGAGCTACAGCCTTTGGGTGCATCTACCTGCTTTATCCCTGTGTTTGGGTCTTCCTGAGCTTTGGGTTTGCTGCTTTGATACCTATAAATTAAATTCTCAAATGGTTCAGACAGATTCATCACTTTTGCAGGGAAATAGGTGAGGAGCAGGTGCAGGCATCTTGTCCTGGTGGTGGTTTGAATGTCCATTGCTCCAGGGGAACCTGGAGCTGGGCTGGGAGCTAAGGTAATTCTCCAGCATTTTTGGGAACCCTACAGTTTGCCAATGTTCCTACTGATTTTTCAAATTCAGAAGCAATTCTCATATATTTGCATCTCTCTGACGTTTCTTATGGATTTCAATTGTGGACTGAAAAGTGAGATTTGACTGGGCAGGTTTTTAACCTTTTTGCCACCAGTGATTGGGCTCCCCCTTGCTGCTTTTAGCCTCTTGACGTCTGTCCATGAGTGTGGCTGATTTTTTCATTTTGGACAGTACAGATAAATATTTGTATTGCTTTCCTAGAGGTGAGAAAGGGAAATGAGGCAATGTATAGTTATAAACTTGAGCTATTGACACTTTTATGCAGCAAAGAAAAGAACCAAAAAATAAAGGCTAGTGGGCTGTGTGCAGTGAAAGTCACAGAAAATGGAAATAACTTTTAAACAGCTTCATGACAGTTTCTAACCTGAGCCAAGCCTTCATTTACTGTAGAAGAGACAAGGAGCTTAAGAATTAATTACTTAGTTGATAAGCATGATTCATTAATATGTAATGGATATTGCACTTCATGTTGAATACCCACAGCAGGTCATAGCAGAGTTGCAGGTTGATTTGTTGTTCAGGAGAATTGAATTGCTGCCTGTCATCCTGGGTTGACCTCAGGATGTTCTCTGATGGTTTCCTGGAAGCTGAAGGTTTCCTCCACAGGAAAGTGATCTCCCCCTTTTTGAGACTGGGCCTTTGCTACATTTGTAAAAGGCAGGAATCAAAGGGCAATATTGAACTAAAAAAGAAAAAAATCAGTTTTTTTTTAAAGGGGGATTGTCTTTAAATTGGTGATTTCTGAAGAGTCAATATGTAAGAAAGAACAAGGTGTTGTATAAAAGACTTTTTCCCTAGTTTCTGCCCTTTTTAAGTGGGGAGAGAGGAAAATCCCAAAGCCTTATAAAACAACTTTCTGTGCTGTCCACACCTTCAGTGCTGTCAATCCTGCTCCAGAATAGAGTTTTTCTAATCTAAGGAAAAAACTTGCATTTTATGTTGACTTTTTCTCAACAACACCTTATGTTTGTAGTCCCATTCACAGTCATCGGGAGGATTCCCCTCCAAAGAAGAAGATCCCAAAATTTAAACTCAAATTTGTCTATTGGCTCATTCATATATTCAGTATTTTAACCTTTTTGCATACTGAGGCCATGTAATAGACTGCACTTTTTTAGGTTCAGAAATTCCATTGTATACCAGGATGGATGTACTGGTTATTTGAGGCAATTTTTGAAGAGAGAATGGAATTTGGATTTTATAATTTTATTGCATTTTTTAAAAAAAGGTATGTTCTTTGCTCTTTTCACACTGTCTCTTCAGTATGACCTGAAAGCTTTCTAATCTAAAAATCACTAGAATTTTTTTTTTAAGAGCAGAGACTTCAGTACTTTGAAAGCTTTATCAGTGGGGCAACATTGAACACTGTGCAGACAAAGAAAGCAGGACACTTCTGTGTGTGACCTATATTTCTTTCCTGGTCTTCACCTCTTTATCCTTTAGCACAGGCAGTGGAAAGAGCTTGAAAGCAGCAAAAGACATTGTGAAAACCTCGGTCCTTGTATTGATCCTGCATACTTGGCACCTCTCAGATCGTATCTCTCCTCAGGGAGGATTAACTTCTCTCCTGGTTATCTTGCTGGAACAGACCCCAAACAGGATCTGCCTCCAGGGCGAGCACAGGAGTGTCCAGGGCACAGCCTACTGTCTGTTCTTCATGTCTTGGCCCAAAATAGTCACTGAAAAGCACAGAGAGCTTGCCCTCTCCCAGCCTCGTGTGTGCACACATTACCTCCAGAAACTGAAACTCCAAAGCTGGGAAATGAGTTGAAATTAATAAGAATGAGGGTGGTAACACCTGAGCTCAGTTACCATCAGCAGTGGCTGAAGATGCTGGTGCTGCCAACCTGTCTGTTACCTCCTCTGTGCTGAGGTGTGACCCCAGGCACGTGAGGAACACACCTGCACACCCCTGTTTTGGTGTCCTGCTGTAGTCTCCTGCTATGGCCCCAATTTGGGTCTCCCCTCTGGAGGGGGTGGGTTGGCTGAGCTGCCCACCCAGCACAAGGTCCAGAGGGTCTTCTCTGCTCGTGGGCTGTGGCCTCAAATGTTCCCTTGAAGATGTGCTTGGGTTGCTGAGCAGAAAGCTTTTTGGCTCAAGGGAACATTTACAATTGCTTGCTCAACAAGCATGTCAGAATATATTGTATTATGTAATTTGGCCCACAGTTCAACCTTTTCAAAGCACTATCGTTTCTTTAGGAAACTTCTGCAAACAATAGGGTTTTTTAGTTTGTAGAATAATCTAAATGCCTTTTACCAGGAGCTCTCTAAGGCCTCTTCTTGTATTTGATTTTGCTGTGGAGTTTAATCTCCCAAAGCTTTATTAAAGGAGCAGCCTCTAGTTAAGAAAATACATATTTTGTTGCATATAATAATAAAGCTGTACTGCTATTACTATTATTGACTGCTTAGTTACTGACAGTAGCAAAACTGCTATGTGCTTTCTGTATTTTGCTGCCTAACTCTCAAAGAGTCTAAAAAGATCAGAGTTTGGTCCTCAAATTCTTTTCATGCTCTTTGAGAATTTAGTGCCACCCTTACAATCTATTCTAGCCCTGCAAATTTAAAATAAATTAATAAATTTAACCAGTCCTATAAAAATGTGATATGCTTAAAAATCATGTCATTTAAAAATAGTTCGGTTTTCTTTTTTCCCCACAACCTCAAGAATCCAGAATTTTCATGTAAAGAATGAAAATGCTAACATTAATGCAGTCTGTTTTACTTAAGATTTTTTGGGAGGGTGTTTCTTTTGTTTGTTCCATAAAAAAGCCCCTCAAATATTGTAAAACACAAGGTAAAATCAGGAGCACTGGCAGCAAATGACCTTGAATTTTTTTGCTACATTGTTCATTAAATCATTTATGCTGATGCTAGCAGCGTCTACAGAAACTTTCCTGAATAAACAAAATTCCTTTGCAAAGGTTCGTGTAAATGTCTGTTTACAAGTAAATTGATAAGCAGTGTGCTAAAGCAGGTGGTCAGGCTCACACAAAGGCATTGAACCTGAAAGTGTCGCTGAAAAAGCGCTAAAAATTAATGAAGATAATAACAAATAAATAAACACGCATGCATTTATTCTCTTAAATTCTGTGAATAACCTGCACAGCTGAAGCAGAAATGGTAACGGGGACGCTCAGCAGGCTCAAGGGCAAGAGCAGGTTGTGGTTTCTGTGTGATTATGTGCAATTATCCCTCGGCTCCGCGCGGTGATGGATCCTCCCCTGTCGCGCCCTTCCCCATTTCCGAGTGGCCCAGCGAGCATCTGCTCTGCCAACACAACACGCGGATGCTGCAGCTGCGATCGCCGCTGGCAGAATTCTTCCCCCCGCGACCAGAGCGTGTTTTTCTCGCCTTGGCTGGTCCATTGTCTCTCGCACTGCTCTTCACCTCCCTGGCCGCTGCTGGAGCCTCTTAAAGCCTCCCAGCAGAGCCGCCCGGGTGGCACAGGGGACACTTCGGAGCCCCGGGCGAGGCTGGCGCTCGGTACGAGCCACACCAGCCTGTCGCTTCCCGGAGCACGGCTGGTGAATTCTCCTCGGCTCCGCTCTCCCGAATCGCGGCCAGCTGACATTTGGGCTGGGCCAGCCAGGAGGGCAGGACGTGCCAAAAGCAGGAGAAAAGGGTATTTTCACTGCAGCCCTGTGTTTTAATTGCTAGCCAAAGGTTGTCCGTGATGCAAAGCTCTGCTGCTGGAGTGCTGGGACCCAAAGGGAACTCCGTGAGGGCAAGGAAAGTTCACCAACATCCCAAACAGAAGGTTGCTGCTTTGATTTTCATGTGAAAAAACACATGGCAGTGCAATTGAAATGACGAAATATTGTGTCCAAACGTTTTTCTGTTTTTTATTATGAAGTCCAAACTTTCTTTGCTGAGAAGGAAACCTTGTGCAATGTGATCCCTCCTCATGCAGGTTTGCCCTCACAGTCAAACTGTTTCATTTCAACAGAATTCTGATGGACAAAATATTTTTTCCTGGTTGTCAAAAATAAACAATTAGTTTTCACCTATAATTTTCTAAGCTCACAGAGAAAAGTTTTTTTTTTTTTTTTTTTTTTTTTTTTTTTTTTTTTTTTATGGTAATGTTGCATTTTTACTGACTGGCTATTCTAGACATTGACAGATAAATAGAGCCTAGGATGTAAACGACCAAAGGTGCTGGTAAAATAATCTGAGTTTAAATGTCAAGACAGAATTTTGGGTTTGAAAGGTCAATATCTAATCTGGGAAAATTACAGCTGAAACAAATGTGAGAAACTGTTTGTTGAACCACTTAACTTTTCCTAGAATCTGCCTGAAAAAATGGATATTAATGAGATATCTGTCAAGAAGAGGGTTGAATTTTCTAGTTTCTTTACCTTCGCTCTTTTGCAGTTTTCTCTGCCTCTCCACCATCCACTCCTGCTGTAGTAGCTGTGGATTTGACACCTGCCAAAAACACCTGTGTTCTCCCTTCCAGTGTGATCCTGGTGATCCCTCCAGGCAGATTCCTGGAAGGATGAACACAAAGCACACTTATCAGAAAACCAGGCATGGCTCAGGGTGTGTGAACCAGGGCTCAGGACAGGTGTTTCTAGGTTGGCTTGTTGTCAGGGCTGGAAAACACAGGTTATTGTTTTGCAAAAGGTGTGTAATTAAGCTGCAAATGCCTGTGGAATGATGCCAAAAGTGAGATGTGTGGGAGACATAGGTTGTGATGTAATAATTTCATCAATGTATAATTGGGATAGCATATTATGAAGACATAATTTTTTACCATTCTGCACAGTGAGTGAAATTTTGATATGCTGCATAGCTATTTTTATAAATGCTTTGCTGAGCAATTGTATTTTCATTGATAGTGTATTTCACATCCTTTGGCTCATGAAATCTATATTTTTGTGCCATTTCCCCAACTGTGAACTCTTAATGAATAATGAGAAAAAAGAGTATTAGGAAAACTCTGAAGTGGTGCTATCTTCATACAGGGTAGGCTTAATGCTCTTCAATGGAAGTAAATTGCAGAACCCTGTGATTAGGGTGTGCATTTTTTCACTGGCGTAACAGATATTCTTTTTCTGTTAGTTTTCCCTACTTGTCATATCTGACCTTTGGTCACTCAATCTCTTGTGGTAAAACAAAAAGAAGCAGGAAGCATCATACTTCTGAGGAGGAAAAAAAAGAAGCCTTTTTGATATGTTATTGGCATTGTTTTAAAGAGGAGATGCAGCCCTGGGATAGCCCTATCTAGTACTGGATAGAGTGGGGTAAAGTGCTAAAGGGTGTTTCAGCAATACTTGTAAGTAGGTTGTTGTTTTTCTAGAATCCTAGAATCTTTAATGTTGGAAATTACCTCCAAGAGCATCGAGTCTAACCTTCGGCCAAACATCACCGTGTCAACTAAACCACAGCCCTAAGTGCCATACTGAGTCATTTCTTGAACACTTCCAGGGATAGTGACTCTGCCACCTCCCTGGACAGCCCCTTCCAATGCTTGATAACCTTTCCTGTGAAGAAATTCTTCCTGATGTCCAACCTGAGCCTCCCTTGGCACAGCTTGAGGCCGTGTCCTCTCATCCTGTTACTGGTTGCCTGGGAGGAGAGGCTGGTCCCCACCTGCCTCCACCCTCCTCTCAGGCAGTTGTAGAGACTGATGAGGTCTTCCCTGAGCCTCTTCTCCTCTGGGCTAAACACCCCTAAGCTCCCTCAGCCGTCCTCCAGACTCTTTACAAGTTTTATTTCCCTTCTCTGGATATGCTCCAGCCCCTCAATGACCTTCCTGAACTGAGGGGCCCAGAACTGGACGTAACATTCAAAGTGTGGCCTCACCAGTGCCCTGTACAGGGGAAGAATCACTGCCCTGGTCCTGCTGGCCACAGTATTTCTGATCCATGCCAGGTACCATTGACCTTCTTGGTGGCTCATGTTCAGCTGCTGGTGACCAGCACCTGAGGTCCTTTTCCCTGGGCCACTTTCCACTCACTCCTTCCCCAGTCTGTAGCGCTCCATGGGGTTGTTGTGATTCAAGTGCAGGACCCAGCACTTCACCTTTTTGAACCTCATCCTGCTGGCCTTGTCTCATCCCTCCAGCCTGCCCAGATCCTTCTGCAGGGGCCTCCTACCCTCCAGCAGTTCAACACTCCAGGCCAGCTTAGTGTTGCCTGTGAGCTTCTGGAGGATACCCTCGATCCCCTCGTCCAGACCATCAATAAAGATATTAAATAGGGTTGGCCCTAACACTGATCCCTAATGACTGTCCCCAGCTGGATTTGGCACCATCCCCACCACTCTCTGGGCCCAGCCATCCAGCCAGCTCTTAACCAGCAAAGAGTGCACATGTCCAAGCCATGGGCTGCCAGCTTTTCCAGGAGAACACTTGGCAGACATTATCAAAGGCCTTACTGAAGTGTATGTTTGCCAACAACTGTATTTCTCACTATCTGATTTTTTGTAAGGTATCTTTGAAGGTACTCTCTCTTAGAGCTGATTTAGACCTGTACAGAACCCAGATTGCTTATGTAACATAATGTTTGTATTTCTGCTGTGCTTTATATGGCTACAGCTAGTCTTACATAGGTATTATTGTATTCCTAAAATTTAGCCTTTACTACTTAATAGCAGTTGGGGATTTTTTTTTGGTCACATTTTTTGTCTCAAAAATTAACAAGTAAAGCAACTTGATTGGAAAAGTGAAATTCTGTCTTCAGTATGCTAAAGGTTTTGAAAAGATACATGCTTGACATATAATGGGGAAGATGTCTTTCAGTCATGCAATAAAATTTCTGAACGTCCTCTTTATCAGCCTCACTTTTAAATGTTATTAATCCAGATGATCTGTAAGTAATGCAGCCGAGGTCAAGACAATAAATATCTTCTGTTGTTCAAGGTGCCTTTGAGTTAATATTGTGTATTGGCTCGGAAGTGGCAGGAAGATGTTGCTACAGTGTGTCTAGAGTAGGGTGATGAAGGTGATATCTTACCTTGAGGGCAAGATGTGGAAGAAGTGCCTGAGGTCCCTTGGCTTGTTCAGTTTGGAGAAGAGAAGGTGAGGGGTGCCCTCATGGCAGCCTACACCTTCCTCATGGGCACCCTCACTTTGTTAAAGGGGAGGGGTGAGGGTCCTTATCACACCTTTAGGTGTGCATGGAAGTGCTCAGAAATGTAAAAACCACCATTTTCTCCAAACTGGACTGATTTTTAACTTCCTGCTGTGGCATACTGGAAATGTTTCTCATTATTGCTAATGGAAAGGTCCCTCATCAGCGATGGTTGTTGTAATGCGGTTACTGCTAAATGGATTTTAGGATTGTTGGAGGTGGTGGTTCATCCATAGGCTGAAGTATGAAAGAATAACAGGTAATCTAGAGCAGCTCCTGGTGTGTACAAGCAGTTGCTCAGTGCACAGTGCACTCTGTGGGGAGTTCTCAGGGTAGCTTTCCTGTTGATTTGCGTTGCTTGTTTCCTCCTTCACCAAGTGTGTTCTGCTGTTGATGGATGTAGAAGAGAAATGTTTTCCTGCCTGCCCTTTTGTTCCGTGACACAGCCTTGGTTTGCACAGTTTTTGATAGGGAGCTGTAGTGGTTGATGCCATCCTAACAATTCCCAAGCAAAGATTATGTCCTTCAGTTTAAACTCCATGTCTTGTGTCTGTCTGGGTACTACCAGAATTTTGAATTTACGGCAGTTTGAAATAGATACTGATAGTGAATATCTTACTGATAGTGAATATCTAGGCATAGAAGAAAAGAAAATCGGCTGCAGTGGAATGCCAGCAACATACATAGCTTGCAGAATATTGTATAATTTTCTTAATGCTTCAGTGACTTGGGAGCTTTACTTCATTAAAGGCCATGAACAGAGAAATTGGCAGTTGGTAGGGAATGGAAGGAACAAGAACTGAAGGGCTGAAATTAAGCAGTGACTACAGGATATTTTTATTCAGTGTTTTATCTTCTTTGCAATATTTGAACTTTTCTTCACTTCTTGTCAATATGTGGTAACATCAATGCTTTTTCCAGATTTATGTTGTCTCTCTGCTCATAATCATTCTCATTAAACCAATGTGTGAAGAACTGTATGAGAAATGATGCAGTCTATGAAAGGATTGATGTTGACAGGTTTTGCTGTTTTAGAAAAGAAGAAAACTTTGCCTTACTTAATTCCCCTTTAGGACTTGTGCTAGACTAGTTCTAGGCCTAAGTGCTGGGAGAAATCCCACATGAAGGCTTTGCAGTCATGTTTCAGTTCTGAGGTGAAACAAGGCAGTTAGAGGTGTAACAGGACAGGTAATGATGAGTTCACCAGCAGAGATATTTAAGCTTCAGGTTGCCTAAAGCCTGATTTTACAAAGCACATCAGCTGGTTCCTAATTTCAAGCACATGTTTGAATCCATGCTAGTTGAGCAAAATTAATCTCATCTTCTTTCCTACCTTCTGTTAAAAATCTGCCAGACTAACAAGGAGGGAAGAGCCACCAAGACACAGCCTAGAACACAAAGTGCCTTTCAACATAGGGTGGAGCACATAGAATATCAGAAACCAGGCCACACCATTCTCCAGTCCCCTGATGACACAACAGCAGCCATGGCCCAAATACAAAAGTGTCACTTCTATAAACCTCTCCTGGTGGGTCAAGTTCCCTGGTGGACTCTGCAGCCTCCTGTCCAGCCTGCTGACCTTCTGGAGCAGCTCCACAGAAGTGGATTGGGCTCCCTGTTCCCCTGCTTGTCTCTCACTGCCATAGGTAACCCTGTGTCTGCCTCTCTTTGCTTTTCTCCAGATCACTCACGTGCTAGTTAACCTGTGTCAGGTGAAAGATCTGGGGACTCCTCTGGTTGTTTGGAGGACAGAGCTCTGCTCTGTTGCCCATCTTGGAGCTGCTTCCCTAAAACAAATTGCTTCTGGAGACTATATTTACTCTTGCATCTCAGTGAAGGAGATAATAATGGCCATTTTTCACCATGGCTTAATGAAGCTCTTGAACACAGGGATAAAATGGAAGATCTCTCATTGGTTTGGATTTTCTTTTTTGGTTTCCTTGTGGGTTTTGTGTGTCTGTGTGTGTATTTTATTTGTTTTTTTCAGAGAGAGAAAATGCTGAACATAATTCCAGCACGTTCCTGTTGAATGCACACAGGAGCCTGAAGGATCTGGTCTAATCATCTGCTATGGCCTGTGCATGTGGATGATGGGGGGGTGTAGAAACTTAGGAGGAAAGAAAATTGTGGAAAGAAAGAAACTTAGCTTAAATTGGTGCAACATGACCCATTTTCCTCCCTTGTGCTGTTAAGGTCTCCCACTGCTGGCTCCTGTCCATGTGGGCTGATCCCAGTTGGTGCTGTTGGCTCTGCTGACCCTTGGGTTCATGGGTGGCAGAAGCCAATGTCCAGCCCATTTTATGTGTCTCAAGATCTGCTCTGCTTGCTCTTCCACACCGTTATGCTGAGTTACTCATAGGGCTGTGGAAGAGGTTGGCATCCCCTGTGTCTGATCCAGATGTGCTGCAGCTGGAGGGCAGGATTGAGCTCCATGTTTTTCCTCTGCTTAGCTATGCAAGGGGACACAGCTTGGCATGGTACCAAGTGCCAGGACTTAGTTTTGATCTATTGTCTTGACATGTGGGAAGGGAAAAAAAACACCCCACCACCTTAAATTTTACTCTTGAGTGAATCTTAATCTTTAAATTAGTACAAATGTGAGAGTTCCTATGCTGTGATTTTAGAATAACTGTAATCATTTCAAGAAAACAAAGGCTAGGAACATTATGGTGTTGCATGCAGAGTAAACTGGTGTTTGAAATGATGTGTTGTGCATCTGCACATGTCAAAAAAAAAGAGTTTAATGTCCTAATTTGTTTTGGAGCTTGCCCTCCTCTCCTCTTGTTCATCCCTGTTTTATTTTCTTCCTTTTGTGCCTGTAATTGCGTGTGTTATTAGAGCTGGCAGGATGAGCACCTCCAGATGCATCCTACAGGAACGCAGCCAGTGCTGACTCTATTCCCATGTCAGACTGCATGCCAAGGCACTGAAGCTTGCTTGTCAAAACCTATATCCTTTCTGCACTGCTTCCAAACCCATCTTCTCACAAAATATTTTGACACAGGGTGACTCAGGATAACCTCAAGAACCATGCCAAGCTCAAGAATGTGTCTTTTAGTATGTTGAAACATCCCTGGTAAAAGCAGGACTTTGGAATAGTATGGCTTAGGCAGCTTTCCTTATTCTTCTGTCAGATGAAATGAGTTGAGGGAATTAAAATTTGTTGTGTTGAACCCTTCACTGGGTTTCACGTTTGGGGTTGGGTTTTTTTGTTTTGTCTTTTTTTTTTTTTATTTTTTGTAAACTTTCTCTGAATTTTTATGCACTCTGAAAACAACAACAAAAAAATTCACTTATTTTACTAAACACACTGCATTTTGTGTTGTGATTTTTAGCAACAAGACAACTTCTCTTCCTTTTGGGAAAAAAAATATACTGATTTTACTTATTATTTTACAGGTATCAGACAACAGCATATCAATGATGCTCCTTCTACACGATCTTTTCCTAATTGGAGATCTATACTATCACCAACACGGCCTTCCACAGAAACTAAGACTCCCTCATTCGGTGATATTTCTCTGGGACAGACTCTGGAGAACGCAGACTTGCTTCAGATGATAAAAACAACGCTGACTGGCGCACGTACCAGGACTTTGGATCAGATGCACCTGTCACCCTCCCTCTATCAAGGCAGTGGGAACAGTGCACCCCAGGAGCCTGCTGAGGTTTCAGCCGAGTCGCCTCTGAGGTCGTCTCAAGATGTAGATGACACAGCTGCTCTAACAGGTTTGCCTCAGCTTGGTATGTTTGTCCACTATACCAGTGACACATTTGAGTACAGCTGTGCCATCCCAGCCAGTGCCATTAGAAACATCCTCCATTTCCAAAGAAAGCACATCAAGATCAGACATGCTTGCTGCTGTTCCATCACCATCATTCTCCTCATTGGTAATTCAATCACCTCATGCCATTAACTTTTCTAAACCAGCTGTATTGCCCATCCAAGTGCCTTTGTCTGCAGATCCTGAAGGTTTCTTCAGCACAGATTCAGCTAGCTCACAGGTTAGTGACAGCAGGAATAGTCCTCTAAGCATGGTGCATTCCAGTCTGGTGAATCCCAGAGGGGGTTCCAACTTGTTTATGGGGGCCATGCTTGCCATTGGATCAACAACAGTGCATTTCACAGAATTAGTGGGAAAGGACCTCTTTTTCTTCTGTATACTCTGATATTCCTGGGTCAAAAATGCATCAGTCTCCCCTGAGAGTGGCTGCCCAAAACCTGTCATGGTTTCCTAATGAGAGTATGTGTAATGTCTCTTCTAGTGGAGCCATTTAGGGCAGCACCGACTGGCAGAATTAGTGGTACCACTCTTCTGTTATCATCAGTTTTTCAGGATAAAGCAGAGGTTCCCACATCAATCTTCCATCCTGTGGGTACTCCACATCTAACACTGCCAATGAGTCACCCTCAGTCTTTCACAGCTCTAATTGCACTACAGGCTCTAACCCTGCACCTCTCATGTCATCAGCCTCCAAGAGCCCGGCTGAGGTCTCCAGCTCAGCACAGAGCCCGTCCTCCCTTTCACTACCAATATCACTTATTCCAGATGCAAAGCACGCTTGCAGTGCAGTGCTGCCAGTACGAGAATTTAGAAGCAAAACAGATTTTCTCTTTAGAAATGCAACATACTCCTCTCCAACAAGCCCAGGGTCTCCCTTGCTAACTGAGACAAACGAGGTGTTTACTGGGGCAGCATGCACAGACAGTCCCAGGGCAGCAGCAGCCAACCAGAACAGGCTGCAAATCCCTCCCACTGCTGCCTCGCAGCGCTCACTGCTGCCTCTGAATCAGAATTTTGCAGAAGACCTGACTGATGGAACTTACCAGGTGAGCAGTATGAGACTCCCAGCTGCTTCTGCCCTGCTCTCCCAAATCCTGGCGGCTTTCCTGTGGCAAGGACAGCTCAACAGCCTTTCACAAGAGGAGTGACAGCAAAGATGGCCAGGAACTTTAATTCTAATAATGTTCTGCATCATGGAACTCAGCTTTCCAGAACTTCTCCAGATATCCAAACCTGTACACTCCTCATAGGATCAAGGATACCAGGCACTGTTTTGGACATGGCCATGACTACTCTTGATCCAGTTGCAGTGCCATTATTACTTCCACTATAGACCCTTCAGAACCTGAACCTGCTACCACAAATACTTCTGCTACGATTGTTTTTGTGACTGCACATCTACCTGGAGATGCAGAATGTTCAGATGTAACTGTAAATGAAGACAGAAAGATGAGAGTACCCACTCTTGTGACTCCACATGCAGGATATTAATCTCCAAGAGCTTTATATCATTTAACCTCTGGTCATACTTTGCATTCAGTTGATAAAAAGCCACTCACCTCTGTCATGCCTCCAGTGTGGGGTACGCTGCCATCACTTGTTTCCATGACAACAGTGATGGACAGCCACAGTTCTGGCTCTTCCAGGATTTTGAATGCAGACTCTGAAAGCAATTTAGATCCTGTCAGCTCTCCTGAAGTCGTAGCTTCAGCTTCTACGTGGACCAATAAAGCATTGCTGTCTGCAGCTGGCATTAGTATTCCTTTGGTAAAAACTTCAGCCCAGATGGAAATGAGGGAAGTTGCTCCCAGTACTTTTCCACTGGAAGATGAGTACCGTGCACCATACTCGGTAGTGTCAAGTATGCAAAACAAAATTGATACAAAAGAACAGCCACTCTTCTCCACCCCTTCAGCAAACTATACATATGCATCCTATAGTCAAAACATTTCAGATTTACCCTTTGCTGAAGAGAATAACTTTTCAGAATTTGATGTAGATGCATTTGCACTGAAGACATCTCCTGTTCAGTATTCATCCATTGCTACTGCATTGACAATACAGACATTGACCCCCTGCAAAAAAAATCTGTAAACATGGCTGAAAACACTGCTGATTTCTTCACTGTTGGAGATGTTCCTATCAGTACAGACAATAAAGCACCTCTCCATTTACATGTGCCTCCTGTTAATGCTGCAGGTGCTCTCCCTAGCTCTCTAGAATCCCAAACAAGTGATGTTGCAAAGATTATTGACCAAACCTTAGGCACAGCACCAGTGTTGGCTTTTCAGCTCACTGGCAACTTGACTACCTCAGCCCCCAACAGAAGCAGTGTCACCCTCAGAACACAGTCCCCCTTTCCTGTAACCAAGCCTTCTGGCTCAACTCTATTGAATAGTTTTATCTCAGAAGACACTGGTTCTGGAGGTTTTCCAGAATTTGCAGACAACCAGTTGGAGTCCTCTGGTTATTTGGTTATGCCTGATAAATATCCAGACATGTTCAGTAAGGAGGAGTGGGATATAAGTGCTACAAGTCATAGTCTAACTCCCAGTAACACATCTAATAAAGCTGCCAAGGGCATCCCATTGCAAACCCCTACCACCAGTGCTCTGCAGTCAGTCATCATAACTTCTGTCCATGCATCACCAACACAGATAGAGTCTCGTTTTTTGTCAACAACCAACTTTACCCATTCTGTTCTTACAGTGTTATCTGGAGTATCTTCTGGTGCAATACCTACAGTAGAAACTTCAGAAGCAAAACCACTAACAAGGAAATCATCTTCAGCTTCACCAGTGTCAGCTTCTTCCTTCTTTTCTCTAGGCACTGAAAACACCCCTTTGCCATCTGTGATGGCTTTAAGCACACCGATACTGACACTAACAAAAAATAACACTGCCACAAAGCTGACATCGGACCTAAGCTCAGTAGGAACACAGGCAGATTTTCCTTTTGCAACGGGAAACATGACTGCCTCACCTGTGGACATGCCAGCTCTGCTCATAACCCCCAAGAGCAGCACAGCCACAGCTTCCACACTCGCACCCACAGCCCATGTACCAAGGCAGATAGAAACAACCGTAACTGACACCCAGAAGCTCCCGAGCTCAGACATCACCAAAACGCCAACCCCATACCCACTGACAATGACAGCAGCTTTGACATCTATTACAGCATCAGCGAAAACAACTAGGCTTCCCCCTTCTCCAGTGGAACTCACCCCTGCTCCTCCCGACACCACGGCAGCAGCCGCTTTCGCTAACATGACGGCAGCTCCCGCCCTGGATTGCCGGCTCTCTGCCAACATGATGGTGAAAACAGGTACGTGCAGCCACTGGCTTTGCTGCAGGGACCTCCTGTGCCTGTGAGGTGTGAGAAACACACCCCAGTGCCAAAG
The DNA here is from genome assembly GCA_034509425.1 of Eopsaltria australis. NCBI lineage: Eukaryota > Metazoa > Chordata > Aves > Passeriformes > Petroicidae > Eopsaltria > Eopsaltria australis. The sequence continues at coordinate 310,712 of JAVTVJ010000150.1, forward strand.
AATGTGGGGCAGTAGTGATTAACCTGCTGCCCTGGCAAACCACATGGATACGAGCAAGGTTGTTAGATGGATATGGCATTGGATTTACCTGTGGCTTGGATTTAAATATGAATGTGTCAAATGAAGTGGTAAGATCAGGTGCTCTGAAGTTCAGGGGGTCACTGTAGGACCACCTGTGTGGAGGGACAGCCCTGTAAGCCAGGATGGTTTTGTCCCTTCTTTGCAGTGAGGAGTCTATGTTGCTGAAGAGGACAGTGCAGTAACCTGCCTTGGTCCTCAGCCCTGTTTATGCACAAAATCCTTATTCTGTTCTTATATGAACACCTAATGCTACCATTACAGATTCATTTGAAAGTAATATTTAGCATTTAGAGTTGAACACTTCAAAATGGGAGGATTTTTTGTTTTCTATGTAACAGTGCCACTTCTGGCTCTGGCTGTTTATTCATGGACAGCTTCTCCTTAGCTGTAAGAACTCTAAACTAAGGGGGCCTGAAGAGGTACCTTGCCCAGGCTTCACATGGACTCCTTGTGGCAGCACAGCACCAGCTGTGTGTATCTTGGAGATCTCAGCAAAGAATAGGCGCAGAAAAGAGTTTTGACCTTGCATGATACAGGCTACAGAGAAATAAGCATCTTTTGGATCTAATGTGTGTTTGTTATCTGTTAAATATCCCCCTCAGTTGTGCGATGAGTACAACAGCTATTTTTAAAGATAGAAATGTACAGAAGGTGATTTAAAGTACTCAAGCACAGCTATAAAACTCTTTCTGCAAATTATAAGAGAAAAAGAAGAAGATGGTGATAGGTTTATTTAAGAAAGTATGCAGATACATCCTAAATGGAAAATAATTGTAGCAGTGGAGCAGCAAATTCTTTTATGTAACTCTGGCCATGAAGACGTGAAGCCTGTCTGTGGAGCTCTGGCTCAGTCCCCTGGGAATGCTGTGCCAGTCTGTCCTCAGGCAGTGAGTGGCCTCATGCCTCCTTGGAAAGGCAGCATGACAAAGACTTGTTCTTGCTGCTAAAGAAATTGCATTTGTTAGACCTTGCTCTGGAAACATGGAAACAATGGGCTATTGCCATGGGATGAACAGGGAGCCCAGGAGCTGCTGAGCCCCTGCAGTTCTGTCTTTGGAGCTGCTGCTAATCCAAGCTGCTCTGATGATCCCTGCACAGCCAGCCTGTTGTAAACCAATTAAAGAAAGCAAACAGGAGCATTGGTGAGATGTCTCAAACCACCCTGTGGCTTTTGTTGCTCCACAGTTCTGTTTTTGAACACAAGGAGGATGATGATCAGCAATGCCTTCAGGGAGAGTGTGAGAAAAGGACTCAACCAAGTGCTGAGACAAGCTTTCAACCAGAACGTCAGCGCTCAGGTAAGCGTGCTTGGCTTTCCCTGCATGATTTCACCAAAACTGCTCTCCCACCAAAGAACCCCAGCTGGCTGCAGCTCCAGTGGTGTCTGTGGATGCAGGAAGCCTCTTGGAGGGGAGCACTGAGATTTTCCTATGGAGAGCACGGATGGGTGGTGCCCACTCTGATCTCTAAAAATATAAGGAATACTCCAAAGCTTTTAGCAGCTTATTTGATGAAGAAGAGGAGAAAAATGCAAACTTCTTTTTAGTGTGTTCTGGGAAATAACTACTGGCAGCAGTTTCCTCTTACCCCTGCAGCTCAGGAGTGACTTCTGCTCAGGGGCAGCCAGAGCCGCTGTGCTCAGCCTGGATCAATGGCAAGATGCACGGCTGGTAAATGGGATGTCACTGCTGTCAGCCTGCTCCCTGCTTTGAAAACCCAGAACCTGACAGGTGCAATTCCACAGGGATGAGAATCCCGAACAGGGAGAAAGCACATTTTATTGAAAAGAAATGGAAGTGATGTGTTCATCACTTTGCAGCTAATTTGCACGAACCTCTGCACTGCTGTGTGTGAGAGCAGGCTTGGGTGGGCTGCCAGGGCACTTCTCCTTGGGACACAGCTTCCTGTGCTGAGGGTTTGTGTGAAGTCCAAGGCTGTTAGGAGTCACACTCACCAAGCCTCTTGGAAGAAAAAAAGTAATTTTTCTCAAAACAGAGGTCATCAAGTTGACTTTGGTCCTCATACTTTATTGCTGCAAGCATGGAGGATGTTAGTTGATTTGGGAACTGTGTGTTCCTTGGCAGCAGCAATAAAAACTGCCAGGTTTAGACCTGTACCTTTTTGCAAACTTGAGAGGAGCTGCGTAGCGGTTTGAGTTCACCGATCTGAGTTTCGGGCCAAACACCAGCACGCTTACCTAAATTTACTTAATTTTGCTGTGAGATAAGGATTAAGAGTAGGCAAAGCAGGCTCAAACTTTAAAGAATATAAAGAAAGTTTATTAAGAGACCTAAAAAGAAAGAAAAAAACAAGGACCAGAACCTTCAGAACACCTCTCGTCCCCCCACCTCTCCATTTCTTCTCACTGACAACATAAAAAGACAACACTTCAACCTTCAGTCAGTTTACCACCTCTAAAATAGTCTTTTCTCAGTCAATTTAGGGAGAGAAGTTTCTGCTGCTTATACCATGGACTTCTCTGTAAGAAAATACAGTTTTTACGGTTTCAGCCTCACAACCAGCAGCCGCCTGGGAGGAAAATCTTCTTGTGGAAGATCTCCCCCACACCAGTAGCCTTCCCACAGCTACTACGGTGGGTTATGACAGTCCCTGTGGTGGGTACCCTTTTAAGGATGAGCAGTTCTACTACAGCACCAAAGGAAAATCCCCTTCTCCTGTTACTGGCAACATAAGTCCTCTTTCATCATTCCCCAGGGCAAGGGTCTGGATCACAGCTTCTTCTCTGTTTCTGCTCAAGCTTCTCATCAGGCTGCAATTACTTCATCATCTCCTTATCTCTACACAGGTGCCTTGGCTCACTGGCTGCAGTTAGAACATCACATCCCCTCTTTGGACCATTTTCTCATATATTACAGGGAATATTTTATCTTAGTCCCAACCATGGTTTCACAAAAGAATTTTCAGCTTCACTATTGAAGCACTCCTCATACTCCTCCCTCTAGGCATCGGCTCTGCTTCCTTCACTGACTTTGGAGTCTCTGTGCTGTGTTTCTGTAGGTGTCCTCACTCTCTCCTCTCTCTGTGCAGGGAAGAATGGATATCTGTAGGTCTCATCTGAGCACTGGAAAGGGTTAATATCTCCCTCTTGGGCCTTGTGATGGTCTCTGCCAGGCTGTTTGAACAGTCTGAGCCGGGTGGCAGGAGCAGCCAGAGTCTTGGTGCCCTTGCTCTGTGAAGCTGCCCTGGCCTGGGGTGACAGAGCAGGGCCCGGCCCGAGTCAGATGGAGCCGGCCTGGCCCCTCCCTGGCCCAGAGCCAGGGCCCAGCCCTGCCCACTGTGGTTGAAATGTTGGTTGAACTGCATCTGAACCACAAAGCTCAAGCTGGGTCCTCCCCCGTGCCCAGCTGCACCGCCGCTCCAAACCCCCTTCCCCCAGCTGAGGGAGGGGGGACAAGGCCCAGTGTTAGCGGGGAGAACTGAGGAATGGCTATCCCTGGTAGCAGCCAGAGAGGGAGACTTTACAGGGTCCTTTCCTTATATATAGAGGTTTTTTTTCCTCGAAGGTGGAACTACTATTAATTGGTTTGCATATTGAGGACTAGCTGGTTATTGGTTCTCTCTCCCAGGAATAAGCTGTACCACTTCCTGCAGCTCGGGTCACCCCCGAGACCGACCCCTCCCGGGCAAACCCAGGACAAGCTGCCTTCTCTAACAGAGGAAAGCAGCTGAAACTCAGTGAGGTGAACCAGTTTCAGGGCTAAAACTTTTTTGGAAAATACAGGATTTTGAGGTAAAACTCAACTCATGTTTTGACTCACAGTGCGTCCATTCACGTGGTTTGATCCACTCATAGATTTAACCACCTGGCACAGTACAGAACAGGATACAAGGGACAGCCCAGTCAAAAAGTGGAAACTTTTGTCTTTCAGTAATCTGCCTGCAAACCTGCAGTGACAGAAACATGCATGAAGTCAGTGAACTTCAGGCATGGAATAGGAGCTGGAAGCTCCCTGTGTTTTCCCATGCATATGTAAAATTTCCCAGTACCTGTGCATGAATGAAGGCTGAGTCTAACGTGGAGGTTTGCAGCTGTGATGGCAGCTCTGCACTCCTTCAATTTGGGTCCCATGCTGCATGGACTGAGCTTAAAACTCTCTGAGTGGTTCTCCTAATACCATGTCTGATATGACATTAACTGGTCCTGCAGGGTTTATGGGGCATTACAGAATGAAAACCCTGCAAGGGACACATACTCAGGGTGAGAAGCCCCATCAAATAGTGGCTGGACTGCAAGCAAAATAACCAAAAAATCTGCTTGCCTGTGTGTTTTAGGTTGAAATCCTGGAGCAATCGAGTAACCTCACAGTGGGTTACTACGTCACACGGGGCAGACTGGTTTTCATGCCAGCTGCTGTCACGGAGAAGCTGCTTGCCTACGGCATCAGCAACGCCACGGCTGACATGAAGCAGCACGTGCCGCACCTGCAGGCCCTGGTGGCTCTGGCCCTGCCCTGGCAGCCCCTGCCCGCCTACCACTTCCAGCTGAAGACGGGTGAGTGAGGGATGCCCTGCCTGGAGGGACTCTGTGTGTTCATGGTTCAGTGCCCAGGGACACTCTGGGGCAGTGGTATGGCTCTGCTTGGGGTTCAGGTGTGGTCCTGTGGGCACCCCTGTCCTGCCTGGTGCTCTGCTGCCAGGCCATTGGCACTGCTGTGAGGGTGATGCCTTAGGATTTTAGCTTTTATGTTTTTCGTATGTTTGCAATCCTGCAATTCTTTGGTGTATAGCTCTAAACTCCATATACAGTGCTAGACACTGCATTCCCATTTTGGTCAGACACGATTCCTCTCTAGGCCTGGGAATCGAGGGCACTTTAGTGTCTCAGGCCCTGATGAATGTAAACAAAAGTGAGTTGAGGGGGAGCAAACTTGGGGTAAATGATTTCATTACATGAAGCTGTAATTGGAGGATTAACCCCTGGTATGCAAATGGACCAAACTTATAAAAGTATGAAAACCTGTGACCTCTTGTCCAGTTTTGGGTGTAGCTCCTGGGGGGCTTCGTCTGCCCTAAATGTACCTGAAGACCCTTCAATAAATATAACTGCTTTTTATTCTCTTAATTTTGTCTCAGCTTCTGTTTCTAGCTAGTCCCAAAAAGGCATCAAAGGGAGGGGGCAGCAAGCATCACTGCAGAGTAATTGCAGGGCAGTATAAGCTAGAAGAGGGCAGAGTGCTCTGAAGCAATGTATTAAATGATAAAAAAATATTTCTTACGTGTGTGCTTACATGTTTATATACACATACTTATAGCAGTTAAAGTTAAGTAAGTTTTTCCTAGAGTGAAAATAAAACAGAATGAGAATCAATATTATGATTGGTTATATTTTGCAGGAGCAAATGACCTGCAAGATTTAAGATTATGACTTGTCTTTTAGAATGACTTCACTTACTGCCTGGCTCTAAGCAAGTATATGCACAGTGAACTGGCCCTACCATCGTATATATCATTGCAGAAGCAATCTCCATTTGTTTGTGGAGAGTATCAGCTCTAATAATGCAATTTAATTCTTACATTTTGTCTTAATTAAGGCTAATTTAGTGCAGTTCCTGAAGTGGCATTATTTTCACCTGCTTAATGTGTAAATTGATCATTCTGTTCTTGGTGCTGTAACTGAGAATAATTTCTCCACATGCTAATACCTTCCTTTTCCAGAGCTGCAGTTTGTGGGTCAAACAGACAATATTCAGTCATGCAAATTTGTTCAGACCATGGAACAGCGGCTCCAGAGAGCATTTCAGGATGCTGAAAGAAAGGTTCTAAACACCAGCAACAACTTAACTGTTCAGGTACAGTGCTGGGTGCTTTGCCAGTGCCTGCTGCCAAACTCTCCTGCTTATTCTTTGCCATGGGTGTGTTTGTATCCCAACACAGTGCCTTTGCTAGCCACTGTGGAAGGAAGTTTATGTTTTCATCTGAAAGAGGATTGTTTTATGCGTTGGAGGAAAACTTATAAGTGTGTGATTTATAGAAGGCTGTTGCTTTTTGTGAATTGGAGTTTTACTCTTTGCAGTTCAGTCATATAAATGAAATTCCAAGAATAAAAACAGAGTCTTCCAAATTTATGTTTTTACTGAACATATTATTCTGACACCTTAGTTGCTTTCAGTGAGGCTATTCAGGTATAAAGGTAGTGCTAGGCATAGCTGTTTTTAAGAGCTGAAATAATGGAATAGATTTCTTTCTCTTGGTATGCATTTCGGTTTCATAGTCAATGGCACAAATTCACCACTAAGGGCCTGATTTTTGCAGACTTTTCTATATATAGTGGGTCAACTTCAGGACTAAAGAAATGATCCTCTGGGCAATATTATGATATCTTTTTGATGTATGCTAAAACTCTGTGTGTGGATTGTGCTCCTCAGAAGGAGAAAATCTGCCATCAGAGCTCTGCTTATGTATTCTTCTGCTGTTTCTTGTGATGTTGTGTTCAAATTGGAGTAGCTCAGAGAGGCAGAAAAGCACAGGGCAGGAAAGACCCTACCACAATAGGTAAAGTGATTATCAAGCTTTTCAGTAGCTGGACCCACAGTGCTGAGGGGAACTTCATGGTGGCTAATTTGCTGGTGGTGGAAGTGGAAGATCTCACAAAGCACCTAAGCAATTTTGGAAAGAGCCCTGGAAGAAGGTAGTAGCTGTTTTTGTGGATATTGCCAATTTAAGGAGAGATAGGATGGAAGTCCTGGAGGCAACATATAAGCTGGGAAGTATGAGGCTCAAGGGTGTGATCTTCATGATAAATTTTTCTGACATTGTTCCAGTATCATGTAAAAGACTAAGTTGGTGCAAAGGAACACTGGAAGAGGGTTTTAGGTTAATTGAAAACTGAGGAACAGTTCTGGAGCAGATAGAGCCAGTTCAGAAAAGGCATTGCTGCCCTTGGAGAGTAGAGGGAAGGGCAGCAAGGTGGGTAAAAGACATGTAACATCTTGCATGCAAGGAGAAATGAAATTGACTGTGGCTCTCCAGCCATGAGTGCTGTAGTGAATCAGGAGGGGCCACTTGGAGTTTCCTGTAACAGAACTACTCAATTTTAAATAAAAAGAAGCATCTTTTTACACACTGTGCGATAAAGATGTCCAGATGTAACTGGGGGAAAAAAATCTTGAAATTACAAAAACATCTGGCCAAAGATATAGAATAAAAAGTCATCAACTGTTTTTAAACCCAGGTGTATGATTTATGGCTCTGACATAGCTGTGGCATAATCTTACACTGTTGAAAGCCATTTATTCCTCTTGTCCTGTGCTAATTCTCCAATCCTCTGCTCCAGCCATTTGTAAGTGGACATTGGCTAGGCAGACTTTTGGTCTGACCTTGGACTTTTCTGATGCTTTTTTATCCCATGGTTTCTGTTTTTACTTGGTGATCCAAAGCATAAAAATGGGGTATTTAAATAACATTAATGAGTGCTGTTAGACCTACATATCAGTAGCCAAAAAACCCCTTCCCTCTTGCCCTAGGGCAGAAGTTTTCCAAGAAAACACGTAGGGTTTGTTCCTGTTTTTTGAGGATCTCATCCAGTACTCGCTAAATAGAATTAGTCATTAAAATGCAGTCATCAGACTTGGGCTTAGGTGGAGACTGGCATTGAGCTGGAATGGGGAGGAGAGCAGGTATTCCTGTGATAGGAACAGAAGGACATGATACCCCTTAATTTCATATGGAAATGGTGTGGGTCTAGAGAACTACAGTAGGAAGGCAGCAAAGGCAGCAAGAAAAACAGGACAATTTCTCTGCATCAAGCACTGATGATTTTTCTGATAAGCATCCTCACCCATCATCCCACATTTCCTTGTAAAAACAGGGAAAATAATTTTCAGTCCTGACTGCATGTTTTCTGCCTGCTGCTGTCCTCCAGGAACCCTGCTAGTTCTAAAGTAGGGATTAAAGTATCACACAAGTGCAGTTGAATGAGATGTAGCTAATCCATTCTTCAGGTTAACATTTCCCCAGCTTCTTTGCACTGCCTTGGTGTTTCTTGGGTTCTTTTTAATGAGCTGAACCACAGCAACACATTATTTTTTACCTCTGTTTCAGATTTTGAACACCTCCAATGTCTCCCAAGCTGTCACTCTGTTTTACGTAGTGAAAAATCAAAGCACAACTCTAAATGGCACTATTTCCAGCAACCTCCTCAATCAGCTGTCAGCTGAGCTGGTGGGTTTCTACCTCACCTACCCACCTCTCACCATTGCTGAATGTAAGTATGTGCTTCCCAGCATCAAGATTAGCCAGCACCACAATTTGGCTTTGTTGTCAAGCTCAGGGATTGTTGGTAGTTTTTCTGACTACTTTTTAACCTGCTTTTGTTAAAAAAAAAAAGGAGGAAGGAGCAGAAATTAGATAGTTTTTTTTCCTCTGGGTTCAGTGTTTCTTTTGGCTGCTAGCAACGCTGGCAAAAAACTAAGAAAAAAACATATATTCTGTCATTAATAAAAAAAAAATCCTGTGCGAGGTTTCAAACAAAATATAATGGTAGTTTTATGTAAAGGAAAGCGCAGAAGGTCCCAGATTCTTCATTTCAGGGAAGCTTAGTGAACTTTATCTTCAGCATAGCCCTTTCCTTCAGTGAAATCCTCAGCCCTGGTAGTTGCTCCAGAGGCTGGGCTGGGATCAGGCTGTGAGTGTGTGTTTGGGTAGTGGGGTGAGCTCCATCTGTGTTTCTATTTTAAAAAGTTGTTGGTGCATTTGCTGAACTGCATCCTCAGTTTACATGTGGTGTGAGCACTTTGGCATCAACAGTTTTCTTGCATTCCAGTTGCTATGAAGGCTCTGAGGTGCAGAGAGCAGGAGACAGTTGTGTGGGCAGCCTGTGTGGTGTATGTGCTCTCTGACTCTATGTGCTAATTTCTTTAAAATGATTAAAGGGATAAGACACTTGATTATGGGGATTTCTGTTTAATCTGCTTGTTAATGTGATGTGTGAAATTAAGCTCACTGCAGACTGGAGGTCTGAGTTTGCTGAGAGTGAGAAGACACAAGGACATTCTGGGTACATCAGTGCAGAAGCAGACTTTTGGAAAGTGAGCACTAAGGAAAACACAAATTATCTTTTTTTTTTTTTTTGTCAGTCCATTTTGTTTGCAAACAGCCCAGCAGCAGAGAAATTACATGGTGCAATTCTTCATCAGTGACTTGCACGGTGAGCTTTCTGTGGGATAAGTCGTTTCTCCCTGCTGTGAGGCAGTCAGAAGTCACAGCTAATTTAGGTGACGGTGCAAATCTTTGGGAAAGGAAGTTTGTATTTTGTTCTTGAGGCATTACCTATCAAATTACAATATTTGGAAACAAATAGGTGAAGCTGCCCAATGGTAAGTTCTTGCACTGCGTTGGTGCACTTTTGAATCAGAATTTCCATCACAGGCTAAGAGACACATCTTAAGGTGGGCTTGTGTTTTCATAAAGTTTTTCCACAGGCAAGGGGAGGTGGAGAGAGGCTGCTGACAAAGGCTATGGTCAGGGATCTAGGAAGGGATGTACTCCATTCCTCATCAGACAGGCTTCTTCTTTTTCCTGCCTGCTGGATGCCCTGTGTGCAGGACATGTCTTCATGGGCCATCCAGGAACACAAGGAGAAAGGTGGAGGAAGTTTTGATGCTGGCTGTGCTTGGTTGAAGTGTTTGGCCTCCAAAATAGGCTTATTGCATAGGAAGAGGGTTGTGGTGCTTGTCACAAAGGCAATAGAGGCATATGTTTGGTAGTCAGGAGCTGTGCAAGCCATTTGTCACAGAGCAAGTCTTGTGTGGTACTGCAGTTCTCTGCTGATCCCCACACATGATGAACAGACTTGATAAAGTCTTTAGCTAGTGTTTCTTTACCAGTTAATGGCTTATATTTCATTTTGGAGTTCTTGGTTTTGTTCCCAGTGCAGCAGCTGTACTGCAAACTCATGAACTTAATGCACGCGCAGTGTTTACGGCTCCAGACTGAGTGTGTCTGGAAAATGTTTCCTTTGAAGAGTGTTTGATGCTTATTCATGTGGCAGTGTAGTTGTCTCAGTTTATCAAACAAATATTGAGGTTGTTCTCTGAGCACGTTATTTCCCAGTAGGCTCCAGTGGCTCCTCCAGAGCCTTCACAGTCTGTCGTGGAAATGCACAGCTCAGGGCATGCTGTGAAATCCTCCTCAAAAGCAGCTACTGTGCGTAATCAAATCCTTTACAATGTTTACTATTCTGAGCCACTTTGGGGTTTAAAAATCAAGGTGACTCAATAGCAGCCTATCAACGTGCAGAGCATGGATGTTTTCTGAATTAGGTTCCCAGTATTAATCCACTGAACAAACACTGAGCTGTGTAATGAATTAGCAGCATATTGAGCTTTACAGCCTAGTGCACTTTGGAGATGGAGGAGCTAACAAAAGGCGTCACAACAGCAAATATCAGTTTCTCACAGATGCAGACACATATGGTAGTAATGCCTTAAACTGTGCACAGTGAGAGAGCAGCACACTCCAAGGTGTGCTAACAGCTTTGTTTGTCTCGTTTGCAATCCACGTGGAGTCTGATCCTGGTATATTATCATATTATTTTAGGCTAAAACTGTGGTCTGGGCTATATAAGGATTAATCACAGAATCATAATGGAATCTCATCTAGTTTTCTGCAGGGGAGAAAGCAGCAGAGATGTATACAACACCTACTACCTATCCTTCTTGGTTCTGGGCAGTCCTGGGCTTTGTCCCAGACTCCGTACCAGCCACTATGTTGGCAACAGGAGATATATGTTTGTATGGCAGAGCTTCTTCTGTTTACACTTGACTTTCTCTTTCAGACAAAAAAGAAATTGTAACCCTGAAAATTATGCCTCCAGATCTCCTCTTGGGCTATAGTTCAGTTTTATTTATTGCTGTCTGGTTAGCCAGTTTTGGGATGCATAATGTGTAGGATGCTGGAATATCATGACATAATTTAATCTTTTATTTTTAAAGCTTTGGAGTATCCAAACCTTGACGTCTCAGAATCAACTAGAGACTACTGGGTGATAACAGGTACTTTTTAATGTCCTTCCCTCCTCCGCACACTCCAGGTAATAATTTTTAGTGCTCATTTATATGAACATGGTGGTGCAGTAATTTCAAACAAAAATAAGTGGCTGCCCATTGAAACTGCCTTCAGCTGGGCAGAGGTATTTGCAGTCACTCTGGGGCATAAGTGATTCATCCTCTTGAGCAGTGCCATCGCCATCGACAAACACCCACCTCAGAATTTATAGCACTTTGGTGGAAACATTTCTGAGAGCAGCATTATCTTCTGAGAGTTCTGAGACACAAATAGACCTTTTTTTGGTGGTTTTTTTGTTGGTTTTTTTTAATACCCTGGGACCTGGATTTAAATCTGAAATCAAAAGAGGCTCATAGACATAACCCAGGAACAAAGGTGAAGCTGTTACACCATGGAACTTTCTTATGAGTTGCTGCCTATCTGAGTGCAGGGATATTTGCATCTTTCACTTGAAGCTCCTAGGCTTCAAAATACTTCTTTTATCAAGTCATTTCACACATTGTCATGCACATTCATTTTGACTTCAGAAATGATAACTGGGCAGGAAAGAGACCCTTTCCCCCAGACATCCTTGAGTGATACCAAAGCCTTTCTAGTCAGTGTGTCTCTACCTGGAATTGTTTAATGCTCAGGAGAGCAAGAGCAAAGGGCTCTGACATGATATAGACTTGGTAACAGTTCTATCTTTTAATGAATTCGAAATAAAACATGAGTTTATGCAGAGATTGTGATCCTCTGAAGGGAGTGGTACAGCTCCTCCCAGTATGGACCCTGTGAACCTGATACTCCATTTCTTGCCTGTGTGCACTTGCTGCAATGGATTATTATTGATATTACAATGGAAACTCTGTTTTCAAAAAGATCCTGGTGGTCCCAGAAGACTTTTTTGAAATAATACTGAAAAAACCATACGTATGTATGAATTGAATCAGCATGTCATATCACTTTTTTGAACTTTAGAATCCAGTGTCTTTTAAATCTTGCATTGATTTATACTTCAGATGCCTTCATTTATACTTCAGAAATGTTTATTCAGGTTTCAGTGCTCTCAAACAGGGTATTTTGTTTGAGACTGTACAAAATCCAGACTTCAGAGATCAAATCCTCAGGATGGAAACTGGTTAACAGGAGCATCTGGCAATAAGCATAAACCCAGCAGCTCTCAAATAGGTTTGAACTTAATTTTTACATTGAAGATCATAGAGTAAATGCTCCCCTGAGCCATTTTGGTAAACTGAAGGCCTAGAAATGGTATTTTGAGATTTTCAGTCTCTGAAACATCATTGACATTATCTGAGAAGAACAGTGCAGGGATTGAAAGAGAAGCATGTTATATCCCCACAGGGAATTACTTAGAGGGGATAAAAGTGTCCAGGTATTTTTCTTCTGAGTTAGTCTGTACCTCCCTGTCCCAAACTGTCCCACAGACCACGTGTTACTTTACATGTCCATCCATGCTGTGCTGATAGGTGTTTTTTCTCCATTCCCACAGTCATCCAAGGGGTTGATATTGCTCTACTGGGGCTGAACAACCAGAGCTTTGCCAGACTGATGGAGCAGCGCTTGGCCCCGCTGTTCATGATGTCCCACCAGCAGGGAAGGCGGTTCAGACGTGCCACTACTGTGGGCAGCTACACTGTGCAGGTGCTCCATGGATGGGTGTTAAAATAAGTGCTTTTCTTACATGTGTTCTGCTTCAGTTCCTGTAAAAGACATGTCTAACTAGGCTGAAATTTCCTGTATTTCCCATGGATATCAAGGCAGCGAGGGCAGAATGCCTGGCATTGCTAATCGTGTCTTTTTTCTGCAGCCAGCCACGTTGGCATGCCTGTCATCCTCAAGAAATCATCATTAGTTAATCAGTGTTCATAAATATTTTCTCTCTGGTTGCTATGAGGGTTGGTACAAAGTACATATTTTAGCCTATTCAGCATAGTGAAGAGTTCCAAGGTTTTTTTTTCATGATAAAAGTTTCCTAGGTAACTTGAAGCTAGAACTTCTTTTTTTTCTTTTTGTTGGAAAAAAATATAGGAAGAAACCTTTATTTATACAGGGTTAGTCATCAAATCATGTGGCCCCAGATCACATTATGAAGTAGAGATTTCAGACCTGAGTAATTTATTAATCATTTTCCTCTTATTTACAGCATTTCACATTCAGTATTTTGAAATTATCATATTTTCTTTTCTCAATTAAGCCAACTGATGCTATGAGCAATTAAGAGATTTCTTCTTCAATCTTCAAAAATTAGTTCTTAAAAAAAATTAAATTATGTTTTTCAAGAATTGTTTGTTGTAAGATATAAACCCAAGTTATTACATTTTCCATTTGCCCACACAATTCATTGTATTTTTCCACTGAAAGAATTTAGAAGAAGGAACACATTTTACTTGCCAAAAGTGTCAACCTTTGTAAAATTTTAGTCCATAACATAATGGAGAAAAATCACAAAACTCCTTTTTCTTCTCTTCGTTAGAAGTGTTTGACACTTTCTCTACTCTCAGGAAAGGTAGAGGTACAATGGAAAAATTCTGTCAGTGTTCTGCAGAATAAAATGGGAGAAGCATGATTCCTTTATTATCAACCTGGGATAAAAAATAATGAGTAGAGAAGGGAAATGTGAGGCTGTTTTTCAGCTGCAGAATGCCAGAGAAGTACAGTTTTCAGTATGAGGACAGATTATAAGAATTCTCCCTTTACAGAGGACTGTAATGTCCAAACATTTGATCCTTTCCTCTTTACTGCTATACTTTTCTTAGTGTAGAGTTTTACTTTTGGATTATGTTTAAAAGAAAAATTTTAGTCAATTCTCTGTCTAACTGACTTAATAGCCTGGGCTCTGAAGGGGAGAAGCTCTGATCCTATGAGAATATTTGCATGAAGCTTATGCTTGTAAGAGATCTTGAAGGAGTTGCCTCCAAATAGCTCCTGGCAAGTTTTGCAGTGGTATAGTGTGAACACAGTTTATTTCTCTTTCTCTCCTTATTTACTTATTTATTTATCCATTTCCCTTAAAGATGGTAAAAATTCAGCGTATTCCAGGACCCAAGGAGCCAGCTGAACTGACATATTACACTTTATACAACGGGAAGCCTTTGCTGGGCACTGCAGCTGCCAAAATTTTGAGCACGGTTGACTCGCAGCGGATGGCCTTGACGCTGGGCTATGTCATCCAAGTTCAAGCTGATCGTAAGAGTCCTTTCAAAAATTCCATGTTGAAATCATTGTTTTATTATGTGAAAACACTGGAGGGAGAAGTGGGGAGCCTCCCCTTACCACACGGAGAAACATCCAGTAACTGAACATTATGGAACCATAATAATAATAATAATTTTTGCCATGAAAACCACATGGTTGTCAAAGATATTGTTTAGACACAAATCAGAAAAGTGAAGTTGAAAAGAGCTACTTGTGCATATGGACAGTTTTTAGATTCAAGATATGATAGTTAAAGTGGGAATAACGTGGCCAAAAAGTAATCCATTCTTGACAAGTAAAGTATTTTCAAATTTCTCTTTCAAGACCTTCATCAGTTACTGAGTGATTGTGGACACAGGTTGCTTTGTTTTTTTAGCTATTCCTATATAGTTGACCCATGGTCATAAACCTGTGGTGAAGCTTTTTCATGCAATTAACAGCTCAATGTACAAATCCATGTCTTTTGCCAACTGCATCTCTCCCCTTTGCCAAAGTATTTCTTTAAAAGGAATCAAAATTATATGGTGGACTTCTGCACTGGATCTCCTCACTGGTGAAACAGCACATAAAATGGGTGTCCCTGGTGCAATTATATCTGCCTGGAGGAGTGGTGATACTGAAATAATTACCTGAAATGGTGACAGGAAGAGAAGAGACCACTGTAATAAGTAATTTATGTATCACCCATAAGCATAGGATTGAGTTAGAGGACTGAAATAAGATACAATTTCCAGAGAATGCTCCATGTATTGTATCTGATCCATGATTTGATCATGGTCTGCTACTGACTTTAATTCAGCTGAACCCAGGGATCTCAATTTCATAATTTCCAGCATTTAAATTCTAAGTAATTTTGTTTTCCACGAGAATATTTCTTTAATATATTCTTACTAAAGAAGTATATTGATATAGCAGTTTTCTAGCTCTTTGTGCAGTGATGTGATTTATATTTATGTGGGTATTTAGGCAATTAGGGAATCTTCTGCTCATCATCTGACTTTGTATTTCCATGGTCTGATAAGGCAGCCGTATTCATCTGTAGATTTTCATATCAGCCAAGTATGCACAGAGCACTGTAAGAAGAGAATATACAGAAATTGAAATTGTGACCTGAGGTAACTGAGATTCTGAAGGTAGAGTATTTGGAATGTAGGAGGTAATTCCGTCTTTATACCTTATTATGGAAAAAAACCCCAATTTCTTTCCTTTGGACACGGTTATTTGTAGTCTTTCTTTGTATTGCCACAGAAAATACTTTATGTGGATTTCATTTTTGCTCATTATAATTTCTGTTCTAGCAGAATGAAAAGTTCTGTCCCAAAATACTGCAAGACAAGACACGTACCCTCGGGAGCTCATAGCTGGGTTAGACAAGACAGAGGAATAATAACACAAAATATGGGTGTTCCTGTGTTATGAGCCAGAGACTGAGTTACAACAGAATGAAACGCTTGTTTCAAATTCCACTGAAGTCTTACTGAGTTGAATGAAACACAGGTTGATTTTAGGTCACATTAGAATCTGGTAACTGAATTAAAGATGTAAAATAGGACTCTTACATGTCTCTTAGCCATAAGGTCACCATTTCCTCTGCATCCCCTAGAAGGAATAAATACAATTTTTCAACCATTGTTTGCTGCTTCCATAGCAGCAGTCTATAATGAAAGTTTCTGTTATTTGTTAAAATTCAGATTCCATTTCCTTCCCCACAGCCCTTCCATCCCCAAACTAAATGTCAAAGTCAGTAATTAAGAATTCTGCAAGTCTGTTGAAAAGTGAACCCTGAAAGGCTCCAACCTGGCCTTTTTGAACTCTTGTGCTCAAGCTCTGAACCTAATGGTTCAGTTCCTACATCACCCAACAAACTTCACCGGCTTTGCAAAAACTTTCAAATCTACAAAGAAAACAGGCTCAGGCTCCAGCCAGGCTTTCAGCTGGACAACTGAAAGCTCCTAATGACTGCTGCAGAACAAGCTGGTTTGCATTTGAAGTCTGATCCTGCGAGATGCTGAGTGCCTCTGACAGCTCATAAGCTCGATGACATTTGAAAGCGCCGGTCCCCTGGGAAATGGGAATGGCAGCATTGTGCTGGTGTTCTCACAATCGCCTGCCCACGCCAGCAACCAGTGCCACAGCAAAATAAACAGGGATATCATGGGGAAGTCCACTAAACATTTCAGTACAGCAAAATCCAGCGTTATGGGGAGGTTGTCTGATTCTTTTTCCAGAAAGAAATGAAATTAAATTAAATGAGAGAACTGGGAATGTGTCACAGGAAGATCTCTTATGTGTGAACAAGCTGAAGGTTCATACTAAGAGAGATTATTCTAATGAAATGGAATCTAAAATGTTTTTGCATCACTGCATTTCTGAAACATACCCTTTTCCTGGTGCCATCATTAATATATCTGCAAGTAGTTTTTTCCAACCTCGTAATTTCTATTCCTTCAGAAATGATGAATTCATTTTGACCTTAACTATGAGGAATTATTTCTAGAGCACAAGAGAAGCATCTTCTCATTGCCTTATTGATATTGAGAATTATTCAAGTTAGCTTCACTCTATTTTAAAAAAGCTCTGGCAGTTTGCTTCTGCTGAGCCAGTCAGTCTTTGACACCAGGTATGGACTGCATGTGTGTTCTTTTAACACATGCTACTTTGCTCTAAGCTGGGTTTGTGTTTGAAAAATAGTTAAGGATGCATTACTTGCACCTTTTCTTTGTTTTTTGTGTAAATGAACCACTGGAGTGATATCTTACATGGCATCTATCTTGACTTTGGAGGGATGGCTGCTTTTGCAATAACCAGGTA
Organism: Eopsaltria australis; assembly: GCA_034509425.1. NCBI lineage: Eukaryota > Metazoa > Chordata > Aves > Passeriformes > Petroicidae > Eopsaltria > Eopsaltria australis. The sequence continues at coordinate 327,827 of JAVTVJ010000150.1, forward strand.
ATATGTAACAAAGTGAAGAGAGCCCTGGGATTTGTGAATTCAACAGTGTTGCTGATTTTTCCTTTTTTTTCCTAGTTAGGTAATACAAAGGTATTCCTTTGTACCGTAAGCTAGATTACTTACAGTGCTTTAATACTAATTTTTACATGGAGGCAACTGAAGGCTGGAAGCAACTGGAGCCTTGCCCAGTGAAGCTTACCAATGTTGGTTTTCCCTTTTCTGCAGCTGTGGTGAAGAACCCCCCAAACAACCTGTGGATCATTGCAGCAGTGCTGGCTCCCATCGCCGTGGTCACCGTCATCATCATCATCATCACCGCGGTGCTGTGCAGGAAGAACAAGAACGACTTCAAACCAGACACCATGATGAACCTGCCTCAGAGAGCCAAGGTCAGTGACCCAGCTCTACATCCAAAAGTCCATTTGCTTGCTGAGGCTGTGACTCTCAAAGATGCAGTTGAAGGGTTTTAGGAATTTAAAGGGTTGTAACTCACAGCTTGGATCAGCACATCTCCTGTAGGACCTCAAAACCTGTGGGTTGAGCTGTTCCTGCCTGCTGAAGGTGGGTCTGTCTGAAGCCCTGGGTTTGGCAGCAATTCAGACCTGGCCCTAACCACAGTTCTTCTCCCAAACGTCTAATTCAGAATAGACATTCTTTCAATTATTTTTCTCCTACTGCTATTTTTCTTATAGGTGTTTTGAACTTTCTAATTTTTTTATGTATGCTGCTGGTTGGGTTCAAACAATTATGTTTTTCTTAAAGTTACTAATCCATATCAATTACAAGGATTATTTTTCCCAATTCAAATGCACTTCCAGTTTGATTCTCTGGTAGAAAAATGTCACAGAATACTGTTTTATCTCCATAGTGAAAATGTCTGGCCTCTCAATGCTGCTATTCAGCGGCTCTTGATCAGGTCCATCCAAAAATAGGAATTTTTATCCTGCAGAGCCTGTGTGTAAGTCAGACTGTTCCTTTGCCCTTTTAGCTGGCATGGGATTGAGATGAGGAATTTTTTCTTTGGTTTCTTTATGCTACAGACAGCAGGATTATTGAGATTTCAGCTCTGTTGCTTCTGCTGAAAAATGCAGATTGGAAGAAGGGTTGAAGGAAGGCATGATGCATTTGACAGCTCTTTTCTCCTTATCTTAGGTTCGTTGCAGATGGGTGCAGCTGGTGCCAGTTGGAAACAAGACTTTTGTATCAAAAATGATGCAGAAAAGACATTTCCCTTCTGGTTCCAATGTGCTCATCTAGTTATCCAGTATTATCCACCCAGTGTTAAGACTAGATCTGCAAAACCAAAACACACAATATCACAAACAGAGAATTAATATCACTGCAGTGGTATTTGATATCCCACTGAAGCCCTTAACATCCAAATTATGCTTTATTAGGGGCTGTTGCAAATGCTATGCACCACTTGATTCTTTTTATGTATAATCTTGGTCCCAGCTAAAGGAAGACAATAAGACAAAACTTCTATCTTGTTTTGAACTGGCCATCATTATGGGATGCATCCCAGCTGAAGAAAGTTGATATGTGAAAAAAACCAAAACAGCCTACTACTGGTTGAAGCTACAGCACAGGAGAAACTTGAAAGCATTTTCGTATTTTAATCCATTGTTTTCATTCCAAAAGGAAAGACAAAATTGGATTTCCACTCTTCCTGAGAAATCAGATTTAATCAGCCTGTAAGGTACATGCTCAGGTTAAAACCTGTTCAGTCAGGTTACATTTGCATCAGCTGTCAATGTCATCCGATGGGAGCTGGATCTGCAATTGCTGGCACAAAACAATTGGTGCTGAGCTCCCAGCACCCACACCACAGTCATTTCAGGAGCTTTGCCTGCAGGTTGGTTCATGTTGCAGCTGGAGTGCAGAAGGTCCACTTCCAGAGTGCATTTCCCCTTTCCGGCTTATTTTGAGACTCCATAAAATTTAATTTAATTCATTATCTGAAAAGTGATGCGTTTCCAAATGAAAGCTAAATTGCTTTCCATTTAGTTTCACAATGGTGACCCCATCAGAAAGGTTCTGCCAGGTCTAGTTTAGAGTTTATGGTGGTATATATGGACCGTGGAAGATAAATCCTGCAGTGGGACTGGGAATGGACTGGATTGCTCATTCCTGATTTCAGCATCTTTAATTAAAATAAGGCTAAGAAACATATTTTGAGAAGATGATGAGAGAAGGTAATTTTAAAAAGAAGAGTTTTAGTTTTATTTTTAATTTCAGTCTTAGGGATAGTGGTAATTGCTTGAACTGTAATTGCCACATTTCATGCAGTTTGGGAGTACAAATAGCTGATGAGCACATATCCATGTCACATTTAAAATGAGTCTGTTGTATTTCATGGCTGAGGAAAGTGCCTGAGACTGCTGATTAATGCTGACTCTGCTGGAAGTGGAGTCACAGTGGAGTGATCTGTAGTTTAAGCAGCCGTTTTAGTGTTTTGCTTCTGTGCATCCAAGATTTGCTCTTGAATCACCAGAGCAATTTTGTGGTGCCTTTTGAACATCCAGCGACCTGCATAGAGAGGAGAAGAGAATAGGATGGGATACTTGCATTCTAGCATTTCAGGTGTGTGTGTTTGCTGTGCTCGGGCTCCAGAAGCCCTGTTCCAAGGGGACTGGCAGGGCAGAGCTGCTCGGCGCTGCAGTCCTGCGGGAGGGAGGCTGCGGGTCCTGCCGGAGCGGAGCTGCCACATCCCGCAGCCGCACAGGAGGCACGGACAGCGCCCAGGGTAATGGCACTTTTAGCATTAAATATCCGTGTGCGGCAGGGGGAGGTGAGGAGGTGATGGAGCAGAGCAGCAGGGCTGCTGCCTGAGCCTGGTAATTAAGGCGTGACTTGTGTGTTGTGGCAGACTGAAGGGTAAATAAATGAAGTTTGCAAAATGACCTCTCCTGCACAGTGTGGTTTATAGGATCGCTCTTGGGAATTGTGTTGCTGTTCTGAATTGCCTCAGCAGTCAGGGATATCTGGATGCAGTTACAGGGAAAAGGGACTGTTAAAATTTTTTTTCGATTTTCTCTCTGGTTGTAAAATGAAAAGAAGTATAAATTCAATTTCGTAAAATTCTGATGGGATTTTATTTTAATGTTATTTCAATGTTGTTTTTATTTTAAGCAACTGTTTTTGCTTTGAGGTTTTGGATGGATGTTTACTTTTGCCTTCCTTGCTTTCTAATTCACAGCATGCATTTTTAAAGTCTAGAATCTCATTTGTCCCCTCACTTTTTTTTTTAGACCATGAAAGAATGAGTTTGCAGGTAAAGAGAGAGAAGATCTGTAGTCTAAGACAAGCAAAAGCAAGTACTGCAGGCCATGGGAAAACAAGCCTTACCAGTTTGATAAAGGGCACAGAGCAAAAAAGTCAGTGAAACTGTACCTGGGTATGCAAATAGAGGGGAGGGGCTGATTTATTTTTCCTTCCTTCCTTCCTTCCTTCCTTCCTTCCTTCCTTCCTTCCTTCCTTCCTTCCTTGTCATTTTTTTTTAATGTCTTTAGTGTCTTTTTTATAATTATCACAATGTAAAAGAGTCCCAGAAACAACTCTCTGTATTCAGCCTGCCCTTTGCCAGGCAGTGTAATCTAGTGGTCTCATTATCCATTTATTATTTCAAAAGCAATATTAGAATCTCAGTCCTTCAGTCTTTGTCAGTATTTTGGATGTGTTGGACATTTATGCTTGCAGTGCTTCAGCCTGATCATGATTTAGCCTTGCCAGTTCCCTCCAGGGGTGGCAGAGCCATCTGCTCCTGTGGGCTTTTACAGAGCAGGGATCCAAGAGCAAATTTTATTTAATGCAATATGTCTACGGATGAGGATGACTTTCTCAGCTCTCCTTTTATTGCAGTTTGTTACTGGACATGGTGGTAAGTAGAACTCTGATTAAAATAATCCTTCATTTTCTTCCTGTGGCAGATCTGAGCTGGGACACTGCAGAATTCTTTAGTAATTCTCATGTCCTGCTGTTACTGGTTTGGTTTGTTTTTTGTTTGGAGGGTTTTGTTTGGTTCTTTTTTTTTTTTTTTTTAAATGAGATATGAAGTACAAGTTTAAGCTTATTTTGCTCTTTCAAAGGCATGGAGGGAGAAATAACTGGTTTAATTGCCTCTTCTCTCGTTACCTTTTTCCAGAATATCTAGGGGTGCCTTAACTGACACTTAATAGTTATAAGGAGGCTGAAAAACATTATTTTGGTTAACAATGTTACTATCTAGGATGTTGTGCAGTATTTCTTCCTAGCTGTCCTTCACACAGCTTCTGCTTCCTTTCCTTCATTTGCTGCCTCTGTAGCTCATTTGGTGGCTGTTTTGTGATACCCTGCTTGCCATGGAGGGGTGATGGTGAATTGGCATTTCTGTGATAAGCTGGTGGTGATTTGTGGAGTTGTCTGCTCTCCCTTATCAGCATTAGCCTGCTCCTTGATGCACTGAAGCTCCTTATCAGAGGAACGCTGAAGTATGGAAACACATTAGGAACTATTAGCCTCAGTCTGAACAGGAGATTGGGAATGCCCTGCAGGTCCACATAGAGAAAAATATGTTTTATGTTTCAGAAAGTAAAAGACAGTCCCATTCTTTTCAGGCTGAGATCACCTGTGATATGTATCTGAATTTAGAGCTGCATGCCAGATTTAGTAAGAGACACAACAAGAGAAAATACTTTTCACAACTTGTCTTTTTTCTGTGCCAACTGCAATTTTTTTTCTCCTGCTGATTTTCTTCTGGAACTACAATATTCAGTGATGACATGACAGGAACCTGGAAAGACTAATCAGTCATGAACTAATTCCAAAGTGTTTCCCAAAGTATGTGTGAGGTTCAAAATCACCACTTCTCAACTTCGAAGTGTTTTGTGGTCCTTTTTTAGCATTTTGTCAATAGTCTTTTTACTTCAGGAAGAGCAACCTTCCAGTTTTTGGTAAATTACTTTTATTTAGTGCAGCAAGAACATGTTTTCCAGAAGTGGTCAGGAATTTCTTTGAGTGATTAATTTTTCATATTTTTTTCCCCAACAGATAATGCTGATTGGTTTTGGTTGGTGTTTTTTTCCCCTTCTCTTTTCCTTCCAACTGAAAATGCAGTTTGGAAAGTCAAGTTTTGTCTAAATGTTTAATTTTTCCATTGAGAGAATCCACCTTTCCTTGGCTGCTTTGCCCAGAAGGTATGTGTTAGTTCTGCTGGGCAAGAACTGCCTTGCTGTGAGGCTCTGGTGAAATGCCACTTCCCAAGAGTCAGTCAGAGTGAAGTCAATAATATCCTTCCCAGTAGGCAACTGGCAAGCCAGGGGAAATGTAATTTCACTGATCTGAAAAAGATTATTTTCTGGAAAATGTTGCCCATGAAACTTTTTGATGTGTGCCTTTTTTACTTTGGCTTGACTGGGAATAAATTACTCCCACCCACTTTGGAAACACAAGGGTTTTGTCAGAGAAAGTTTTCTGTATGGTTTTATTTTTTTTACTCCTAATTTTTTCTTCCACATCCTCGTTCTCCCACTGTCTGTCAAAGTAATTTCTAGGGGTGCTACAGCAGGGTAAGAAAGGTTAGCCAAGATCAATTTTATACTAACTAATCAAGTTTAAAATGTGTGGAATGGAGATCTCATCAGAAAATTGATTTCTTATTGGGCATTCACATGGTAATCTGTATATTTTTACCTGTAGTTTAGATTTCAAAAGTTAAGGAGTAGTGAAAAAAAATTTTACATTGAATTTGAAAATTTATATTAACATCTAATACATGCTGGAAATTTCTGTTATTTCTCCTATTTTTTTTGCAGCCAGTACAAGGCTTTGACTATGCTAAGCAACACTTGGGTCAGCAGGGAGCAGAGGATGAGGTTTTACCTGTGACTCAGGAGACTGTCATCCTTCCACTTCCAGTCAGAGATGCTCCTGCCTCCCAGGAGAGGGAAACTACCCAGGATGGGAGCACCATCAAAACTGCCAAATCCAATGAAACAAGGAAAAGGTATGGACTGGCATCTGGTGCCTTTCCAAAGAGAGGTTTAATAGGATATGTGCTGCTGGTTGCTGTGAGGTTTGGCACCCAGGCTCTGTGTGTGGCAGATGGCTCCTCTGTGAGGTATCCTTGGCATAACACTTGGTCTGTGCTGGATGGGTAAGGTTGCTGCAGAATAGGAGATAAAACTAAGTGAAATCTTCAAAGAGGAGGTGAAGTGGCTTTCTATCTGCATGTTGGTGTTGCACAAGGGATGAGCCCAAATGAAACACAGGACCTGTAGCATGAACACTGATAATTTCTCAAGGAACCAAATGACAGGTCCTCAGCCACTGTGAATTGCTGTAACTCCACTGGCAGTCTCTGTCACTCCAGAATTGGTCCCAATGCCTTCACTAGCAGAAGAGAAAACCCTAAACATGCACTAAATTATGGAAGATGTCTGGATCCAAAGCATCTTCAGTAGGACAAAACTCTGAAGTGTAAGAATAGACTAGATAGTGTCTAGGGTAAAGTGTCCCTGATTTGCACTCTCTTCATATGAAGTCTCTAGGCTTGTAGGCTCATGGATCCAAGATCCCCAGGAAGCTCCTCTTCTCCGCTGCAGGGTCCAACATCCCCCTAACTCAACTTTATCTACCTTATTTTAAAGTCTTCCACTGGTGGGATGATCACAGCCTACTCCAGCAGTCTGTTTTCTCCTGCCTTTCTGTGGGGAAGTTTTTCCTCATGTCTGCCCTGAACCATCAACAGAATAGCTGAATAGAAGGTCATTATTTCTTGTCTCAGTCCTTGCAGGCGAGGAAAGCAGATTATCCCTTTATCCCAGCTGTTTTGCATGCTTTGAGGCCATTTTTTCCTTGACCTGCTCTCCTTGGTATTAAATAAGAGTGGAGGTGGGGAATGATAGTGAAGGGAAGAGAGGAAAATAAACCTGTTAGGTAAACAGCCTGAATAGAGGTAACTGTTGTTGTATAGCTCACAGGCATTCCACAGGCCTGGCCTCTTGAGGGGATTTGATAACAAACAAGAAAAGCAGCTGACTAGTGCAGAGAAATTCTAGAGAAACCAAGCCTTCATAGCTGACTCACCTCATCTTATCCAATCTTCCCCCCTTTGGAATAATGGGAAAACTTGGAAAACTCAGCAGAGTGTTGCTGCACACTGTGACAGAGACATGCTGGAAGGAGAAGGTGTCAGCAGGTGTGGTGTGGGGCTGGAGGACCCACACTGCTGCTCTTCTTGGGGAGGGGACATCCCCCATGGTCATCAGCTAAGGTTTTCCTTGCTAAAAAACAGAGACAGAAGGATCCTGAGCTGGTGCCTGGTTTGCCATGCTTCTTTGGCTGCCTAGTAAATCACCTGGAATGTGGAAAGAGCTGTCTGCAGGGAGTACCAATAGTGAAGAGTGAACCAGCTGCATTTGGACATAAACTGTTATTCTGCCATTTAATGCCAGTGATGTGTTGTTCATGCTGTAAATCATTGAAATGTGAGGGTTAGGTTCTACAGTCCCTGTGAACCAAACAGCACCTGTCCCTTTCAAAGTCTTCCATCCTCTGAAGAAATGACAAATGGAAGACGACCGTGACACCCACAGCAGTTGTTGCTGCTGGGCAGGTCAAGTCTTTGCAGGAATTGCTCTTTAAAATGCTTTGAAGCCTCTCCAAAGCCATTACATTACATTAAAAATGTAAACCAGCCCTATTAATTAATCCTCTAACCAAAGTGATTAAGCACTTCACTCAGACCTTTGAGTGAGCACAGAAATCCCCCACTTAATCTGCACCATTTTAAACAAATGCTTATAAGCAAACTTGATCCAGGAAAGTTTATTCACATTATAAAATGTATTGAACCTTGGTGCCCTTCTAAGCAAATAACTAACAGTTAGTTTTCCCTCCTTCAGGGTGATTACTTGAGTAAGTGAGAACATGTAGAATTTCAGTATTTTTCATTCCCAGGAGCTGTGTCTGGAAATGGAACTTAATGGTTGCTGAAGATGAAGAAATATTTCTTGACCTTTATGTGTTTGCTCTTTCATTCAGGGTACTTTACAGCCTGGAAAGGTCAATTCAAACCAGACAGCCATGAAGTGGCTGGTAACCAGTCACAGTATCTTCTCTGCTATCACCACTGAAAGAAACTTCTCAGTTAATAATATAAGGGCCACTTAAAAAGGATGAATATTTGGATTAGTGTCACCACAGAAATCATTGTGCAAGCCATCCATGCTCACTTCTTTTCTGTGTTCCCAAGCTGAGCAGATTTTCTGCAAATGTTGGTCTGTCCCTGGATGAATTTTTTTTTATTGGGCTGGGATTATTCATTTAGCAATGACAGACAGGTTTACTGGGGAGGAATTCTGCTTCTCTAGAATACTCATTTTCAATAGAATTTCATAAGGAAACCCTCAGGCTGGACTGAGCTGGGGTGCATGCTGAATTCTCCTAGAGTCCTGTAGTTGGAAAGAGCCTGTCTCAAATTATACATATTTTCACCTAGGCTATCTCCAAATGAGAATCCCCAAGAACTGCTTTTCTCATATTTGTCCCTTGCTGTTCTGACCACAGTAAATGCTTTCTATTTACACCAGACAGGGTGGTCGGACCTGGAGGTAAATGAATGTTTCAAGCCGATGATACAGTATTGGCAATGATTTACAGGATGATTTTGACAGTTGTTTTGTTTTAGTACCATTTTTTGGTTGTAAAACCATTGTAACAGTAATAGAATTTGATTTGATTCTTTTTCTCTGTAAATGGAAGCCTCTGTGACCAGGCTTCCATTTTTTTTCTCTAATGTAACCTCTTTACATCACCCTGTCACTGGCCATGACAAATCAATGGTAGATTGCAGATAGATTTGTGAATAACTACACAGATCCTGTGGAGGGTTTTGATTCCCTTTGTGGCAAGTTTCACACGTAAAAGATAAATGTGACTGTGTCTGGATGCGGGCTAGCACCAAATGTACTATTTTCTACTTTGGCCTGCTTTTCCCAGCTTGTGCATTAGGATTTGAGTAACTTGTCACCCCAAACAGCAGAGAAACTGTGGTGGGAGCTCGCTTTGTCCCTGCTTCTCACTGGGACCGAGTGCACAGCGGTTCTGCCCTGCCCTCCCTCCTCACCCTGGGCAGGAACCAGTTTCAGGACAAGGATATACAATGGATGATTAAAACAAGCATTTTCTTAGGGGTTTCAGCCAACAATGGTGCCAGTTAAACCAGGTTACGTGCCAAAAGGAGAAAAGGAGAATTTTCTTATTACGTTGTGTGTGCCAACGTGCAAAGCCAGTGAGTGGATTTTGCATTGTGGCTGACAACAGCTGACTGTAAATGCAGGCTAAATAATAAAGGAATTGGTTTAGCCATACGTCCAAAAACAAAGGTCTACTTTGTTTTGTCTGGGTTAATGACACTGAATTGACAATGAGACTTTCTGTCCTCTGTGGTGTCACTTTTATCACTGTGGGGCTTGTGCATGAGGAGCAGTTGCACTCCAAGCCACCAAGATGCCCATCAGCCCTGAACTAATTGAGAAAGTCATGCTCACCTCCCTCACTCTGCTCCTACCTTCACTGTGTTGCTGCGTGCTGTTTATATTCTGTCTCCTTTTGGTACCAAATCAGACTTGAAAACTCACTGATGCAAACTGTGCGTATGAAATAACCTTGAAATGAGGTTTGGGAGGAAGAACTCACGTCCTGCCTTGTTGCTATGGTTACTTGCAGCCAGTCCCCGAGCCAGAACGGCTCCATCCTCAGCAATGGGTCGGGCAAGCCCAGCTCCGGCCGGAGCTCCCTGCAGAAAGTGATGGCACCGCAGAAAGTGGCCAAAGACGAAGGGAGGAAAAGGAACGGTGAGAAGTGTTTGTTGAGGTCACTCCCACAGCCATACCCACACAGGCACCAGGGATGTTGAAACCAATTTCTTGTACCCTCAGCAGTCCCTGGGCATTCTGTGTGTGTGGCACATTTGTTGGATTTTCTCCTTCCCCTTTACTGCTATAACTGTTTCTCCAGATCTCATGAAACATCGTGGTGTTTGCTTTTTGTGTGGGCCTTTGTAAGTTTTCTTGCTTTTTTGTTTGTTCCCATTTTTTCTTTTTTCTTGGAATACGAGTAAACTAATGAAGAGGTGATGCTTCTTAGTAGGGTTTACAGCTTTTTTTTTTTTTTTGCGTAGATCCCTAAGATATTAATTTCCTCTTCTGCTACTGCTAAGCTGGCCCAGATCTGATGAAGATGAATTAATTAGATAAAAATTAATTTGAGGAAGTGTGAAACATCCATTGCTTTATCTCTCTGCACATCCTTGGCACACCTGTTTGTCATTAGCATGTCCTGGCAGCTTTTCCTGATGCACCTGGGATGTCATGCTGGATGTTTCTTACAAGACCTTGGTTATTGGTGGCGACCTTGTGACTCGACATGGATCAGGAACACTGGATGAGAGTAGTATCCAATCCCCTTTCTTCCTTGCTTTTCTTCTTTGCTTATTTTTCCTGAGTTATAGCTTTGTTCCCATAGCTATGTTTTCCTTATGATTAGAAACAGTGGCTAACAGGTTCTGAGGTTCAAGGGGGTTAATTATTTTTTCACTGTATCAAATGTAGCTCATTTTACAACACAACAACGTTTATATTTTCCAGAGTTAAAAGCTGTGGAAAGCCAATATTCAAAACCAGTGCCAAGTGCTGGTTACATGTGTAGGCAAAATAATTTACTGAAGGTATTTTTTGTTTGGTTAGGTTTTACATCTTCAAAGACAATTGGTAAGAACTCAGTTTTGTTTGGTTTTTATTAAGAGTTGACTAGCACTTAACATCCTTTCTTCTGATCTGGGCTGTAGTGCATTTCTAGAACATACACATGCTACTTAAATAACCTTCTGAATGTAGTAGAAGGAAATAGTGACAGTTTATTTTAAATCTTAATTTAATTAGAATTTAGGAGGAACCTGTGCATGGGACACCTCATCTGCAGAGCCCTCTTGGCAGACACTTCAGCTCCTTCTGGAGGAACTCTCTTCACTCAGCTGCCATGGACCTAAAAAGTGTCACCTGGTCATCTGTCACAGATATGAAAGGGAATAAATACATTGTTCCCTGGTAAAGAGATGGGAACTTTTTAGCTATAGGCATATCTTTTAAGGCATGTTTAAGGGAGTTTCCTCAAACAGCCCTTTCAGAACAGCTTCTGAGAAGAAGGATGTGGTCATGGCAGATGACCTCCCCTTGTGAGAATTAATGGAGTTCAGTTTGGAGTTGTGTGATCCCAAATGCCTATTGAAATTGGAATTATGCCCAAAGCCTCAAGGCACCCATTACCTCTCATCACAGAGCCTGCACTTTGTTCCCCTGTGCTGTGATTAGGAACGCTGTTGTCATCTCTGACAGTTTGTGCTTTCTGCAGGGTTTTACCTTTACCCAGAGTGTTCAGCATCCACAGAAGGTGGTGTCTGTTCTTCCTTCCAGTTTAGGAGGGAAGTGGCTTTTCTCCCAGCTGTTTGCCTGAGCCTGCCCCAGCTCCCCAGCCTGGCTGTCGGCTGGTGGCTCTCGCGCGCACGACGACAAAAGCAGCAGCAGATTTTCTTCTCTGAGAAGCAGCATCTTCAAAACTGGAATGAATCCCTTGATGGTCACATGTTGGATTTGGGGACTCCAAGTCAGAATGGCTCATTAGTTGCCATAGTTACATACCAATTTTAGATTCTATTTCTTGCTGACATTTAGTTACAGGGAGGAATGACAGCACTGGATGTTACCTCAGTACGTAAATTCTACATGGCTTGTATCAAAATTGACTCCACATGGAGTGTGTCAGGGCTGTGAGTGAACAATGTGAAACCAGCACAGGCTGGCAGGCTTGGCTTCAGGACCTGATGCTTTGGAGGATCTCTTCAGCTGAGCATTATTCCTACAGAAAACACAGAATATCTACTTGAATCACATAGTGATAAGCTTTTGTAAGATAACAGCATGTTTTTTCTTGAAGAACATTTATTATTATATTAATAGAAAGTTTTATTTCTTAAAGTTGATGAGTTCTACATTCATTTACTTTAGGCACTTAAAAAAATTAAAATATTTTTTAAAAAGTGCCCAGTTATGTGTGTTAGAGGACTGTACTATGGATGAATCAGTCAACAGAGGTACTGGCAATTTCTGAGATGGGTTTGTAAGAGAATGTAGAAGAGAAGAATAGTTCTGCCTATCATTTATCAGACCAAACATCATTCAGGGAGAATCAAATCTCTGAACTCAGACCTAGACAACTAAAGCAGCCCACAGGACAACCTTTCCTTTCACCAGCTCCTCACTAAATGAAGCCGATGGATTTTATATGGGTAGTTTTTCCAACCTTTAAATGCTTGCTCTTGCAACCTTCCCATTAACATCTTTGGAAGAGTGTGAGGCCTTGTTTCTTTTTTTTTTTAGAGCAAAACAAAAGTTTTGATTTGCTATCAATTTTTAATGAAGCATATGAGTCCCCAACTTTTGGTCTAAGAAGTTGTGTAGTTGAGCTCAGGTTTGTACTTAAACCTCATCATCACAGGTGGAGCATCATTCCCAAAGAGTCAAACTTCGTGTAAGAAACCTTCCCCAGCTGGACCAACTTCTCATTTTCCAAGCATTTGGACATTGTCTTTGAAAATAGATGTAACTTTTCAGAAGCCTTTCAGTCAGGGGCCTCACTCCTTTTTAAAATATCAGTCTTATAATTTCCATTCTCCAGGCAAAAGCTGTCTGCAGGAGCAAAGTAGTGGGGGGAAAATCTTGTCTGTATTATTGGCTTAGCTAAAATCAAAGGGATTTTTGGATGTAGCTCAGCCAAGCTATGATACACTGCCTCCTTTATTCTGCAGAAGCGTGGGCCACTAGTTTTCACTCTGTCTGATGTGGTAACTCAGCATCAGAGTCTTTTTTTTCTGAATTTCTGAGCAGTTGTCTGACTCAAAATAAAATGAAATATGGGAGCAGCAATGTTGTCCAGTGGCAGTGATGTAGCAGTCTGGACACAGAGTTATCTGGGGGAGCTGGTGGATCCCAGCAAACATCCACCACCCTTCTTCTGCTTTGTGCTGGGTGAAGGACGAGTCAGAGTGGAAAGGGCTGCTTCCAGAGGGTTGTGGCCAATTGGGACAGATCTCTGGAGGTAAGATCCAGTCAGAAAGGAGCCCTGACAGCTGCACTGGAGCACCTGTGCAGATTCAGAGTGAGATGATTCCCCTTCATGACGCCTGTGTCTTTGAAAGGCTAAGAAATCAGAGTGCTGGGAAGAATTCATGGTGGGGAGAAAGGAACCTACTTTTTTCATCATCCATTCCCTCATCCTGAAGCATTAGCTTCATTTGCCCCAGAAAGGGTGTTAGTCAGGGATTTCATTGGACTCTTCACCTCCTCACAGTAAACTCCTAGGCTTTTTGAAGTAATTTACTACATTTAATCACAGGGGGTCAAAAAACCCCAAGAATAAACAAAATCCCCATGTTTAGCTGAAATCCTGTGCATTGGCACCAGTTGCTACTGAACCTCCCAGAAGCTTTACACATTGATTCCCTTTTCTTTTCTCCCAAGATTTCAGCTTGTGTGACAGAGACTAATTCTTCCCCTTACTGTTTCCATTTCTTCCACTGCCCTTTTTTTGTTGTTTATTTTCTTTAAATATCGAGAGCACTGCGACCCTGCTAGCATCCTGCTGGTGACTGTGAATCCTTTTTATCTTCAGACTTACTCAATAGAATTTCTTCTTTTTTGACCCTGTCTTATTTGTTGCTCTTCTCGTGGCAGGAATATACTGCATGCTGTGTTTCTAAGGTGCCTGTAGCAGCAGATCTCTGAGGGATCTGGGATCTACAAATGGTCACACAATTAAATATTTCTTCATTCACGTTTGCCTTCCCCTCTGGATGACCTTTACTCTGCCACTAATTGAGTCTGACAGGAGTTTTCATCCAAGCAAAGTGTAAAGAGCTTGTAGATGTTCATGCCATCAGGCCCAGTGGCAGTCTGGATGGCTGAGATTTTTCACTAATATGTCAGCACTGAAGAAGACAAATGTTCAGCTTTATTGTGCAAACAGAAGACTATTTCTGCAAAGGTTTTTAAAACTCCTAGGGCACCACTTCCTCAAAGAAGCTACTATTGTAGGCTCTCATGCCTTCCCTCATGTCTTCTTTGTATGTTCATCATCCTTGTCAGTTAAATAATTTTCTTTTGATTATTGAACATACCTACTTATTACAGAAGTGTCAGCCAAGAAAAGGGGCTGATGGATTCACTGCAAACATTATGAAATGGTCTCTTTTTGAAAGACTTTGAGTTTAGATAGGTGAGGCAGATGTGGCTGGAGAAGAAGACATAACCACAGAGAGAGATCCTTGCTCCTGCTTATAAGGACAAGAAATCTTCATAGAAAGGGAACAAAACAAGCAGCTAAGAGACAAATAGACACTCTTTCTACACAGTTTCATTGGAAACCTGCAAATACCAGTTTAGAGATCTCAAATGACCTGCTCAGGTGGCTCCTGCTTCAGGATCCCAGGCAAACCCAGGGCTCCAACACCTCAGGCACAGCACCAAGCTTTTAGCAGACTTTACTCCTAAGGAAATCCATGATTCCTGTCCAGGAGGAACCATGAGCTGCTTCCATTAGTCTGTAAGCTGTCTGTTTATGAAAATATAGTATTTGTGCTGCTTGTGAGAGGTTTAGCACTGCACTGCCTCAGAGTATTTTTGAAAAGGGGTGTTTGTGTACACAAGTGCGTTTTCTGTTACACTGTGGTATCTTACAGAGGTACTTCTGTCCTGGATAGGTTCAGATACTAATGGTAGGAAACTTGTATTTTACTTATAGGCCTATAAACTCCTTCAGAAACAGATTTTTTTATTCCTAAAAGCTCATGGTTTTTTTTCTTGCTGGCGATAGTCTTCTGACAAATGGAATGACTTGGATGATATAGAAAAATGTCTATTTTTTTTCTTTATGTAGAGATTTTGTCTAAAATGAAAATTAGTTCCCCATTATTAAATCATATTCAGGAGTCAGGATTTCTGTTTGAAATACTGACACCTGGGCTTTTTCCTAAGGAGCTATTTTAGATAAGTGTCATTGCTCTCTCTTTGTCAAACTGTAGGTATATGCATGGTTACAATGTTTACCTTCCCTTCATATAAAATAAATCTTCAAAAATACCTCATTGAATGACGCAAGAAAAGGCAGAGCATGTCCAGCTGCTTGCAGGTGTTTCCCAGGTTTTGGCTTTATGGTTTTTCTCTACCGATGCCATTCTTTTTCTGAGGGCTTCCAAAATCTTTCAAATGGTTGCTTCTGAGCAGGACAGCAAAAATCTTTATTTCAGGTGTTTGGCTGGAAGGTTACCTGGTTCACAGGCAGTTTAAATGTCCTTAATTTTATTATTTGTTTTTAGGTACACCTAAAGTATTTCAGTCCTTTTTTTCTTCATTCCAACATATTTTGATGGGGGAGAGGGGAGGAAAGACAAAGTAGAGGGAAAGAGAGAGGAGAGAAGAAATCGTCTGTGGCCCTCATTGAAATCTTTGGCTGACAAAAGTATAACTTTTTCTTTTTTTACTCTAAAGTATGAACTAGATAAAAATAGAACACTTCACCTGTCTAATTGTTTTTTAAGCGTTCAGAGCTGCAGTCCCACAGCCCCTTTTCCATGGGGCCAGCTGGTCACGGGTGGGTAGCACCACCTGCTGGCATTGCGGGTTGGAATAGCGCAGTGCTGCATGGAAATGGGAGAGCAGCATCCCTGGGGCAGAGTGTGAGCAGATCTCGTGTGCTGATAGCTGCAGTGCTGTGAGACAGAGCTTCAGGGATTGTCCTACGCCTCGGGGACCCAGTGCCACGCTGCTCTTCACTGCAACTGGCACTCGACCCGAATGAATGATTGCTCTGGAGAGATCTTGGTGTGCTGCAGTCACAAAAAGATTAGGAGGAGTAATTCCATCTCAGTGAATCACGTGGCACGATAGATCTAGCCTGAGATATTTCAGAGATGGGAAATTGCTGTTAAGTAGAGATTAAGTTGTGTTTTGCCCTTTTCTGCCTCTGAGCTTTAAGTCTCACTCTGCTCACACAGAAGCATGAGTAAAATGACTCCACGATAATGCTGGAATGCATTGTTTGAAAACAGAAATTTAAAACATCACTTTTAAACCACGTTGCTAACTATAATAAGCAAAGGTGCTTATTGTGAGTGACTAGAAAGAATATGTGGGCAATTTCCTGAAGTTTCCCTTGCTGGCCAGTTGCTCATCCAGCTGAGATGCTGGGTTGGGTGGACTGGCCCCAGAGCAGGGATACACAGCAGAAACAAACACTCCAGGACTTCTCCCACGTTTCTGTGAGCTTCCTTTGATTTGTTCCTCAAAGTTTGGAGGTTGTTGTGGTTCAGTCATGTTATAAATGGTTGCTGTAAATTCTCTTGAGAGGAGATAGATAGAAGCAAATAATGAAATCCCCAGTCCTTGCTACAGTTCACTGCCAATACAGATTGTACCAGTGTGCCAGTGGCTGCAGACCACAGGTTCTCTATATCACCTACCAGTGAAAAAGGGGCAGTGGGAAAAAAACCTGCTTTTAGATTGTAAATGAACAAATGCTAAGGTAAGGGAATTCCAGTTTCTAGTCCTATTTGGCTCTCATGTCCATGCTGGTAGCACTGTGGTAGGTGCAGGAGATGTACTCACTGTTGAGAGGACTGATACTGAGGGTGCTCTGTGGTGTTAGTGTTCCACATCAGAATTAGCTGTCATCTGTGGTTTCTGATTCTTTTTACCCTAAATTTTCCTTTTCTTTAATGAGTCCTAGAGGAATTCTGTTTCATTAAGAAAAGCTCTTGGTTTCTGATCCTGAAACGAGGTCTGAGGAGACACCCCATGCATCTGCAGCTACCTGAGCTCTCTGTGGGTATTGGGTTTGGAAATCCCCTCAGGGAAGAGCATCCATGCTTCACTTTTATACTCGCTGTAACGTGAATGTCTCCCTGCTCACGTGTGGCCAGTGCCAGGCGAGGATCCCCTCGTTCTCTGGTCCTGCTGCTGTGGTGTCCTGGTGCTCCCTGGCAGTCTGGGTCACTGTCCCTGAGCCGGGCTCGTGAGCTGCTCGCTCTGCTGAGCACACGGCTCTGGAGTGTTTGAACAGCCCCAGGAGGGACAGGGGCATTCCAGACCCACTAAACACTCCATCGTGTTTGGACAGCTCTGTGGAGCTGCAGGGACAATATTTAATGACACAGAGATTTAACCCATCTATTGCTCAAAAGCTCAAGTGGTTGCACTGAGCGCAGACAGAGATAATGAGCTTACTCAGAGGGTTCATATTTTATGATACTGCTGTCAAATATTTTCTTACCAAAATCATTGGCTGTCTAAACTGCTGAGTTTATACAAGTCCATTGTAATTTGTGCAGTGATTAAATATTAAAGCAGAGTGTATTTTCAGAGGAAATAAATTTAGAGCAGACCACTTTGTTCTTTAGCAGAGGATCTCTGCTCCTGTCAGTTAGGAGATGGAGCAAGCATTTTTCCCTCTAATAGCATAATTATTCAGAAATGTTTGCAAGGATCTCTTTGTAGAATTTGTGCTCATGCTTTAGTGTCATTCTTTCATTTCCAAATGTGGGTAAGAGGTTTCAGATTCAACAGCTGACAAGGTGATGCAGTTTTGCAAAGAAAATTTGGAGGAGAAAGGGACCAATATGAAAGTTACCCATTTATATAGAATCTAAAACTAAAGATGCTTTGCCATGCCATTTAATTTAAAGATTTACAGAAGCCTTTTTCTGGTTCTTAAGAAATGTTAACAGTTTCACTTTACAGAGACCTGAGGTACTGCTTGCAAAGCAAAAAATTAACATAAGATTAGATACCATCAGTTTCTTAAGCATTCTTGACACACAGCAGAAGCAGCTTTTATTTTAATAAATGGAATTCTTAGCATTAGTAAGTTTTGAAAAATAAACCTACTTATTTTAGCAAATGTTGACTATGCCCTTGCTCCAGCAGTATAAGACAGAAAAAAAGCTGCACTCATGATTTAGATCAGGTGTAGCTGCTGATGCCTTGGCACGTGGGCACTTCTCTGTGTGTTTCCATATGCAACCTAGGAAAACATATACTTCAGCTTCCACTGTCATTTTCATACATTTTCCTGTTTCATTCTTCTCCTTTTTCCTATCTTATTAGTGCAGATTAGAAATCAGCCTTCTTTGGGGAAGTGACAGATAATCCTTTAAATACATAATGTTTCCTGTGATCTAATGGGATGTTTTTCCCAGTGTAAAGGTCTCCCAGGCCTGCACCTCGAGTGCACTGAGCACATCATTAATCCAAAGTGTGTGCTTGCCAAATTTCCCCTTGAGCATGCAGCAGGAACGTGTGTGTCTTTGTGCTGAGTGAGTTTGCTGTGCTCTAGTGGCTGTGAGTGATGAAGAGGAAGGAGGGATTCTCTTCGATAACGTCGCCAAGTCTGCCATCGACCCCTTCGACACCTCCTCGGGCTCGGTGCAGCTCATCGCCATCAAACCCGTGGCCCTCCCTGCTGTCCATGCTGCTTCAGAGAGGAGCCAGGAGTCTGCCATCATCAATGGGGAGGTAAGGGCTGTCTGATAGTGTTTTCAGGTGTTTCCTTGGCTACAGCCACAAGTGGAACGATCTTAAGCCTGTTAGAGTTAAGGGCTGCTAGGAGCTTCTCGCCTTTATGCTATATAAAGTGCCATTAGCATTGTGGGCTCAGGGATCTGAGAATTTAAGATCTGCTCTTTCACAATGCACCTGTGAATGCCTGCAACCTTGGAAGAGGTGATTTTCTATATTTCTACCCTCCCAGTGTCCCTCTCTCCTATTTAAAAAAATGAGTCATGAAGGCAGAAAGCAGAATAAGATCTTTTCCTACATGAGTTCTGTGGCTGGGGATGAAAGTATTTATAGACCATCTGGGTGCCAAGCTGATCTTTCTATACTGAGCAATACCTCTCATTCAGAGCAAGAAGGGGTGCAGTGGAACCATGGCCTTGCTCTGCACTCCAGCCTGTGCACAGAGGATGCAGTTGATTCCAAGCAACAAAGTGGGGTGGCCCAAAGGTCTGCTTCAGATGCTGGCCAAAAACCATGCTTTGACTGAAACACTTATATTCATGTTTTGATGTAGATTTAATCAAGACTGGTCCATTTACAAAGGTCTAGGGCTTTTATGAAATCGTTGAACATAATGGAAACAAGCCACAGAAGTCCTTGTTTACAAACTCACATTGCAACAGTCATTTAAACAGCTCTAAACAGTTTAAAAGCAGCAGGGAGGGCTGCTGCCAGGGGCACTGTAAAAGACAGTGTCATCAGAGTTCCCATGTGGACCTGGATTACTGCAGCCTGTTGTGCTCCATTTTATACTTGTGTTGTAAGTCCTGATGTGCCAGGTACCTTCAAACTTGCAGAAAGGCTTATTTAGTTTTCAGCATCTCTTGTTGGTAAGGCAGCAGGATGACATTCCTGGTGCTGTGTGCATCCTTACACAGGCTGTGGAATTTGACTCTGGGAGCACAAAGCCCAAGTAAATTCCTGATTTCCAAGTAACTTGCAATTTGAAGTAGGAGGGAAATTTTCTCAATACTTAGGAGAAACCATGGGACTTAGCTGTACCAGGATAGTCCAAACACCCGTTTTTTAAGGTTCCTCTCTGACAGGAGCCTGTAACAGATTTGTTAGAAAGCATATAAACAAAAGAAACATTTGATGACATTTCACTGGAGTTCTTCCACAGCCTTCAGTGGTGCCTTATTTAAGGTTTTGTGTAGTCAGGGGTGTTGTCTCTGTACCCCAGGAGAGTTTTCATGGGTGAGCTGTACCCGTGGTGCCCCAAAGCACGCGCGGTGTTGGGTCACACCAATTGGCTGACACCACCCGTGTTTTTCCTCTGTGGGTGTCTCTGAGTCACTGTTGTAGTGGTACACAGTTTTTTAGGCTAAAATTATTTAACCATCTGCCAAGCCATAAAAATGCAGCGACTCTGTTCACTTGCAGTTCCTCGCTGCTTGCAGATGGCACGGTGTGGTACAGAGGGATGACACACGCGGCGCATCAAACACGCGCTGACAATATCCTTTGGAGGTAGCCAGCCCACCAGCAGCCCTGAAACATCTTCTTGCCTTTTAGGTGAACAAGGCTTTGAAGCAGAAGTCTGATATAGAGCACTACCGCAATAAGCTGCGCCTGAAAGCCAAGAGGAAGGGGTACTATGATTTCCCACAGGTTGATAATAGCAAGGCGCTGACAGACAGAAAAAGGATGTACGAGAAAAACCAGAAGGAACTTGACCACATTTTGGATCCAGATGCAGATGTCTCATCTCCATTTGCTGAGCCTAAGAACAGGTGAGACTTTTTATATGCAGTTCTTCATCTGGGAGGAGAGTTCATGTCCTGAGAGTCAGAGGGGCTGTTTTGATGAGCCAGCTGTTTGTTATTTGGTCACTCATCCCTTCTGCTTTGTGAAGAAAATTCATATAGCCCATGGGAAGCGTGTCCTCTGGTAAAGCTGCAGTGTGGTTAAGAACAAACAAATGTAAAGAAAAAAAATGAGGGAAGGGAATGTTTCAAATTCTTGTGAGCCATTCTCAAAGGTAAACAGAAAAAGTGGTAGTAATGTTATTGGGGATACTCAGAGCAGACTTTAGGCAGGAAGTTAGCATCTGAATTGGCTCTTTTTCAAAACACAGGGGTGTTACTATTTTTCATTATTTTAATCTAAAGATAACTATTACAGTGGGCATGAGATAGCAGAACCAGTGTGTTGTCCATGAAGTCCTGCAGGGATAGTATCTGTGAGGTCTTGTGTGTGCCTGTTATTGGTGATCTTCCTGTGCCTTTAACAGAGAAATTCATCATTTGCTCATCTGTCACGTGAAGCTGGCATGTTGTACAACATTAGTAACGTTTGATTAACACTTCACTGTCTCCTGAGGATGGCACACCAGTAGCATTCCAAACCCCATTTTAGAAATGAGGGCAGAGTTCAGGTGCTGACTGTGCCTGAGCTGCTGCTGTGGGTGGGTGCTCTGTTGCTGGTGCTCTCTGAAACACAAACTGGAACATTGGAAAGAGGAGATCACACCAGTCCTACCCCAGAAATGGCACAGTGTGCAGATTCCTTCTCCTTGGAAGTTCTGGAGGTGTGAATGATTGTAAGAGATGTTTGCCATTGAACCTTGCACAGGAGGGCTCTGGTTCTTACTGTGATCAGGAACAAGCATCAGTTGATCCATGACAGAAAAAGGGATACTGAAGCACCTTTCCTCTGGAAATGGCCCTCATGCCTGGACATGCAATCTTGCATTCCATCTCCTGGAAAGCTCAGACCAAAATTTTCCTATGAGCGTAAATTGACTGTGATCAAAGCATCGCTGGTGACGTGGGCATTGCACACAGTGCAACTCCAGCAATTACCCTTGGGGCACAGGGATGAAAAAGACTGTAATGGGAACTACAGAAGCACTGTTGGCTCTGAATGTGGGCAACAGCTGTGATCAGATGAATTTCTGTAAGTCTAAAGCTCAATGGCTGAGGGATACTGCCCTGGAAGAGCTGTTCCCCAGGGCTGCACTGGCAATGAAGAGAAAAGGTGCTGACTCAGCAGTGTGTTATGTTCTTGCTGGATGTCCTGGGGCACCGTTTCCTTGTGCAGTTTTCCAATTTATTGTGCACTGAAAAGGTAAGGAATGGAGCCTTCCTTGCATGGGAGCCCTGCTCTGCACGCTCTGTCCAGGAGGTACAGACAGAGCAGTGGGAACACTTGCTGAGGAATACATTTAGTCCAGGGAGCTGGAAAGTTCCCTCAATACATTGATGTGGCTGTGACTGATTAAGGCATTAATTTGGATGTTCATTATGTGTCACAAGGCTCACAGAAAATGTTTAAAAAATTAGAGTGAAGTTTTAACAACACAGCCATGTGCTTTTTGTTAAATACAGCGATGCTTGTTTGTTCACATGCCAGTGTGTGGGAAGATCCCATAATATATTTTTCCTGCGTGTTTTCCGGTGTGTTGTGCAAGCCTGCCACAGCCTATTTGGAACAGTGACCCCTGGCATGATAGAAACTGCTGGGAGGCAGGTAAACTGCTGTGGAGGAACAATTCCAATGTGTAGCTGCACCATAAAAGGCTGGCTGCTGGACTTACTTGGTAAATATATTGTCTGTATCCCTACATGGGGAGAGAAAACCACGTCTGATGCACTTTCTGTGAAGACACAGGACACTTAATGAACTTTACACATGCTGCAGATGCTTGCAAACAAACAAGTTCTGAATCCTGTGCTAAAATTCCCATACTAAGACCTGGAACTGCACTTGATATGCTGCAACACACATGACAATTATTGTCCATCTTTTTCCGACAACAGTAAGATGGCTAAAATGTCACACTGCTGGAGGAAAACTTTGAAAAATACTACAAGGTAGTGTGGGATTTGATTATTAATAAATGAATCAATACAATTGTATTTCTGTAATGAAATAAAATTGCTTTAAAAGCAATTTTTTGTGGGTAAGCACACAATTGAATAAAATATTTCTATCCTTTTGTGTTTTGAATCATTGTTACAGCAAGTAAAACTTGAAAATTTGCATTTTTAAAAATTATATCACTGAAAACTAAGTCAAAGATTTCAAAGTTTCTAGGGAAAAGGTCTGTTCTACTCTTTTCTATTTATTTCTCTAACTTAAGTCACATTATTACAGCTCTTCCAAGACATATCAGAAAATAGAGGTGCAGTTGGTTACTCAAGGTTACCTTTATATTTTATCACCTTTATTTACCTTTACATTTTTTTTACCTTAAAATTTTGAATTGTATTTGAAAGTGATTTAGAAAGCATTGCTGCTAAATTATCTGATTTTTTCCAGAACAAAGAGCTTTGTGCTCTAGGTACCTTTCTGTCATCACTACCATAATACTCATGTTTTAAAACATTCCAGCTGTGCTCCCAGAAGGCACTTCCTAACCCATTTGAATGCCAGTTGTTCCTGTTCATACCTCCTTTCTTATTAGTAGAACTCTCTTAAATGAGGTAATTGGCAATCTCAAGGTAATTTTCAAGAGCCTACTGCTGATACGTGCTATTCTTGGATTTTCTTTAATAGTTTGTAATCAGGTCAAGAATCTGCATGTTTTACAGAGCTGTATATTTGAATCCCTTGGAAAATATATCACAACTGCCTCAACTAAGTATTTATGGACCTATTGTAAAACATGAAATTTTAGAGACCTTTGATGTAAGAAGATAAAGATTGTCAGATCTGATTAGCCTGTGCATAACCCTGTTTTCTGGGAATACCAATGGTATAGTCAGAGAAAGACTACATAGGAAGAAAGAATTCATTCAATATTATTTTTGTAGGGGAAACTTATTCAGAAAGCTCTGCTTGTCTTCTGCTTTGGCAGTGCATTTGGGACTTTCAGACATGAGCATGGTGATTTGTGATCAAAGGTCACACAGAAGTTGTTGAAAGTTGCCTTAAAACTAAGTACATGCCTGAGTAATTTATTTAATCAGAAGAGTGAAATTGGTATTTTTTTGTCCTACCTTTTATCCTGTCTGATCATGTAAATGTCCTACTTTCTGGATTTCTGCAAACCAGTTTCTGCTGCTCTAATCTGTCAAGGCAAAAAGTGCTGTTAACAAGATCTGGAATAACTGAAGAATTATTTATCAGTGAATTAATTTGGACTGCCTTGTCTGTTCATTTCACTGAAGGTTCTTGAGACATTAAACCATGAAGTGACTTGAAAGTGTGACTTCAAACATAGTAGTGCAACTTGCCTTACTTCACTATGAGCACTGCCAGGTTCCCTGTGTAACATAAGCAGCACAGAGACGTGTTAGATGACCTGATCTAATTTTAATATTCTGAATGGAGTAATGGCACAAGGCAGAAAAATAGCCTGGCTAGGCAAAGATAACTTTGTATCAAGCTCTAGCAGTGTAATTACTGTGTTAATAAATGAAGCTGGTGTGCCATTATTTCATCTGTTACTGATCTACTTCAGGACCAGTGCTTCTCTGGGGCGTGCAACAAAATGAGTAACGGCCACATACATTATGAAAACAACCCATAAACTCTGCTGGTGTAGAAGTAGCCTTCTTAAAAGATGCAGCTTGATGAAGCATAAAGTTCCTGTATCACCATTTGGCAAACCCTCCTGCAGATATGTACAGATATGCTCTGCATTTCACAGAGGGGTGCTGCATTTGTTTTTGCATAATCATTGGTTTTGTTGGAGAGATTACTGGGTATTTTGGATATTCAGTTTTATGCTGCCTTTCTACTGTATTTGCTTCCCCTTGGTTTGGGGCACCCAGCAGTGGAAGCTCAATGCTCAGGGATGAGCAGCACTTTGTCCCAGTGAAGCAGCTGAATCCCAGGAAGCACAGGTCTCTGAGAAAGCTGTGACCAGTTACCAAACTGGCTATTTAAAACCAGAATCTTGCAAGCAGTTTCCTCCCACTGCTGTGTCTCTTCCCCTTCCCTTTGCTGGGTGTTTATTTCAGTGGAGCATTTTTCTGCTTCTCTCTCATTGCTCAGGATCAGCAACCAAAATCTCTGCTCCCCATCTGTGTGTGTGGGAGATCCTGTTTTTTTGGGGTTTTTTTTGGTTTTTTTTTTTTTTGTCATTATTTTGGGTTTTTTTTTAATGAATTTGAATCATATCAGCTGAAGTTAAAAGGGTCCTGATATCTTCTTGGGACATATTTCATCTCATAAGCTCCCACATTTGATATCTGTGTCTTTTACATAACTTTTATTTTTCTTAAACCGCAAAAACCCAATCATCTCTTAATAAGGTTACTGATTCCTAGCACTTCATATGTGTAGAAAGTATCCTGTAACAAAGTGGCTTTTTTATGAATGTCCTCATCGTAGAATAAAGGTGAGTATTGACAGCTGCTGCCTGTCATTAATTTTTTTTTCATTTTGCTGTTTTCTCATTTCATGTTTTCTAGGCAGCCGCTGAAGAACTCAGTGTACAGAAGCAGGCAGTCCCTGAACAGTCCCAGCCCAGGGGAAACTGAGATGGATCTTCTGGTGACTCGAGAAAGGCCCAGACGTGGGATCAGGAACAGTGGATATGATGTAAGTTCATTGGATATAGGCAGTGAAATCTGCTCACAAAGTTTTAACTTGCTCCTAAAGGCAGGGAAATATTGATAAACCACAAGCCAGATTGCCATGAGATATTTAATGTTACAGGAGTTTATGTGCACTCAGCATCCTGAAAAAAGCTCAGATTCTTCCACGTACTTTATCACTGTACATCATTTTACAGTCTGAAATGCAAACAAAGCATTTGCCCAAACCCCATTATTTACCAGAGTACTAAATCTTGAATTTAGATAGTTCTTCTAAGTGTGTGGCTACTTGACAGTGAACTTTTTTCATTGCAATTCAAATCCTCTCTTTGTTCTGAAGAACAGCCTGGAGCTGCTCTCTTGATTCAGAAGAACGAACAACCAACTTCTGGGATTTTCACCTAAGTCCCCATGTCAGTGTTTTGTGGAAATCCGATAGGGACAGGTATTGTCGTTTTGCTCCCATCAGAACTGGGAGAGTTTAGTGTAGGTAATTGTCAAACCCAGCCAGAGGAGATGCTGCTTTATGGTCCAAGGAGCTCATGCAGCCAGCACAAGGCAGAAGAGTTGTCTTGTGCAGTCTGAACAAACACTGGGTGCAAGTTGGCACTGTATGAACCCCGAAGGAGGATTAAAAATAGAACCCACACTGTGGCCATGTTGAGTTTTTCAGTCCTTTGTCATGTGTGCAAACTGCTCTAGCTCAGCCAGCCCTGAAGATCAGTCTCCAGAGAAGATCTAAACCATTCTGGTAACCAAGGAAGTTCACCTGTGGTTGCCCATCCTCTAAGCATTTTTTTTTAGGTGGAGTTTCATTGTCAACCCTCTCTCTGCCAGGAATGTATTTTTAGCAAGGTGAAAGAAAGTACCAAAGTCAGGGGGATGTGTTCAGTAAAGTTTAAATCTTCTACAAAATTCTTCAGGGCATGTTATAGTTTTCAGATTCCTGAAATGATTTCCTGCATTTGGACACTTCCCATCAGACTGCAGGAGTCATGTGGGGCCATGTGAGTGGGCTGACTGGTACACTGCTTTCTGAGGAACTAGGATACTAATGCAGTGCTGATAAAAGCTACTTTTTCTCAGGCGATATTTCCCTGGAAATCGATGTTGAAAAAATTCTGGGAGCAGGCACAGCAGCAGATATAAAAATATATTTCAGTATATAGTGTGTACTATAGATAAAACATATTTTAAACAGAATTTGTTAAAAACCTTGAAAATAGATTAATGAGCTTATGCAGATTCTGAAGTGCCCCCAGAGTAATTATAAACTCTGAAATGTGTGCACAACAGAGAAAAAATTGCTTTTGCCTTGCCTTTCACGCTGCAGTTGGGCGACCTGTCCCCGGCAGTGTTTTACTGATAAGTTACATAAAATCCCTCTGCCCGTTGCACTGCAGATCCACTGCAGTGCACCTCTTCCAGCTCTGAATGCATTTCCCATCTGAAAGCACAGAAATGCTGCTGGGAAAATGGGACAGGATATTGAGATTTAGCTGCCAAGCCTGAGCCTGCAGTGTGGGCTGGTCCCCCGCTCCTGCTTGAGGCTCCTCAGAGCTGTGTCTGACAGGCTTCGTCTCCCAGGATACCCACGGGTGGGCACTGATGCCTGCATCCATGGAATTCATGGATCTCACCAGCTAAACACCTCTGGAAATGTGACCTCATGGAAAGGGCTGGTTTGAGTGCTTACTCTTCTGCCCTTTCTGTTTCATACAACAACACCTGGTACCCATTTTTGACATGCGATTTGTCATATTGAATGTTCCAGCCTTCTCAGGCTCCTGCTAACCTCTTCCTCCCAGTGTGTTATTTAGCAGCAAGTCCTGCCAAAGAATAGTGAAATTTGTACTTTATAAGTGGTGCCAAATAATTAAATTTCTGAATCAAATACTTTGTATTGCCTTTGTGTCATGAGACTTTTTTTCCAGCATAATAAATTGGTTTTTTTTCTGAGCTATTATCAGTGCACCCAGGTTATGTGTTGAGGTTTTTCTTCCCAACAATAATAATGCTTTTATTTTCAAAGAAAAAAGATTGAGATCTCCCAGGTTCTCTAAGAAAACTCCTTAAGAATTGCTGCACTCATGTGCACATCCATAAGGTTTCCTTTCAATAACTAATTGCTAAATGGTTTTCTAAAATACTTCATTCATACTTTTCTAAAAATACTTTGTTCTCTATAATTAATTTCTGTGATATTTCTCTGAATCATGATTCTGTTTTTCAGAGGTAAAAACTGGCAAGGATATGAGGATAAAGATATTTGTCCATATGGAATATGTAGCTTTTTGTATTATTTTGGAGTGTACATTCTACTGTTTAATGTTCTCAGTATATTATTTGCCTTTATAGTGCCTTTTCCAAATGAATTATTATTGAACAGTACCTAGCTTTCCCATTTTAAAGAATTCCAACAGGGTTTACTATCATCACCTTCACCTAGAAATTAGATTAAGGAGACTTTATTAACATGTTTATTATTTTCAACATGTTCATGAACAACTGTGTGCAGAGCAGGTGCCATAATGAAAGACTCTAGAACTTCTAGACTGCTCTAATGAGCTTTATACCAGAGCAGAAAATATTTAGGATGTTTTTTGGTATAAAAGGAAGAAAATGACCTTATTATACATGTCTAAGAGGTCACTATACAGAAGAATTCACTGGCATAATTTTGTTGATACAGCTAAATTAATGCAATGCATCCAAAAGCTTATAGATTAATGTTCATGTAAAGAATTTTACTGATAAAGTTGCAGCAGCAGAATTATTCAAGAGGTGGATAAAATCTGTCTCTCAGTGCAGGGTTTTGTTTGCCTTCTTCATGTACCTCTAGTTCCTTCTATTATACAGTAACTGTGTGTGATTTTTTTAATGCTTGCATTCATGTATAGTGGCCTCTATTTATGGTAGGTACGTGTTTCAGTCAATAGGATAGCAAATGGCATTCCTCAGAAAGGGATAGGATGAATTGAAATAGATTGTAAAACATTAGGGAAAGAAATGATTATTGCTCTCCTCCAAAATCTTCATGTCAGCTTTTATATTGATAAATCAAAGCTGCCTTGTTATTGGCTGCTAATATGAATCTTGTATACCTGGGATATATTTCAAACATTCTGTGGGGGTCTAATGGATTCACCAGTGAGTTGTAGTAGAAATCCTGATTTATTTCAGCATTGGGTACTAATAGGTCTGTGTGGGATTCCACTCACATTTTTGCAGGCATGAGCAAATAGAAGAATAATGGTTATTAATCATCCAGTTGGGACATTATGATTTCAGAGGCTCTCTGGCTGCACTTACACAAACTACCATTGCATTTTATAGTCAGGCTTCTAAAATGTGTCTGATTTTTATTTATTGTAACAGCACAAACAACAATGGAATCAAAATGAAGGAATAAAATTAAGGGAAAGTATTTAGTTGAAGATTTCCTAGAAGGTTTTTCCATTTAAGATCATGTGGTGCAGTTGCATTCTCCCTTCCCCAGTCTGATGTGTGTACCATTTGGGAAGCCCAAATTTGAGTCTGTGGTTTTGAATTTAAATAATATACTGTATAACCATGACTATTTAAATTATGGTTAAATTCTAATGTGCAAATGATTCATTTTTATCTCAATTTTTCTCATTTTTTACTGTTGTATTTTCAATAAATACAAAATATAGCTATACTTAAATCAGAGGAAGATAATTAGTATTTTACTTAGCTTTATTATCAGTTTTCACTAGCTATCTAACTCTTTTCTGCGTGGCTGATAACAGATGAAGAAAACCAGTTTGATATTTCCCTCTGAAAAGAAATTTATATATATTATGATTGACCTATAGCTTGCAAAAGCCTGGGGGCAAAGTCATTTATCTATTCAAGTGTAGAAAAGCACTATTACAGGGGAGAAAATATGCCACAGCAGGAGCTACAGAATGCTGAAATGATCAGGATAGTGCTGGGATTCTTAACAAGAACATCCTGTTGTATTCTTTTATTTATGGCTATTTTAAACACTAGCATAGTTCGAACCACATGCTATATATAGAAGGAGGCAGACATCCTGTTGCTCATCCCTGTTATCCTGGCATGGTCAATGCATTTTACAGGTATTTAAAGAACTATAAGAGATCAGTTGCTGTTTTAAAACATATGTTTTTAAAAACTCTGGGCTGTAAAACTGATCTTACAAAATACAGACGAAGTGTGGTATTTCACTGCCAACTTTTTGCAATGTGATGATTGTTTTCTGTCACGGAGTTACAGCCAAAAAAAAAAAAAATCAGGGAAGTGATTTCTGTTTGTTCTTATCTGTACAGAAGGAACCACCCTAGGAGTAACCCACCAAGTCAAGCTGCCCAAGCACTATCTGCCCATTGGAGTATGTGTTTCGTACCCTGTTCCCAGGTTAACCTTGCATAAATACCTCTGTAACTCCTGTTTGACGGCTCAGTAGGACCCCTGAGCTGGACCAGGGTGTTCTCTGCAAGGGGCAGGACTGAATTCGTGGTGTCATTGTTAGGAAGTTCAGAAAAACTCCTAACTTTGGTTATTCAGAAATCTTAATGTGACAGCATGAACAAAGGAATTTCAGTCCCTCTAATTGTAATAAGCTGTCCCTTGTAAGGGATCCTTCATAGTGATAGCACTATTTAGGGAACCATACTCTTCCTGGCACAGTTGCACTCCCACTGATACCACAACTAAGATAAGAATTCAAACATTAATTCTAATTGTTTTTAAGTGAGTTATTGACAGTTTGATCTACCACAGAGTGTCCCTGCTCCTTGTCCCAGCAAACAATGTAGAATATAAAAGGTTATTATACTCCCCTGCATCATATAATTTCTTTCCAGTATTTGTTGTGTGTCCGCATTGTCACAGTTCCTGATTTGTATGTGTTGCATCTCTGTTCAAGAACAGCGAAGCAGCACAAATGCTGTCTTGTAAAGCCTTTGACATATTATTTTATTCCTCCCTACAGACTGAGCCTGAAATTATAGAAGAAACAAACATCGATCGTGTCAACGAGCCCCGGAATTACGGCCGGGCCCGCCAGGCCAAGGGCCACTCGGAGACGTCGACGCTGAGCTCGCAGCCGTCCATCGACGAGGTGCGGCAGCAGATGCACATGCTGCTGGAGGAGGCCTTCAGCCTGGCCTCTGCTGGCCACGGGGGCCAGCCCCGGCAGGACGCCTATGGCTCGGCCCCACACCTGCCCTACTCCGAGGTGGTGACCAGCGCCCCGGGCACCATGAGCCGGCCGCGGGCGGGCGTGCAGTGGGTGCCCACCTACAGGCCCGAAATGTACCAGTACAGCTTGCCAAGGCCCGTAAGTGCAGCTTCTCTTGACTACGCTGCAATGTCGGGAAGGTGTTTCTGCTCTGAGACATATTTTTATTAAAGCGGTCCCATTTACCTGCTTAAAACCAGATGCTTACAGAAAATATGTCTAGTGTGGTATATACATATATACCACACTACAAACAACACAGACATTGTTGGTGTCTATGTGCTTGCCTAGACACCAACATAGACTCTTGCAGCTGGGAGGACGGGTGAGCCATACACACACACACCATGAAAGACTAAAAAGTACCTATTTTAGCAGCAAAGTTGTCTTGCCTAAATTGTACTAAAGATCTGTTCAACAGATCCAAATCTTGTTTGCACATGTCCTTCACTAATATGCGTTCCTAATATGAATGCATATTAGGGAGCAGTGTGGTTTTATGGAATAACTACGGTGACATCTCTGTAGGGAAAATCAACATTCTGCATCATTGGAGGGGTTCACCACTGAAGAGCAACCTGAAATGTGGGCTGTTATTGGGAGTCCTGCACTTACAGCTATTTGCTTGGGTCTCTAGAGAAGAACTCTAGACCAGATTTAATTCCACGGGTCTCTTAGTTGACCTTATAATTCACTTTGTCCTTCATTTTCTAGCCTCAAGCAGCAGCTAACGCGTCCTCACCTCACAGAAGTAATATGTGAATTGGAACTTAAACCAATGGGTGGAAATTGTTAATGGAATTTTGTAGGTGTCTAGACAGCAGTCACACTGTGCACACCCTCGTGTGTGAAACTGCCCCTGAATTCCCACATATGGTAATGTGAAACTCAACAACGTATTTTCTTATATATCAGATACAAATCTAAAACAGAGGTGACTGTTTTCAGATGAGAAATAGCCCATCTAACAATACCAGTGTGAAAAATTGTTCGTTTTTAGGCATTTTTTGGTCAGAAATTATTATTTTTTTTTACAGAATATATTTCAAATTGAGTCTCTAACTCCGGCTAGAATAAGAGGATAATGCAGAAAAATGTTCTCAGTTCAAAATAACCATTACCATGACTTCCTTCCGTGACAATAAAAAATACATTAAGGGATGCTGCTTCTGAACTATTCTGAACACAGTTGAAAGCCAGTGGCACTGCCTGCAAAGGTTCAGATGCTATTTAAATCATGCTAAAGGTTATTTCTGGCACTTTGAAATTGGTCAGATGAAATTCGTACAGCATATAATCGTATTTTATGGTTAGAATTTCATTAAAAGCTTAAGAGACAGCTAATGGGGAGTCAGATTACCTCGACCCTTCAAAGAATCTTTCTAAAATGGAATTTAAAATGTTATATGGTAGGAGATTTTTAAAAAATGTAACAGCCATACTTTTTTTTGGTGAATCATTCACTGTTTTCTTTTTAAGGCTGATTACTCTCCTAAATCACCTGCATGTTTGGGACCTGTTGCTTATCTTTCTGGCATTCTGAAGAGAATGTTAAATACCCTGAAGATAGTTAACTACCACAGATTAGGATAGGCAAAGACTGCTGGGCTTTGGATAAGGGCTGGTAATTCATAGTTTTCTGCATATCAGTTTCATGAATATGCATTGTGCTTTAACCACACCAATTTCTGGTTTGTTCTCATGAGGATGGAGGATTGGAATTGAAAATGTCCCCAGCTTTGGGGATGAGAGGTACCTGTGCACTGGGATGTTTGTTGTCTCTGTAAACCAAGAGTTAGTTATTTTTGCACTTTCTTAAAACACAATTCTTAGTGGCAATTAAAAGTCAGCATCAACAATGCTGTTACAATTCAAAATATTGAGCGTTTTGAAAATGAACATTTCATCTTTGAAAATTCAAGAACATTTTGCCTGCTTAGATGGAACAAGTGCAGAGGGGTCCAAAACCACTTTTCAGATCTGTGTTTTTTCAGGAGTCCTCCAAATTGTGTATCCTTAACTTCTTGTAGTCAACTTCTTGGCTAGTCCCACCATCAAACATTTGTGTATCTCTCCAGAGTGTGCACGCATCTTCTTTTTCCTTTTCTGTTTTCTTCTCCCTTTTGAGGCCTTCTGTGTGTTTTTTATTTGTTTGGTTGGGTTTTTCTGTACATGCTGACATTAATACCTAAATTATCTGTAGCTCTTGTGAGGGAATGCCTGTTTGCCAACCTGCCTGTTGGGTGACTTGTGGAAACAGGATTCCTCCACATGGGGCTCACACCTTCTCCTGGCAGAGAAAAGCCAGTGAAATGCAAAGTCTCCCTGTTGTTCTGGAGCCTCCAAAAACATGATGAGTAACACTTGGCTGAGTCTTTGGCACCCAGCTGGTGTGCTATGACTCAGGGATGGAGTTATAGAGTTGAATGAGTGGCACCAGCCCGACCGCCAGCTCTGTGCCTTGGTTGATCTTGTCGCAGCTTTGGAAATTTGCTCAGCTGAGTCAAGTGAGAGCTGAGACCAGGGGAGAAAACCCTGTCCATTACAAGGCTGGACCAATTTCCATCTCTCCTCTTCAGTGCTTTGGAAAGAGGAGTGAGAGTAACAGAGCTCTGGGTCCCAAGGAGAGACCCAGCACCATAAACAGGCACTGATGACCAGCACTTACAGCCTGAGTGACTGGTAAAGTATCCACATCCTCAGAGCTCCCCTTCATTTAACAGGGGCAAAGTGGGAGCATTTGACCAAAATTCAGCCACTTTCTATAACAGCTGCTTAGTATAAAAAAGGACAACTATAAAGGCAAAGACAAATAAATAAATTTACATTATTCCTGGATTGCAATTTAATAATCCAATAAGTCATTCAATGAGTAAACAAGGACACTGGCCTTTTAATTCCTATGGTGAGATGTAAGGAGATGGATGCTTCTGTAATTAGAAGGCAACATAGAATACTTTCACCCAAGACCAATTTGTAAGTGGGAGGTGGTAAAAATATTTAAATATTGCAACTAGGGAAATGTAGCCTTCAAACTAACTGCAAAGTTGCTGCTTTAGCCTGTAGTTATTTTGTGCTGGCCTATGAATACAGGCTGAGGAGACTTGAGTTTGTTCAGCCTGGAGAAGAGAAGGCTCCAGGGAGACCCTGGAGAACCTTCCAGTACCTAAAAGGGCTAAAAGAGAACTGGAGAGGAGCTGTTTACAAGGGCATGTAGTGATAGGACAAGTGGGAATGACTTTAAACTGACAGAGGGCAGGGTTAGATCAGATATGGGCAAGGAATTCTGTAGGGGTGGGGAGGCACTGGAGCAGGCTGCCCAAAAAGTTGTATATGGCCCATCCCTGGAAGTGTTCAAGGCCAGGCTGGATGGAAGGAGTGGAAGGAAGTCCCTGCCCATGGTAGGGGGCTTGGGCTTAGATAATCTTTAAGATCCCTTCCAAACCATTCTATGATTTTTCTTTTCTGCATCCTGGTAGGTGTTACCTTGGGCTGTTGTGTGTTGTGCAGGTGTCTGCTGGTGGTTGGACTTTATCCTCCAGAGGATTTATTGTCTGGGGCCCAATGGCTGAAGTTTCTCTGCTAAACTGCACTTCCTACTTTTTAAAATTGTTTATTGGTTTGCTTTTTAAATTGTCAATGTTCTAGCCACAACAGACTCCTTCACTGGCATTTCATCCTGAAAGGGTGGCATAGGGTCTGGACTCTGGAACCTGGGGGGGTCTGTCCTGGATCTCAAGTATGATTACTTCTGCCAGTGATTGTTATGGCCTTTGTTTTACACAAGCCCTCATTTTTTGAAAAATAGAGTTTGGAACTTATGCAGAATGTTTTCCTTCTTAAGATTTTTGAGGTTGGTTCTTTTTGGGCTTTTTGTTTGTGTGTTTAGCTGGGTTTTTCTTCCTAAAAAACAAGAGATCCTTTAAAAAGGATTAATACATTTTGGAAAGTGAAATGAGGCAAATGTATGAAATCAGCTGAGTTGTGGTCTTTGTTTGGTTTTTTCCTTTCTGACTAGTTTCACAATGGTGAAGTGACTTTAATTCTACAATTATGCTGGTTATCCAAGAACCTAAGGGCTCATAAAAATCTGTAACAGGCCTCTGTAATAAAACTTCGGTTCCATTTGGCTTCTGAACACTTTTTTCCCATTTATATGTGGCATGCAGGAAAACACTAATGCCCTAACCCATTGGAGAAATTCTAGAAACTTCACTGGAGTTCCCTCCCATAAACATTTTGGGATGTGTGGCACCTCAGGGCAATGAGGACTGACTCCTCTCCCCTCTGGACTGACTGTTCCTCAGCGTGGTGTAGCAGATCTTTTTACAGGATTTTTCACTTTAACAGGATTCTTTGTACCCAGCCACTAGCAAAATCCTGCCACTCACGCAAAATTGTTCATCTCCCATGTAAGCAGCAAAATAAAGGCTTAGATTTTCTATTTTACTTTTTTCCCCTGAAATTTCCAGTGCAAGTCACAGCGTATTTGTCCACTGTGATCCCTTAAAATACCTCCTTTGATGTCCATATTCCAAAGCGCAGCACACAAGAGAAAACCCAGATCTACCTCAGAGTCTCTGCCTTCCCTGCTAAACAGTGTCTGGAGTCACTTTCCACTCCGAAACATTATCTCATGTGCTGTTCCTTTAAAATGGGGGGAATAAAAAGGATTTCATACTTGGCACAAATGCATGCTGAGAGCAAGATGTGGGATGAAAGGCTTGTGGAGCCAGAAGGGAGTGTTCAGTCAGCCTGTGAGAGCACTGCCAGCATTTGAGATGCAGAACAGGCATTGCAGACCATTTCACATCCAGCACTACCAGGAGAAATACAACTGAAGTTTTCTTTGATGCAAATAACATTTGTTTCTCCTTACAGTTCTTTCATTAAAAATAAGTATTTCCAACCCCTGGCTAAGAAATGTACCAGTGGCTTTTTAGATGTTTTTTCCCCCCCTACTTAAATGTAGAAATTCTTTAAATATCATGGTAGTGTGGTGAAAGTAAATATTAGGAGACTTTGTAGGTGGCATGAAAGAAAAAATTATTTTCAGAGGCATGCCTTTGTGGGTTTCTAACCTGCTTTAAAAGGGGTGGCAGTGAGAGGACACAGAAAGATGCTGGGTCTGTATTGCTTTTACCTTTGAGGCACATCAAAACTCAGTGTTTGGTAAGTTGCCTTTCCTCTTTGTTAACCTAGTTTTGCAGATATTTGTGAATGAAGGCATTTGGAATATGGTCTAAATGTGTAATTTTGAAAGATGATTACTGAAAGACAGTGCGTTCTGATAAGTAGAGTGGGATTTATATTGCCAAAATCAAACCTAAATGTAGGTGGTAAGTCTGAAATAATCATTTAAATGCTGTAGGCTCTTTCTCTGGGCAGGAGATAGAGTGTGGCTCATCCCATGCTTTTAACTTTCTCTGCTCTTTGTGGAGGAGCTTTTCTGGCCAAATCAGATACATCTTCTTTAGACAGCCAAAGTCACACCATTGGACTCCATTTTTTTGTCAAAATGCCAGTGTCTTGATAGTGGTCAGCCTTCCCAAAATTTGTTATTTGTTATTTCTCTGATTTTGTCTTAGATCCTGTGCATTGCTCTGAAACATTGTCATGAAAACCACAACTGGAAAAAAAACCACAACCAAGCAATAAAACAAAAACCAATAGGAAAACAAAACCCTCACCCATGATGCATTGAAGAGTAGTGTTAGTGAAGCATCTAGAGAGATACCATTCCTTTGTCTCTAAGTATATTTGCCAAAATTACAGCCTCTAATATATAGCAATGGAAAGGACTAGGAAGGAAAATTTTCTCCTACATGTCATTTCTTGGGTGCCATGGGTTTCATGCACATAATTACTCCTCCTTCGCATGAATTGATGATGAAATTCAGAATTACTTCGGGCAAGTTTACCTTTGTGACTTCTTGGGTTGGGCCTGGTGTTCCTTTGGATCAGTCTGCCTTTTCAGAGCTGTTTGAGGTCTTTGTTGCTGTGTTAGAAAGTTACAGAACTTGAGGGTTTTGTGAAGAATTTTCTTTTCATCTCTTGAAGGCTGAAAGGAAGAGGTTGAAATATGGATTGCTCACAGGCAGCTTCACCACAGTACACACTGCTCTGAGGATGCTTTCTGGATCTTTAAAATACTTTTTTTTTCTGGAGAAAGTGAGAATACTCAGGTCTTTTTCCCATGATCCAAAGCAGCTGTTGAGTCTCACATAATCACAACAGATCTGCTTTGCCAGCAGGTTGCAAATGTCACAGAGACAGTGTTTAATACATTTTATTTTAATTCGACTTCATCTTTTCTCTGAGCTCATTTCTTCAGGTTTTCTCCCACATTCTAAAATTACCAAAGTACTGTACATTCTCAAATAAATGCAACTATTGTTGATGCCACAAAAAGTTAGCTTCCTGTTGACTGGCACATGGAGTAGGTATTTAATTTCTGATTTTATTTTAGTTTTCAACTTGACTGAGATCTACTGCTGTTTCAGAAAATATTTATTTTTCTCTGTTACAGGCTTACAGATTTTCTCAGCTTCCTGAGATGGTAATGGGTTCTCCTCCCCCTCCTGTCCCTCCCAGAACGGGTCCTGTGGCTGTTGCCTCTCTCAGGAGGTATTTATCTGTTATTTTATTTTAGGCATGGTCTCTAAAACCCACTGTTGTAATAAGAACTGGGGCAAACCCTGAAGGGACACTTACAAGACACTTAAAATGATACATTCATGAAATTAGAAACACATTGGTTTTATTTCATTTTAACACAAATGGAAATAACAATGAATTTTCTGTTTGGGGGTCTGTGTCAATAAAATTAGGAATTGCAGCCTCTTGTTTCTTTTAAAGCATTCTTTGCCTCAGCTCACATAATGGTGTGCTGGATTGAAGTAGATAATTCACACCATCATTCTCTTCCTTTCCTGCATTTTAAGGACTTGCAGCAATTCCAAAGACTTTAGCATTTCCCAAGTGCAGTTAATGTTACTTTGCACAGTAGTCTCCTACTGTATGATTCCATGTCATGTACACTGTGGTGACTGTCAGTGGACTGTGTTGATGAATTATGGTAAAGCTCTGGTGAATTATGGTAAAGCTCTGGTTTTAGTGTTGGATTTCACAGGCATTTGTTTGAAGCAACAAGCAAAGGCCCTTTATGATGGTAATAACATGCTTTGGCACAATAGCAACCAGACTAAAGAGGTTGTTTGCAAACTTCTCCAGACTTCATGTTCTCCAGCTGTTTTTGTTTTCCAGACTTCTGTCATGCCAGAGCAAAGCTGGAGAACTTGCTCCTAGCTGGCTTGTCCTGCTGTAGCTGATGGGCATCTGTGTGGCTACAAATCTCATCTGTAGGTCAGAATGACAAAAATCTCTGTTTTTCACAGGTCTACATCAGATATTGGCAGCAAAGTGAGAATACCTGAGTCAAGTGGAGCAGATCAGGCCCAGCATCACGACCAGACACCTTTTGCACCGGGTTCCAGAGCTCCCATGTCTGTTGGTCCACTCGATCAATCGGCTTTTCACTCAGGTGAAAAAACAATGCAGATTCAACTTGGAGCTTTGAGAGCCTTATGAGTTATTTTGGATATAAATGAATGTATGGGATATAGCAAATAAGGATGATTATTTGGAGGAAGACTCTGTCAGGGGTTTTTCCTGGTGCAGCTGAAGGAGACCTCCAAAGGATGGCCTGTCCCTCTGTAAATGCAGCATCAGCTACATTGTGAAATACTCATCCTTCAGAAGTACCAGGAAATGGCCTTTTCTGAAGGTAGGATCCAGCAGTAATGTCCCAGATGTTCTGTGTTCAGGTATGCCATTCTGCTGGCACACTAATCAGCACTCTGAGTTGATAAAACCCAGTAAAACTGTTCATCTGAACCACAAAATCAGTAGAATTTCTAGGGAGGGTATAGAGGGTGTTGCAGTTTTGGGATAATAAGTCGCAGTATTGGGACTGCTGGGTGACTTGTTTGTGTTACACTTTGCACAAACCAAGCCAAGTGGGGGAGACAGGTAATGGGCTTCTGAGGGGAGAAATGAGTTGGATCTCTCCCATATTTTGTCAGTCAAGAATATTGTTCCAAGTGCTTGAAAGCTTTTTTAAGGCCCCCTATTTCCTCTTGAGAAACTTTACTCCCAGTCTTGTCACAACAGTGGGCTCCTGAGGAGGGCAAATTGAAGGTACGTGGCCCCTTCCCTTCAAAACACAAGGCAGTGGTGCTATTGCACAGTCAGAGCTAATTTGTTAGCTCTTCACCCCTCCTGTTCTGGAGAATATAATTTCTGCCCAGGTGCAGAACTTGTTTTGGTCTAAAAGTCCCGGTTTTAATGGCCTAGTCAGTTCCTGGTCCTTTTCACATGAGTTGTATTTATAAATTAATTTATTTCATCATGAGATCAAGCTGATATACTGTTTTGATGGTATCTGGATAATATCTGGCTGGAAGAATATTTGAAATGGCTTCTTATTGGCAAAATACGTTTTCTTGGAGAGTTATGGGGAAAAGCTTATAATATTCAAAAGAATTTTACATTGTTAGTTCAAAGCTTTGAAATCAGTAGGTTTGTTAGACAGTGCTCTGTTAATCTGCTAGAAAAAAATTCTTTCTTAGCTTCCTCAGAAATAATAGAGAGTTATCTGCATTGTCTTTGACATCATCTACTGAGAATAATAATGTGGCTATGCAAATGTGTTGTCAATTAATTAAATACCGTAGGTTTGAAGGATCCATTCTACTCTCACTATTGTCACACCTTCTGCAAATGGTGCAGTACCTGAAAAGAGCAGATGCTCACCCTCCCATTTCAAAACATTTCAAGCTATAAAATATGCCACACTATCCACACCTCTTCTTTATGTGTGCAGTAATGTGATCTGTGGGATATATTTTTTATTGGATCCAGTGATGGGGAGGTTTTATTGCTGTGTGTTGCTGAAGAGTGGCTGCAGTTCAGAAGAGACAAAATGACCTTCCTGTGTATTGTGGAGCTTGCCAGAATAATTCTGGGAGTAGTTGAAGGAAACTTTCATATATGACAGGTGCTACAAAAGGCTTTCATACAGGCAAGAAAAGACAAGGGCAATTGTGAGAAATGTGCAATTGCAATACAAGGTTTCTAATGTTCTGATATGAAAAAAGTCTTTATAGTCTCAATACATGAAGAAATTGCAGTTGCTGATTTGGAATGTAATGGCCTGTTGTCACCCTCATGCAGCCCAACATCAACTCTAAGATAAGGATCTTGCAACAATAATTTAGGATAAGGCATTACATCAGCCAATTGAATATTCATTTTGAATAGTAGCTCCTTTTGCTGTGGTTAAATTAAAAGAGTGTTTTGGTGTAGAAGCCATGTGTCATGTACAGGAGTAGCACTTTCTTCACTGTCCATGCCTGAAAAATGCCTATTTCCAGCCTTGCTAACCCATTTAAAATAGCAACTCTTGTGCTGTTTATGACCTGGAAGGAAAAAGGATTGACCACACCTCTTCTCTTAGCCCACCCTCTTCCAAACAATGGGGCTGGAGGAACTGGGATAGAGGTGATGTGTTTTTGCTCTGCAGAAAAATGTGCTACAAACCATATCTTACTCCTCTTCTCATGCCCTGATTGCATCCATAGCACTTCTGGCCTGGGACTGCGTGGGAGGTCATTGGGAAACTGTAAATATCTGGGTTTGTGGAGACTGCTGTGGGGATGGATGTCACCGGTGGAATCTCTGGGCATGTGCCCATGGAGTGTCCCAGCATCTGTCAGAGTAGGCAGCATAACCCTCCTGTAGATTGCTCAGGAGCAGAAATGTGCCAGGGCTGTAAATGACATTCTGGGGGACGGATATTTGAAGCAGCCAGTAATTGATGCTAATTCAATTATACTCTGTATGAATTTCAGGGGAAGGCCCATGTCTTGTGATTTTGTCAGCATAGTGGTATCGTAGCTACTGAGAGCAATTAGTAGCAGTATTCAAATGATGTGCAGGTGGAAGGGGGAGAAATTTTATTTTCTCTGCGCTGATTCTAGTACATAGAATCTGCCCAGCTGTGTAATGGTACTGTGCCTCCATTCCTCAGTGAAAATGTTAGAGTTGTACTTTGTTGTGTTTTTAAAGGGTTTACTGCCCTTCTGCTTTCATGTAAGTGATGTTATTTTTGCTACATTCTGCAAACCAGAAAAGTAAAATACATGTCCATGTAGTATAACTGAATAAACTAAAAACCTGATAACTAATAAAGATGATCTGCAGCTGTCCCATCCAGGATTTAGGGATGAGGATTTCATGCCCTTAGCGTGATGTTGATGATTCACTGCTGGAGTCTGTCTTTGCATGTAAATAGACACTAGAGGAAGGAAGACTTAACTGGGCAAGAAAGTTGTTTGTATTCTATTCTAAACTTGGCATATACCTGGAGTTATCACAGCAAATCTCAAGGGAAATATGCACATTAAGGTGCTGGTGTTCAGACAGCCCAGTTATAGCCTGAGGATAATCTCTGTATCACATTGTTCTCTGCATCTCTGTGAGCCACAGCAATAAACCCTCCCTGAAAGCTGATGGGACCATATCCAGAGGTTTGGCTGAAATTTATGCCAGCACAGCTGGCTCCTTCCACACAAATTGGAGTGTGATAGTGGGATTTTTATAGGAGGCTTCCTGGATATTCCTGCGCATGCATCTTCATCAAGAGGTGATAAACCAGATTTGGAATCAACAAATATTTATTTAAGTTGTAGCTGTGCAATTTATGGCAGTCATAGACTCTTCCTGGGAAAGGAACAGAGCAGGTAGAACCTTGGGATTTTTTGCAGAAGCATTGAAGTTTTATGACGGAATTGTTGAGAGTACAGCCTGATAAACATATCAGTCATGCATTTTTGTAGGTTTTTTTGCCCAGAGATATTAAGATTGAAAAGAAAGGTGCATTATACTGAAACCCATGGTAACAACAGCTAAAAACTGAATACAAGGAAGCAAATGTAAGGGGAAAAGAGCCTTTTCTCTAATGAGTTGAAGTTTTGACAAAGATCATTTATTACAAGGATCATGTCCTAGGCTTCTTTACCTGAAGGCTGCACGTGTTCACAAGGACAACTGCTAATCTTGCCTTGTCCAGTATTTCCCAGCATTATGAAGCTGCTCTAATCAGATGGTGGGACCAAAAAACCCCCCCAAAGCCCCAAACAAAAAGCCCCAACAAGCAACCATTAAGTCCATATTTCATAGGCACTGTCTGCTGATTCATAACTGAAAATCTCAGCTATTAATGATGTCTACTCTTTTTTTACTTGACAGGAAATACAGTACCAGCAGTGTTTGCCATTCCAGCAAACCGACCTGGCTTCACAGGCTATTTTATCCCAACTCCTCCCACTGCCTACAGGAACCAAGCCTGGATGCCCTATGCTGGAGAGAACGAGTTGCCAGGGCAGTGGGCAGACTCTGTAAGCACCCTTGCTTTTCTAACCACCTGTGTTTTCTGTGATTTGCACTGAATTCTTCACTGGTCTGCAAAGAAGCTGATAAGGATAATTTTTCCTTGAATGTGAATAGTGAAAAGCTCTCTTGTAATGAAAAGCCATAAGAGAGGGCATAGATAACTCAGCTGTTCATAACATGAACTGTAAGCAAGGTTTTAGAGGGTGGAATCATTCACTAGGTTAGGGCCTGGCACCTGTTTAAAGTTGGTGGGTTAGATGTCATTTTTCTTTCCCAAGAAAGGTGAAGTATTTGGATAGATGCATGTCAGGAGATGGTGATGCTGCCTCTCAAGGTGGCCTTTTGCTGTTTGAAAGTTGGGGGAGCATCTTTCCCTCCTGGAGGCTTCTCTCAAGACAGCCTAGCTCCCAAATCTTACCTCCCAGCACTGCTGCAGCCCTGCTGTGCATGTTTCAAAACCTCCTGAAGGCTGGAGTGACAGATCATAAATTAAATAATTAATTGCACAATCCTGGCCTGGAACAGATGTAATTTTTAGCCCAAAGTAAACCCACATTTCAAAGAACTGAAGTTGAAACATCCTAAAATGAATTGCAGTAGTTTATCATGTTTGAAACAATTTCTCAAATGTAGGGCTTTTTTTCCACTTGGGAAAAAAAGATCAATTCTGCTTCAGCTGACATCTGGTATTTATGCAGAACCACTCTGGCTAAAAAACCTGAGAGATAGATTCTATTTCCTTGTGCAAATCTTCAACAGAACATTTTAATGAATTGCAGTTGAAATCTAAGTTGGCTTTGAGCAGCTAAGCAAGAGACAACACAGTCATATAAATGTACCTGGAGGCAGCTATTTTTTGTTCACTCTTTATTACTGCTCCTGATGCCTGTGAGGAAAAGAATTTAGTTTGACTTTGAGATGCAAGTCTGAATTTGAAGGCTGAACTTTCAGAAAAAAAGCTGTTCATTTGTAAGCTGAGCACACCTGCTGATGTGCCCCTGACACCCAGAGGCTTGTGATGCTGTGGTATAAATTGTCTTTTCAGAGTTGCCTTTTAAAGCATGAAAAACTTGATTTTACTTTGTTGTTGTAGTTTTGGTGTTTATTTTTTTTGTTTATTTATTTGTTTTTATGTGTTTTGTTTATTTTATTTGTTTTTAACCCTTCTGACATTTTAAATCCAGGAGGCCTGTTGTATCTTAGCAATGATTTTAAACTTTTGCTCCAAGAAGGAAAAAAAGCCACTAAACAAATAAGAAAATTTTACTTGTCTTCCATTCATTTTCCCTTTGGTATCCCTACCCTTGACTGAAGTCCCATGGAAAAAGAGTCAGGTGTCACTTGTCAAAAGTGCAGACTAAAACAAAACAGGTCAAAACTGCAAACCAGCCCCCAGCTCCTTCCTCTGGCAGGAGAAGAGTATAACCCTGTTGTGGGTTTACTTGTCTTCAGGGAAAGAGGAATGGAGAAGGATGTGAGAAGCTGTCTGAAAAATAACCATGGCCATATAGAATTCAAAGGAAACGAATGTCCCTTTTAAATTCACTTACCTATAGCAAGAGCTTTAACAACTCCTTGTTGCTCAGATTTTCAGCCCTCTGGTGGCTTTGCAGAAGAGGTAAAAATGTAGAAACCACTGCAGTTTCTACAATGAATTTGCAAATCTGCCAAGAAATTTTTATTTGAAAATCATTACTACAGGAACTAGCAATAGCATTAGCAACAACGCACAGTCAGAAAGCCTGAATAAAAGTGAAAAACATAAAGTAATGCTCAGGGTCTGAATTTCAGGACATGCCCTGATTTCTGAGCCTCTAGATTACAGCTTGATCATACTTCCAAGATTTTTCTTATAATTATTGAGAACAGAGGCTTAATATCTATAAGATGCATTATTTTTCATGCATTTCTGCTAGCCTAGACTGTAAACAAAGGAGTACAGGAAGCAGGAGATTTGACAACAAAGAATTATCCCATGAGCTCAATTACTGTAATATATTTACTCTGAGACAAATGGTAAGTATTGAAACACTACTTTTGTGGGACCTGGCAACTGTATCCACAAAACACTTATTTTTTTCATCTGCTGGATGCTGCTTAGTGAAAGCAGTAACCTGGTGGCCTCTAGTGGTGTTGTTCACATGTTCTAGCAAAATCATCTTTTGAAGAGCCTATTGTAAACTAAACAGAGGTGCATCTAATCCAATGATCACTTTCATAGCATACCTGCTTCCTACATTTGTCTCATCACATCATAGTGAGCATTTGATGGATACCCAAGGCTGTGTAGAGGATGTGTAAATCCTAATGGTCAGGCTTCAGACATTAAGCCTTCTTCAAAATTAGGGCCTGTAGATTCTTATTTTATAGACTTTTGGAAATCATAAATATTATTTTTTAATTGATGCATTAAGATCTTCTGAGTGCTATAAAGACTGATGTTGTGGTTCATGGATTTGTGAAAGAAATTTAATCTCTCTTAAGAGTGACTAAAGGGCCTTCACTATTATTTTAGTTTTAGCTGGTGTAGTATGGGACTGAAATCTGTGAAATTATTAAAATTATGAGTCCCTCATGTAATTCTGTTAAACATGGCCATAAATCCTGACACTTCTGAGCAGTCAAACATCCCTTTCAGCCTTGAATCTCCAAGCTGGCACACCTGAGCTTATCTCTGTTGCCTGGATCTGGTGAGTTTCTGTTAGGAGCAGTGGGACCAGGCACTAGGCTGGTTTGCATTAGACAGGGGCTGCAAACCAGAAAATGTTAAAGCAGAGTGACC
Source organism: Eopsaltria australis (assembly GCA_034509425.1). Classification (NCBI taxonomy): domain Eukaryota; kingdom Metazoa; phylum Chordata; class Aves; order Passeriformes; family Petroicidae; genus Eopsaltria; species Eopsaltria australis. The sequence goes on from JAVTVJ010000150.1 coordinate 372,425, forward strand.
CAGAGTCCCCAGGCAGGTGCAAAGGAGAGCAGCTTTATTGCAAAAACCAGGCATTTTAAAGCAGTTAGGCCTTTATCTACGTATCTTTATCTATGTATCTTAAGCTACATAGCTTTAAAATATAATCAGCATAATCCAACCAACCACCATACACCAGGATGTGAGCACATAATGGTTATATAACTTGTTTTTCTATCTCTAATTCAGCTGAGTCACTTTCCCATAGTCCTTTTCTACTTAGCCAAAGTAGCAGGCCTGAGCCATGATTTTACAAGGGTAACAAGGCCCTTATTTTATAAGGTTTTACCTATATGCACCAACAAAACTCTGCTTTTCTGTTCTAGCCGTTTTGGTGTACCAAAATCATGCTGTCTGTTTAAAACCAAAGTGTTTGCTAAGCAGAGAGCACACTTGCAGAACAACCTTTTCCCTTGGACTTTTTGAGGTGATGGTAATTGTGTTTTCCCTGTTGTTGCTGCCACAGCTGGGACACTGACACTTGCATAAACGGCACGTGCATTTTGTAAGCAGAAGCTGGGAATTCTGAGGTTTGCATTCCCTTCATTTGGTCCTCTCTGCCACATCCGACTGTGTCTGGGGGAGGTTCGTGGTTCCTGGCAGGTGGCACCACGGATCCGTGGTTCTGTGTAATTCTGTGTGATTGCAATTCCCACAGGTGCCACTTCCTGGCTACATCGAGGCGTACCCGAGGCCCCGCTACCAGCACAGCTCGCCGTCGCGCCTGCCGCGGCAGTACAGCCAGCAGGGCAGCCTGCACCCCAGCCTGGAGCAGGCGCCGCTGGCCTCCGCCGCCGCCTCCCAGCAGAGCCTGGCCGACAACGACCCCCCCGACGCGCCGCTCACCAACATCTCCACGGCTGCCCTCGTCAAGGCAATAAGAGAAGAAGTGGCCAAACTGGCCAAGAAGCAAACAGATATGTTTGAGTTCCAGGTCTAGTACCCTCTGTGCACAGTGTTTGTGTCTTGCAACCTGGGGTAGCCAAGAAAGCGACTACTTTAATTTTCAGCTACGGACTTTCTGTGAATTGTGCCAAAGCGATGGCATTTTAATCTGTCTGAAAAGGCAACGCTATGAAATGACTTACAGCAGAGCAACAGGACTCTGAAGACATGAAATTCTGCTTTCCAGCTAAGGAAAAGCTGCCAGGAAACTGTTTCATACCGATGAGATCAACCATATGCAATCGTTTGTCACTTAGCTCTCGTACTATGACCCATCATCACTAAAGATGCTGCTGAACGTGTCTGCTCCACAAGAAGTTTCATTTGCAGGCCCGGAGGTAGAGCTACTGAAAATAACTTCTGCGTGCCAAAACTTTGATTCAAGAAGAAAAAAACCTGCAGAACATTGGTTTGCTGAAGGCCATGGTCGGTGTGGCCGTGGCCATGTTAATTGTTTGCTGCGAGACATTGTATAAGGGGTGCTGATTTCAGCAATGCAGAGTCATTTCAGCCTTTTCATTCCAGAGACTGTATTCAAACCAAAAGAATTCAACATGATTAAGTAATACAAATGAAAGTCCTGTAAATAGCTCCGAATCTCTTCATCCTACTAACAGTACAAAGACGTGAAAGAGGAGAGGACTGTGAAGAAGGTGAGTGACATTTCAATAATTGGTGGCTACCTTGTCCCTCAGTGCCACTGATGAGTTATGGAGGAGAGTTTCTTTCAGCGTGAGAGAATACAGTGCATGAAGAGCCAACAAAGGATATTGGTGCTAAAAGCTTCCAAGAGAGAGAAGGTTATTCATATTTGCTCTATAGTCAGGCTTTTCACTCTGAATGCATGTGAAGCTGGTAAACCTGAGACGTTTAAATCCTTCCAACCTGGAAAAATGAATATGCCTGCTTGGACAAGAGAACCTCTGTTCAACACAGTGCTTTTTTCTCTTTCTTTAACAATGCTATCTACTAAAGTGATGCCAGAAAGTGCTACCTGAAGCTGCAGTTGATTTTGATTACGCTGGCACGGTGAATGCGCACCCAGGAAGTTCTGAATGTAGAGGACCTAATTACTATATTAACTTGTAAATAAGTTAACAGTTACATGGATTAACAAAAATACTAATGTTCCGTGAAAAAACGAGCATTGCCAGAAATGATGTTGACTTTATATTGTGCAAGATAAAGGTCACTGATTGTTACACTGCGTTGTGGTAGGAGTCCAATCCCAAAAGAAAATCAAACCAGTTGGATGGGACAGTAGTTAATACTTTGCAGGTGTACAAACTAGTTGGAGATCATGAACAATTGTTTTCAGTTCCTTCAGCAATTAGCTTCAGGAACTGAAGTTGTTGCAAAATTTGTTGTGTTGGGCGTGTTTGATGTCAACTGGGGTTAAAGGTAATGTCCTTCATTTCAGTAGGTTATTTTGTTATCCTCAATTACTATTTTGTCTGATCATTTCATTTCCCTGAGTTTCTTTGGTCTTAACTGATGTGAGAAAGGGAACTTGGTTTAGCTTTTTGGCCATCAGTAAATTGAGAGAAGGATAGAGAAGACTAAAATAGAGGATAGAAGAAGAAATTGATGAAGCACAAGCTTTTAAAGCAGAGCTATTTTTCCCCCTAATTATTATATTATAAACCCTGACTGAGACTGTGATGCATAATTGTCCTAGAATATACAGACATCTTCTGCTCCAATACCTTGAATATTGCAAAAACGTTTGGAATGCTAGTTAATCTTTCAATAAACGTGAAATTTCATTTTTATTATTTAAAATCAGATATAAATAAAATGTATTTTTGTAATTTCTATGTATATATGTGCTGTATATTTATATAAGTGACTAGTCTGCTATAGTCAGAAAATTTCCATAAACTTAGTGGAAAAAGAAAAAAAAAGAAAGAAAGAAAAAAAAAAAAACCCTGGTAATTTTAATGATCAATATAAACATGCTATGTCTGGAGTACACAAATATACATTTGGGTGACTTGGATACTAAACAACCAAAGAAACTCAGTCTTTCATATAAATACAAATCTAGTAAAGGCTGATTGCTGTCTCAGTTACCTGTCAGCCAGATAATACTGATCTTAGTGTAATACAACACAGCCAAATTGGGTTAAATTCATAGCTGGCTAAGAGCATCACACTTTAGAATAACACCTGAAAAACACTGGGACACACTCAGTGTGCCACTAAAAGACTTGCTCTGGTTGGCTTCAGTGGGAATTTCACCCACTGAGAGCAAAGCTGAGTTTCTCTATTGGGCTTTGTCTATAAAAGCAAATTTCAGTAAATGCCCTTGAGTAAAATTCTGCTTGTTTTTCAGTCATTTGGATCACTGTAACATGAGTGCAGTGAGCAGGAAGAGCAGCTGACTTTTATTTAGCCTAAGCTGGTTCACAGCTGGCTTGACCTAACCTGGGAAGCAAAACCTACGCTCAGGTTTTGAATGATTCTTCTATGTAGCCCAGTGAAAATTTTGCAAGTAAATGGGCCCTTCTAAGCAATGGGAGTGAAATGTGCAGGGTAATAAATTTCTCTATCTTAGACTCCAGTTTTGCAGAGTTATCCTGAGGCTGAAATTACGGAAGCAGCTGTGATCCTGTGGATGGACACGCTGGAGCCATAGAGCTGAGAAGGGCAATGTATTCCCAAAAAAGTCACAGGAAGCAGGACATTCCAGTTCTAAACAGCATCTTTTGGACATTTAGCTCTGTTAGTAAGTCTGTTCCCATTCTTAAATTTTAGCAATTTAATAGTTCTGTTGAAAAATGTGTGAGGGTAAAGTCTCATATATCTTACACAGTGAATCTTATATCTTGCCATACTGAAAACTAAAAATTTTGGAAAATACAGACACATCCAGGGTTGGGATGTCTGTTAAAACAGAAAAACCCCAAACTAAAGCATTTAAATAGCCTTCTAGAAAGAAAAAAAGCATTTCAGTAAAGTTAAACAAAGTACTCTTCATACTTCTGAAGAAGACCTGTTCGAGTTTGAAAATTAATTTAGTTTGGTATTATTATGGATGATGTGCAGTCTATTGAATATTTCCTGAACCATCACTCTGAAACCATTGTGGTGCACTTTATTCAGAAAACCATCTTACATTCTTCATTCATGATGCCTTTTTATCCTGTTTGTAATATGTTTCTGTATTTTTTTTTAAGTATAAAGTAAGATTCTATCAAGACAGTAAGGACATTCCTGGGAAAGAAAAATCATGCTGTAATATTTATACTGTCTGAGCACAAAGCAATGATAAAGTGAAAATATAGTGTACAAATAATTTGTAATATAATAAACATTTTGTATGGTTACAATTACAGTATAGTTTTTCAATACTGATTTCAAAGAGGGAATATTCGTGTTCAAAGTTATGACCTCGTCCAGATATATCCATGACATTTTTACTGAGAAAAAATAAGTAATTTAGCTTTTTCTACTCAATGCCCCAATTTTCTTTAAAGATATGTTAAATGTTTAAGCAAAATTACAGTTTTTGTGTGCACAAAATGTCGATGTTCTGACCACTGTTTTTCTTCAGACTGGTAAATCATCAGCTGCAAATGAAACAACATAAAATTCCTTCTTCATATGTGTGTACTGACCACTTTCAGCTGGAAAACTACATGTGACATTTATTAGCATCAGTAGAACAGTAACTTTAAAAGGATAAGAGGGAACTTGTTGGCAGTCATTTCTTGACTTGTTGGCAGTCATTTCTTGACATATTATCTGGATTTGAGAGAAGCTCTAGCACTCAGTCTAGAAATATGAGTAATATTTGTATGTCATAATATTACGGGTAGAACTTGATAGAAGTGCATGCAATCCCTGTATATAGAAATGAGGGTGTTATCTTAAGCAGTGTTCATTTCTTTTTCAGACTCTCTTTGAGAAGATGAGACACATAAGAAGTATAAGATAAAAATGAGAGGCAGGTAGAAAAAGCAACATTGGGTTGTGTGGCAGAAATATTTTGTTTCAGGGCTGATATATACCAAGCTGACCACAGTTTCCACTACATTTCAGGATGTCTGGATGTTAGTGAATTAATCACATTTTAATGCATGTTTTTTTAGCCCTGCATTGCCCATATAAGAGCTGACTGCTAGATTCTATTAGTCTGAGGGATCTTCAAAGCAGCAAGTTTTCTGAGCTCACAGAAGTCACTTCATTTTGCTGCCCCTGTTCATCCTGTGCACGACCCAGCAGCTCCAAACTCTGTGTCCAACCAGTCACTGTCCTGGGCTTGCATTTCTTATACATTAACAAATCTCAGTGGCTTCCCAGCCCCCAGTGACACAAAATGGCAGAGGGAGAGGGATCTTGCATGTCACTCATACCTACCTGAAAATGGTTGTGTTTGGCAGCTATCCCTTCATGGGTTAATTTTTAACTCCAGGACTGAGCAACAGATTTCTTTTTTGTTTCTCAAAATAATTCAAAAGTTTGGGTTTTGTTTTGGGGTTTTTTTTTTTCATTTTAAGGAGGAGAGTACTCTTTGAGAATGCTTTCTTTGAACTTTTGCCTCTCTCTCATGAATAAATAATGCAAAACTCAACTTGTGGAAGTGAGATTTATATAGGTCAGTAAATTAATTGCATACTGACTTGCTTTTTAAAAATCTTTCAAGATGGCCAAGTCACAAAGGCAAAGCTGGTCAATACTGCAGAATCTCTACTGAGAATAACTGCATTGCACAAGGTGGTTTAGGTCCTGATGTTAAAAATAGTTGAAATGCCCCCAAATCATATAATATTTCATGGTTTTGAAATCACCTTTAGACCATATGAGTATTGTATCATATTCATATATATGTGTGTGTGTGTGTGTGTCAAAAAATATTTTTTCAAAACTGGCTCTATTTGTCCATCAGTTTGTCCCCATTCATTTCAGGTTCCTTAAGGGGTACAGAGGCAGTCATGAAGAGATAAATCTCAGAGTTGTTCTGTTATGAAGGTCGTGAAAGGTGAGAAATGGGCTTTAAAGAGTTAGATGGTCAAATGTGTAGTAGATGTCTTGAAAATAATTACAAGTATCATGAAGAGGTGTTTCAAGAATGTGATTTTTTTTTTTTTTGCATTTGTTAAAAATAATTCCTGTTTTAAGAAGTGCCTGACTTCATGAATTTTCCACACTCGATTCATACCCAAGGAACAGGCTGAAACTATATTGCATTCTGTAAATAATTTTGTGACTTTATAAACGCACATTTACCTACTGGGCAATAATGGGTGCAAAGGATTGTAAATCACAAAGAAAGGTGATTCCATTGAGTACAATATTCAGAGAGCAGGTGAATTTCTCTTCCAAAGTATTCCCTCTTCACTGGAGCTCAGTGCATTTCTTTGCTGTGTAAAGCAGTGTCTAAACACCATAACAAACACTGGCATTAGTTAAGGTCTTGTGTATCTGGCAAGGAGATCTGGATGTAAGTAAACTTGAAGTTTATTCTTTATCCCTGTCTTTATCTAATACTCTCCACACTGCAATAAGGGAAAAAAATCCCCAAACACTTTATCCTACACCAAACAAATTTTCATATTTCTTTCTGTGACAAAGAGACTGGGAAGACTTTTTCATTTCATCTTGGTGTTGACTTCTGTAAGCTGTATTCAAGGTCATACTTGATAGAAAAAAATGAGAGCAAAGCCAAAAATTTCGGAAAATATGAGCCATCTTGCCGAGGCTGAAATTTTGAACAGAAACAGCTCAGGCACAACAAAAGGGTCAGTTCTGGACAGTTCTTTTGGTCTTATTAGAAAAAGCTTGTTTGTCCAGCACTGATGTTCCTATGCTTTTTGACTTTTTATTTTCATTTCATGTCTTTCCCACCACTGCTGTGCATCCTGAATTTGAGTTTTACATTGTGTACACAAAGAAGTGCACTCTTTACTTTGCTGATAGGCTGCTGGTGTGACAAATGTAGTAACCAACACGACAGGATTTTTAAATAGCCCTGGCACTGCATGGCTTCAGCCCACGTTGTGCTTTGTGTGTTCTCCTATTTGTGTTAAGGCAAAACACAGCTGTAGGTAACATTTTCCACTGAAGTTACTGGCAGAACACCTGCTCCCTTCAAGGAGAAGAGGACTGAGCCAGTAACCCCCCAGTAAATTAGCCATCACAAGTGTCTTAAAGCTGTGCCAAGACAGGAAGGATGTTGCCTGGTTATGAGTGGCTGGAAATGGGGAGATCAAAGTTCAGTTTGCTCTTCAGGATTTTGGGTTGGTCCAAAATGTGGCTGTGCCTCAGTGTCCCATCTGTTGGGCAGGGTGAAGGGACTGCCTCTCCTCACTGCCCTGCTGGAACATTGGAACCCTGGCCCGCAGTGGTCACTTTAGTCAGAAGGACTATTTATTACTTCATGGAGCTTTGGTAATTGTTCAGGACTATAACTTACCTGTTCCTATGTTAGCATTTAAATAGATGTGAATTTACAAGGATAAAACCACATCTTGATAATATTTCAGTATGTTCCAGGAAGCCTTTCCAATAACAGCCTCTACACTTTTTTACAGAGATTTACAGAATTTATATCAATAAATTGTCTCACTTCCCAGGCAACAGGTCTCACTTTCCAAGGAAATGAACTTTTCTTACATCTTTAAATTATGGAAAGGACTAAGCTCTGCATGATTACAAATACCCATGTTATCTTTGGTGTTCACAGCTTGATTCAACTGAATTGTATCGGCTGTGTCTGTGAAACATGCTCAAAATTTATGAGTGTTTCAGCTGTAAGTAGGAAAATTAATTTTCTGAAGCTGCAAAATTGAGAGCAAATTTAAAGCTGAGACTAGGGATTAAATCGAGAGACTAAGAAAATAAATAATTAAAATTTTATACTATGCAATCAGAAGGAAAATCTCCAAGAACTGGTATGTAAAATTACATGCTGATGGTAGAATTTTACATATGACTGAAAAGGAGGCATTTAAAATGTTCTGAGTCATTACCAAATTACTGTGTTTTTACTCTGAGCCATAGGGTGATTCTAGAAATAAAGCTTACGACTGCATAGAATAGCTCCTTTCATGTTAGTGGCTATAGCTTAGCTGAAGTTGTACATGTGTTTTCCTTGGCAGTTTTGCACATGAAATAAAGTATGTCTTAAAATCTGTGTCACTACTTATTGGTTGTTCCTGCCATGTTCTCTTCTTTAGATACAGTTTTTGTGGTTTTTAATATCATTTATTAAAAGGCCTAAGTTTTGTGCTGTCAGTCTGAAGTAAGAGGAATACGCAGCTATGATCTTTTGACAGGACTGCTTTTGTGTAATTTGTGATGCAAGACATTTGGAATAAAAAGTTCCTTTTACTACTACTTTGTAGTTTCAGAGGAGAAAAGAGGCAGGAAAGGATCTTCCAAAAATAGAGGATAAATTAACTTCCTAGTGTACATATCATTACTAAGGTTCTAGACAGATGGCCTAGTTAAGATACAATGTTTTAAATGCATATATGTATTTATATATTTTATATACATGCTGTGACTGTGAGTACTAAAATTGCTTCCAGGGGTCATTCTGGTTTTTCTCAAGACACACCAAAATCTGAGCCTATTTCACAAATGTGTGATTTTAAGTGTGTAACACAGAGCAACTGACTCGTGTCAGTGATAATTATATGTTTCCTTGGAAAAGACAAATGCACCACTTATGGAATGCTTCCTGATGGACAACTCCTTGATTCAATATCTAGATCTAGTCAGTGACTTAAAAAAACTCCTGCCAAACAAACAAAAGAGGATAAGTTTCCCAGAGTTAAGTGCTGCTTAATTTCCCTACTTCATGTTGAGATTTTCAGGGCAGGTGAATCTAAAATGCAGCATACACTGCTGAAAATGGAAAAATCATTTTGTGATAGCTCCCTGCTTTTGGATTTCCTTTGTAATCCTTCCCTGAGCTAATTAAGGCAGCTTGACTTGAAGATGAATTTAAATTCTAATGATCCATTGTAATAAGGCTTGAATATCTATTTGGAGAATTTTAATGTGGCAAACTCCAACAGAGCAGCCTGAAATTTAATGGACCTAACTGTTTGGTATAAAATCATTTAAAGTTGAAATGCATTCTGGTTTTTGAATAGCTTTGTATCTATTTTTTCCCATCATAAAGCAGCCAAGGGCATTTGAGGTTTCAGAAGTGAGAGCTGAGGGCACTCCTTGGGGAGCACCTGGGTGTCACTGCAGGTGCAGACATGGCTCTTGCTCTGCTCAGCCCTCAGACTGGCTGTGAAGGTGTGACACTCTGCTTTTTGAGAAGCTTCCTTCGTTCAGAATTGGAAATGGGAGCAACCTGCTGATGTTTTGAGATCTCTGCCTATGAATCAAATTTGTAGCCTAAGATTTCTTTCTTGAATGCAAAGGGATAGATTTGTTGAGTCGCAAGGCAGCTACATGAAAGAGATCTGAACTGTGCCAGCATCTAAATGTCAGGTTTAGCCTGCCTTGAGCAATCTAAGAGAACAGAAACAATTTAAAAAATGAATGACACATTCTTTGTGAATAAAAGAAAATGCAGTAAGAATGCTGTTCTATTTTGTCTAATACATACCTTAATTTTTACAAAAAAAGTGACAGATCAGCTTTCAGATGAAACCATAAGCCCTCAGAGGGGAGCAAATTACTGGATTTAACAAGGTCAGGTGGAAACAGAGCAGAAAAGTAAAGGTAAATAAAATATTCAGGGGCAAATGAAAATCAGCATATGTGCCATTATGTATTAATACCCTGTTTTTTTCTAGAGAAAGGGTTTTGACCAAAGCATTCTGAGGTGTGCTGTGTGTGACCCTGGACAAAGGAAACCATTCTGCTAAATGCCATGATTCAGATGATTTTTTCAGTAGATGTGTGTCCCCAGGCAACTCTAAGTGAGATTACATTTTATCTGATGTTATTCCTTGTGATATCACCCAGCAATTAAAAATCAAGTGTTGTTTCAACATAAAGGCCATATGAAAAACAGAACAACACATGGAAAATATTTAAACTGTGTGCCATGAAAAGCAGCTCTGTTTACACCAGAAACCTTGAGTGAATAATGGCTGATGAGAGCTGGATGTAAAGGGAAAGACTTGGTAAAAGCTGAGAAGCAATTGTTAGGAAGCAGCAATTCCATGTAATGGAAACCTTTGTAGGTCCTTGCAATAACCTTGGAAAATTTAGGGTGGTTTAGGAGCAAAATTGGTCTGGAGATTGGGAAAATGAAGGTAGTTCCTCTACTGCCTAACTTGACTTTAAAGTTTTCACTTCTGCACAAAGCCTTTGAAGGCCTCTGTGCACTGACCCTTTTTATCCTATCCAAATTTGTTTTCTGGTATTTCGTTTGGGCACCAACACAATTCTCAAAATTTCTGTTTAACCATTCACATTTTCACAGCAATTAACCATTTCTGGTTTAGCCTCAAAACTAGCTTTGAGAGATGTTTTGTCCTCTTTCTGCAGAGGGAGCAGTGAAACACTGCAGCCCAAATCTCCAAAGTGTTTTGGTGTTCATTTGTAATCACATTAAAATGTGACTGCTATAGACTGATGATTGTCAAATGGGAGCTATAAACCAGATTTTTTTAAAAAAATATAAACTCTGTGTAGAGTAGATCAAAATCTGGCTGGAAAGATTGAGGCAGTATAAGGATGAATGCTGCAATAAGCAGTAAGAGGAAATAAAATTTTGATATCGTATTAAAATATTTCACAGCCAAGCAACTTGAACACAGTTTAAAAAACAGAGCTTAAAATATTACTCTTAAAAATAAAGCTGTTTGCCAAAATATTGCAGCTTCAGGGTTGGTAACTTTCATGTTACCATGGTTATTTCATGCTGCCACCTACTGCTCTGGAAAAGGAATAGGAAAAAGCAATTGGTACATTTTATCAGTGTGATGACTGATAAACTGAGCCTTTCTACTACTTTGTGGACTTATTCTCCATGCCCTGTCTGGCATTACCTTTTGAATGCTAAATGCTCTCCACATCTTCAATCTGCTATCCCTGCCTCTGTCCATTTTTCCTCATGAAAGGAGCTGCCTTCCAAACATAAGGATGTTGTCACTTCAAAAACTGCCACGGACTTTAGCCTAAGCAGTGTTATTCTTAAAATAACAGTAAAATGCTAGTTGACAGTAAATGTCACATGACTACTCTGTTAAAAAACAACTCAGGCCACAACTTCTGTAATTTTGTGGTAAGCTAAAGACAATAAAGGAATACACTGTGGTTGAAACAAAGACTACTATGCTAACATGAAAGTAATTTTTTGGAGCTGGTTTAGAGGCTTAGGACTTTTGGCCATACCTATTTGCTCAAAATTGCACTTAATATACTTAGAACTAAAACAAAACAAAACCCAACCATATTTTATGTTGCCATTTCTGTGTTTCTCAGGTACAAATATCAACTGCTGGGAATGCTGACAACAGCAGTGTTTGTTTCTCAGTGTTTTAAAAGAAAATATTATTACTATTATTATTTATTATTATTATTATTATTTTTATTACTACTACCGTTATTAAATATTATTGTTATATACTTCCCGCATAAAGTAATTTGAGAAAAAAAAACCTTTAAAATATGCAGTAGTGTTATCAGTAACTACTACCAGACAAAAGAAGTCAACAATATGCTATATTTTTAATTTGACAGGAGAACAGCATAGAGTGACTAGAAATGCAATATTGAAGACCCATTAAAACACTCTATAGTGATACAGTGGCAGAATATCCAGCTGAAATAATCCTCAATATGTTGGTGGCCATTATTTCAGGTTCTGCATTGCTTTCATGCTCTGTATCTTCTTTTCTTCCACTGCCTTCAGAATTTTATCTAAACAGGAATGAAACATAATTTGTCGTTAATGGTGTCATTAATAATTTACAATACTTTTAAGTAAATCAAATAATGTATTAAGCAAACTAATAATGCCTTGGCTAGCAAATATCTGAAAACTAGAGTTTCTCAAAATAATAGATATTAAAAATGGAAAGAGGTGTGTATTGCTATAATAGGGGGGAAAATACATGCAAACTACCAATCAGAATTTCCTTTGAGATCTTCCTATGAATGTATATATCTGATGGACATTTTTCCTGTGTTCTTGTGACCTTTGCACTGTTGAAAGTTTCCTGACTGGCAGCCTGGGGCCTTGCAGGAAATAAGGAGCATCATATCCTTACAGCTGTTGGCCTCACCACTGGACCTCTAAGTACCATCATAATCATATTTTATTCCCTACCTTTTCTTCATGGCCCGCAGGTTGTAAAATTAAATTGCCAAGCTCTTTTATAATTTAACTGGAGGCTTTTTGGTTGTTTCTTTCGGGGTGGGTTGTTTGGGTATTTTTGGGGGGCGGGTGTGTTTTAGTTTGGGGAGTTTTTTTTATGCCTCCGACTATCTGTGGCCTTTATTTTACATCAAAGCTTATGTACAGCCGCAGGGGCTCGCTATTAACCGATACATTCTGCACGTAAAAACTCCCTTTCGCAGACGGATGCCTGCGTTGGGGTTTTTGACACTTAATTACTTCGGGGGTTTTACTCTGTGCAGCAGTGACCACACCCGTAGTTCTTGTGACTCCCCTATGCGTGCCCTCAGCCGGCTCCCCGTGAGCAGTGACCGGGGTGGCTGACCGGGGACAGAGCCTTTTCTCCCTACGCCCCGTGCTCCGCACGCACCTGCGCTGCCCCTGCAGTGTCCCCGGGCTGGCTCTACGGCGCTGCGGGGCGGAGACACCCAAAACCCGCCCCACGCGCATCCCTCTTTAGGGGTCACTGCCGGGGGGAGCCTCCGCGCCCGCGGCCGGGCTGTGCGGGGCGGTGGCGGTGCCGTGTGCCCGCACCTCCGCCCCGCTCAGCGCTGGGGCGGGCAGCGCGGGCGGCTCCGCGGCGGGACCCGCACGCACACTGCCTGGCGTCGAAGCCGTCGCCGATGAGTGCCGCCAGCTCCAGCTCCTTAAGGCGGATGCCCAGCTCGCACATCTCCTCCTGAAGCTGTAGCTGGGCCAGTTCTGGGGGCCGCCGCGCCACATCCGCGGCCCGCGGCGCGCCCGGCGGGCAGCAGAGGCGCGGCGGCTCCGGCACCACGGCAGCGGGCAGCGCGGCGTAGCGAGGCGGTCCGGCCGCCGCCGGCAGCGGCTGCCACGGCCAGCACAGCGCTGCCAGCGGGGCCCAGGCACCGCCGGCCGGCCGCGGCACGGGCTCGGTGCCGTGGAAGTGCGGGAAATACAGCGGCGGCCACGACGGGCGTTGCACGGTCATGGCGCAGGGTCAGCGCGGCCGCTGCCGGCCGTTATCCCCGCGGCGCCCGGCACCGCCCGCCCAGACCGGCGGTTGTCCCCGAGGGGTCCCGGGACAGCCCCCGTGGATGTCCCCGAGGGGTCCCGGGACAGCCCCCGCCGTTGTCCCCGAGGGGTCCCGGGACAGCCCCCGCCGTTGTCCCCGAGGGGTCCCGGGACAGCCCCCGCCGTGGTCCCCGAGGGGTCCCGGGACAGCCCCCGCCGTTGTCCCCGAGGGGTCCCGGGACAGCCCCCGCCGTTGTCCCCGAGGGGTCCCGGGACAGCCCCCGCCGTTGTCCCCGAGGGGTCCCGGGACAGCCCCCGCCGTTGGTCCCGGGACAGTCCCCGTGGTGTCTCCGCGGCGCCCTGGCCGCGGGAGCCGCCCGGGCTGGGCTCGGCACTCTCCTCTCCGGCCGAGGGCTGCCCCGTTCCTTTCCCTCCCTTGTTCCTCCGCTCCCCGACCTCTCCCCAGCGTCTTCCCAGTTTTCCTGTGGGACTGCAGGTGTTTCACCCTGCGGGCAGTTTTATTTCTGGGCCGGGAACGTGGGGTTTGAAAGGGTGTGCCAGGCTCTGGAAGTAGCATTGGTTAAAAGAAGTGAGGAAGGCGCTGTCATAAAAGTCTTAACTTTTAGAGGTTTATCTTCAGGCTGTATGTGAAATAAGCCAGGTACTGACGATGGAAGGATGTTGGTGGTGAAATGAGGGAAAAATTCATCTTCAGGTGGTTGTTCATGGATAGCTGGTGCTCTGCACATCTGGTGTTCAGGATTATGAGGTTGTAGGGATTTTGGTGGATGAGGATAGGTGTTCCCCTACTCCCCAGAATTTTCCATTTTGTTTGTTTGTATTGGAGGATTAGACCTGTCATTAATACTGGTTGGTGGCTATTTCTTTAGCCTTTCTTCTTTCCATTAAATATAACACCCCTCCTCCAGCCCTAGGTGCAAGGGAGGGCATTGCTGATTGCCTCTGTGGAGCTCAGAACAGGCCAAAAAGACCCTCCCGGGCTTCCAACAGGAGGACTCGGGATGGATTTAAGGTGATCTGAGGTATTCTGGACAACTATAGTTAGAGAGGTGCTGTTGATAAAGGATTGGTGAATGCAGGGGCTGTGGAGGTTAGTCAGGATCACTAAATTCGCTTAAAGCAAGGTGAAAATCCCACTGCACTTCTAATGCAGCCTTGAGCAGACTTCAGCTCCCCTAAGGGACTGCTGTGTGCTCTGGAGTAAATTCTATTCCTCAAACCTTCCCTTGAATGAAAAGATTTGCTAGAAGCAGAACTTCTGTGTACTTTTAACTGCAGTGTTCTGTGTGCTGTGAACCAATGCTGATGTGAATGTTTTGAAACTTGGCAGATCTACAGATGCCAGCTGTCACCAGAGTGACAGTCGGAGCCCTGAAAAGTGGTGGGGACAGAAAAATAGTGGCAGGAGTCACTCAGTATTTTATTTTAATGTGCACTCTTAAAGGAGTGTGCTCTGGGTTACTGCATGTTGTGTTACATGCAGTGTGCTTGGGTAATTAAAATTCCAGTGCCAGTGCAATCCCGGTACAGGTTGCATGTTTGTAAATGGAACACACATATTTGAAACAAACTCTGATCAGATGAGAAGTCTGATAACAAGATTCTCTCTGGGCAGCCTGTTCCAGTACTCAGTCACCTGCACAGTAAAGAAGTTTTTCCTCATGTTCAGGGGCAGGATCACTCCCTGTCCTGCTGGCAATGCTCTCCCTAGTGAACCCCAGGATACCATTGGCCTTCTTGGCCATAAGGGAGCTGCTGGCTCATGGACAGTTTTTTGTCCATGAGGACAAAAAGCTCTGCTTTTAGCAGAGATGTGTTTGCCTTATTTGAAGTCAGTTTGCAGCCACACACCTGCCTTCAGCTTTGGCATTGAGAATCTGTTACCAAAACTGGGAACACTTAATCCTGGGTTCTGCATATAGGCAGGCTGACCATGAATAACACAAAGGGCAGGGTTTGGAGACAAAAGATCCCTGTGTGTGTTTTTTGGCCAGTAGTTGCAGTGGGGCCAATAGCTACACAGATGTGATCCGGCAGAGGGAGGCAAACACACACTTGTTGGTGTGTCACAGTTTGTCACATTCAGTGTTCATCTCCGTGTGTTTGAGAGCTGATATTTGAAGTGCTTATGGGAGTGTTTGTTTCGGAGAAGCAAATATTTTACTTATCTAGCCAGCAAAGTCTGTAGTGACAGTATTCCCCCCACTACTCTAAATACCAACATAACAGCTCTTTGAAAGACTTTGTTAGGAGTAGTGAAGTGAAATTATGAAGTCTGAGGGCAGCTAAAATATTCTCATATTATTGGCAGTAGTAGTTAGACTGCAGTGTTAATGAAAATAGCTACTGATACTCAGAAGGGTTGAGTGTATGTGTGTGTGTGAATTTGTGTTTTCACACAGGTTGCTGTATCTGTAAAAGCCACAAAAGCTGCAACTCTTCCCCGTTTATGATAAATTTTGATGCCAATTTAAAAAGCCCTCGGATTTTCATCACTGATGTATCATAAAAAGTTATAGCAAAAGGTTGGATTTAATATCTAATGTGTTATTTAAAATGTATACTAAGAAATCACATTGTTGCACTCAGTTGAGAATTGTGTTGGCGTTCGAGCATGGATATTCTGCCATCTCTTCCTTTTAGTTTAACTTTTTTTAGTTTAGTTGTCTTTTTTTCCTGCCCTTTTTAGTTGATTTCATTATACTGGTGTTCCTGGTTGATCCAATAAAGTATCTTACATCGACTTCTCACTTTCAGCTCCCAAATTCCCTGACACTTTCGCCTGTCATTCAGATTCACCAGCAAAAACTGCTGTATTTCCTCCTTTCTAGGGGAAGAGCTTCTAAAAATCTCGACAGAGGCTGCTGAGCTGTACTCCCAAAGCCTGTGTTTGTAGGCAGGGAGCTGGGACCCTCCTGCTCCTTGTGCTTGTTGTTTTCTCTCGTTTGTGGCATTTGTGGTGCTGTTTCTCAGGGAGAAGCAGAAGAGCCCCACTCTGTTTTTGAACCATTGTCCTGCCTCTCATTTGTCCCTTGTTTCTGTTTGAAATGGTGTTGGTGCTCTTTGACCTGATCCCTGTTTAGACATGTGACCTCTACCACAGTGTATAACAGAAATGGCAATAATTTTATTAATTATTAATGATTTGTGACAAATAGTAATTTTATTTGCTATTAATAACATGTAATTCTTTTTTCCTGAGTTCGTCCTGGTTTCAGTTTATAACCTATGGGATTTCTGAGTGGAATTGGTTCCAGAAGGATGCCACTCCTTCCCCTGATGTGTGTCTGGCCTGCCACATGTGTCATGTTACAGTAATGCAAACCAAGATCAAGTGGGCTATTTATAAAGTCTCAGAGCACTATGCCAGCAAACTTAAAATTAACAGAGAGCAACTAATTAACAATTATACAACTTGAAAGAAGTGCTAATTAAAAAGTTTTTAAGAGATGAATTTTCAATTGAAATACAAAATTAACCAGAGACTTAGTGCCTGAAATAGAAATTTGGGCTGATTAACAGAAATGCAAAAAAAGCTCTGGCTGTGTAAGAAATGAATTTTTAATTTTCTCTTCAGGTAAGCCTGTGCCATGTTTAGGATCTGAAGAAGATGAGCTGTTTTGGTTAGAAGGTATAAATCAAACTATTTTTTCAGTGTTGCTGTTTCAGTCTTACAGTGTTTATGGTGTGTTCAATCACAAAAACTGGAGATTTTGGCAGAGGAGCCATGACTCTGCCTGCCTCTGATGATTTATGTGCCACTGAGTTCAAAATGCCTGCCTTATTTGAAGAACACAATAGGAGGTAAGAAACAAGAAGTTTTCTGGGAGACAGGAGTTGCTTAAAGGCATTCAAGTCTGGTAACTGGGGAACCTTTTTACATTTTGAGGTTTTTCTCCTCTTTGCTATTATGTCCTGTTCTGTGCAGTGTTGGGAATGGGAATCTGGTGGCTTCAGGAGTGATTTAGGTGTTACATTTTTACCAGACAAAGTGGAGTAGGGTGCATAAATGGAATAAAAGCAGCACTGAAAACTGATCTGCCTGCAGGCTCTCTGAAAATTTCTCTTGAAATTCCCTGGGTTTATGCATTTTATTTTCTGCCTGAGTATGTGCAGGGTGATGGAGAAGAAATGAGATTATTTTGGTAGAGCAGAGCAATGTCTGCATGTTACTTGAGCAGGTAAATACTTTGATTAGCATCTGAGTTAACGATGGGTGCTATTTCTTTAAACATGAATCTTTGTAAAACCCTGATGGTTCTCTCCAAATATATCTCTAGGATGACCTCGTTTCTGAAATGTAATTTTTCATAGTCTGTCCTTTTCTGGAGACTACATTGTTTTAGTTGTGTACTTGGCAATTTAAAGGAAATAATGAGACCTCCTGTGAAATGAGAAAGCTGAATTCCACTGGGCTTTGGACAAGAGATCTGGGTTCAGTGCTGCTGGAATGAGTCATCTCAGCAGGTGAGGTTGCTCAAAAAAGGCACAGTTCACCACATAAAAAATTAAAGTGATCCCAATCCATGCCAGCTTTGAAATAATAGAGCTCATGAATAGAGCTGGAGGCAGACTCACATCTTGCTCCTGGCTGTTATTATGCCACTTTCCCAACCCCTTCTGAAATTCCTAAGGTAGAACCATTTAATCTTGGCTCAGTAAGCGCTGCTGGCGTTGACAATAATAAAGTTTGCTTGGCAGTATTCAAATGGGTTGCATATTTTGTTTTTTCCTGTTTTGAACTGAAGGATGTTGGGAGAGAATCTACGTGCCAGCCAAATATTTTTCTTTGTGTGCTGGGAATTGACAGCGCTATAAATCTGTGCATTTTCACATGATGGTGTGATCTACAGGCCTCAGAATTCATTTGGGAGGCTTGATGCCTCTAATAGTTAAATGGATTTTGCAGTGAATATGCATATACTCATAATTTAATTCAAATAGGCATTAACAAAAAAGCCTTTTCATGGATCTGTAAGATTTGTTTAATAGTTTACACTATAATTAGGGACTAAGCATTGTGCTAAAAGCTTACCACATCTTTAAGGGTCAGCGTTGTGTAATGTTTTTTTCAGAACTGTGTGAGAATTACTGGCATGTAAAGTGAGGTTTTTTTGCACACTTTGCAATAGTTTCTGTAAAAGATAGTTTATCCTGGTTGTGCTCAGGATTAGAAGTGCTGCAGTTTGGAGATGTAGATGGTTTCTAATTATAGGAGCAGTGGAATGTGAGTGGTCTCTGATTCACTGGTGAGTCCCTTCAGAGCTGCTGCCCATCCTATCAAGGAATATGAAATCCTATCAGCAAGTGCAATCCTTGCTACTTACATTAACTAAGAATAATGGAGCCTGCCTTGTGCCAAACATAAAAGCACAGTGATTGCAGTTGAAACTCTATTATAATGGCACAAGGAGTTTCATTAGGAGTCATTTTCATCACATGGTGTGGCTGATTCAGAGCAGAAATGTCATTCCAGTATTTCAGTGCGATGTGCCTGTGCTCACTCTTACTGGTGCCATGCACTGATGAACAGAAATTATGAGAAAAGCAGCATTTTCCTTGAAGCCTATTAAGGCTGCTTTATTAAAGTGTCCAAACAAGATGTGTAAGTTCATAAACAGGAAAAGCAACTGGTGTCTGTTGACTGGTTGTTTTAGTTTCCTCTATCATTAGCTTAATTTTGCTTGAAATATATTCTCCCTGAAGCATTAGTATTTCTAGGGCTTTTTACTGTTTAGGCAGGTGTGTTACCATAAATTTTCTGCTGCCTCTTGGAAAATTGTTTTCTTATCACTGCAATTGACTCATTTGAACAACAATTCAATGCCCTGATACAATGAAAGATGAGTTTTCAATTAATCCTGAGCAACCTCTGCTGTTTTCTTACTTTCAGTACTAAATTATAGCAAAACTGTGAACAGGTCATCTAATTTAGGCACATGTTTTGGGGTAGAGGGAGGGAAAATACAGTGAAGACTTGCTGGCTATTGCCACACACTCACAAAAATATTAAAGGAGGCAATTGTCTGTGAAAATGAGGGAGAAATAAGAGCAGGGAGGGCACAAGGAAAACCTTGTGAGTAGGTGTCCTCTCAGGAGCATAAGGTGCACCTCTACAGTGCTGCTCTCTAAAAATCAGGAATTGTGTGCAATCTGGTGTATTCCAAAGAAAAATGGAAAGTCTGGTCGTGAGAGTTTTCCTAAGGCTCAGTCCTGGGGAGGGAGCAGCAGCTGTTGCTTGTGGATGCCATCTCCCACCTTGCAGGGGATGGTGAAACAATGCACTCCTCCCTGAGCAGGGCTGAAAGGCATTGCTTAATAATCAGGAAAAGAAGGCTGGAAAATTTAAAAAGTGGGTGGAATCCAGTGTGAGGCAGCTGCATCAGCAGCCTTGCCCTGGCAGTGTGTTGTTTAGTGCCTCACTGTTTATTTGCAATGTCCTGCTGGACACCTGTGGCACATTTTCCTCCTTGGCTCTTGATAAAGGTCAAGATATGAATATTAAGCCACAGGCCAAATCAAACCAAGCTAACAAGGCTGTGGCTAAGTCCCACTTTAAGACATTGGCTAAGGAGGCTTTTTCCTTTATAGCTCACATGAAAGTTGTCTAAAAATAATCTTTGTCCTGATTGTAGTGAAATAGCTCCATCACTGGAGGCTGGCTGGACTCCCATCCCCCTGGAGCTGTGCCGATGATCACACTTCCTTTGGTGCCAGTGCCACTGCTGTGGGTGATGTCAGTTAAGGTATCATCAAAGCTTAATAATTCACAATTAATTGCTGTGTACTAATTAGTTAATGGATGACAGCCTCTCATTCATTTGCTAAAATTATAGGACCCATATTTATAAAATACCTTGCATTGAGAGCACGTATTCCAGCTTTAAACCAGATGTGTGAACCTTTTAATAAATAAACACCCTTGTATTAAACTGCATCAATCCACTGACCATGTCTGTGGAGTAAAGCTGTAAACCACATCCAACAAAGCCAGAGTAAATACATCCTAAATGAAACAGGATGCACCTGGGAGAGGGTTTAATGAAAGCAAATGTGTGATTTTGGCCAATTGGGTATTTCTAATTAGCCCTGGATGGTTCATTTTCACGGGTAAGTGTGTATCCTCATAGTTAAATGTGTAGTGTTTTGGTGGTGGTGGTGGTGGTTCTTTGCTTTTATTGCCAGCAGATGTCTCTCTTGATTATTGCACAGCACTGAATTGAAATCTGATTTACTGTCCATGGGCAGCAGGGAAGTGCCTCATTCCAGCCCTCCCCAAAGAGCTGCAATCCTGCTCTGTGAAGAAATGTATTGAGGGAAGGGACCCAAGGATGAATATGCACAAATGTCACCCACGTTTGTGTCAGTGCCATGACAAATAATAATGGAATGAGGCACTCCAGGAAACACAATTTGAGAAATACCTCATTTGATTTGTCTGCTGAAGGTCATTACAGAAAAAAGTGAAAGCTCAGACAAAGCTTGAATAATCTAGCTGAAAGAAAAATCTCTTACCTAAAGCTGAGAGAAAGCATCCCTGGTATAATCATGAAATTACTCAAGTGCCATTTTAGATAATTTTCCCCAATTCATATTCTGAGCAGAAATAATAAAGTAATCTAAGTAGGGGTGGCAAATGGATATTATAACCTTTTATATTTCTGAGCTTTGCTAATACTGAAATAAGTTTTTGAATGAGAAAGTGGAATTTGAGGAGAAGTTTGAGCAAAGTGGAATTCAACTGAGTCTGGTGTATGGTACAGGAAAGCCTTTCAGGGGGTGGCTGCTGAGGTGCTGAGAAGGTGAAGGCAAGGCTTAAATTGTCTTTTGTCAGTAGAGGTACAGGTCAAAGACATAATGTGGTTGAAATTCCAGCTGCTCTGGTGGGTGGCAGAAATTTGGACATGCTAAAGAGGATGTCAGTGAGAAAGGGAGAGAGGTCATAGCAGAGGTTCACTCGTTGCAGAATAGAGTTTGGCAAGTAAATGTGGAAAGTAATTAATTAGTATATGTTGCAGAAGAAGTGGCCTGAAAATAAAGATTAAACCAGACAAGGATTCACTAGGGACTTCCTCCTTATTAGCAGAGCCTGGTGCTTCAGCCTGCTGCTGAGATAAAGGTTCACAGGAAGGATAAGGAACTTTGGAAATAGAAGGGATTATTGAGTGGGGAAAACAGGGCAATGGAAAGGGTCCAGTTTTACCATGCTGGATGAAAATGGGGGTGGTGTGTCCAAGCAAGCACGTGCAGCATTCATAGGCTCTTAAAAATACAACTTACTGAAATGCAAATGCATTTTACACCCAGCTTCCTCAATGATGGTCGAGGTGGGGGTGTGATGAGGGCAGAGATTTATTTTTCTAGAGGTAGAGCAAGGAATTCTCCCCAGTGAACACTCTTGAGGTGCAACACGAGTGCAGTGCAGGAGTGGAGGATCTCATCTGTTGGCAGACATCAGTGATTAGTGCAGCAGGATTTCTTCTTTTCGGATACACACTCCTGGAGAATCAGTTAGAAATGAAGCCTGATAAAATCCCTAAAGAAGCCTGCTGTGTATTTTTAAAGTGTTTCTTAATACAAACCCTTTAGGAAACTACGATGCATCTCCAAAAGGATGGACACTTCAGAAAAGCACTGCTAGAAATAAATTCTTTTATTGTGTTTTGTATTACTTTTCAAGTTCTTTTAGCTTCCTTATGAAAAGCTATTTCTCTTTCATTGTGAGATTGTTTCTGAGGGAAATATGTGTCTGATATCAACAGAGTCCACATAGGGCTGTTTCAGGGATATTTGTAGTTTCTGAAGCCACAGCTTCCATTACAGGGAAAATGCAAGTTCTCCTTTTTTAATGAACCACACAGGATAAGAACAAAGGGACCCTTGATAACTTTGCAACAAAGAAAAGGAAGGGAGTCTTATTTCCAAACCAGTAAGCAAAGATTTGAGTCTAGAATCCTAGATATGCAGAAGGAAGAAAAATCCTGGATTTTTAGGCAAATTACCTGTAAGATAAAGGCAAAATGGGTGTCCATTCTCCTAGCTGGCTTGGAAAATGTCAGTCATGGAGTTTTCCTTGCAAATCTAACCTTTAAGCTGCTGCATCCTGTTGCTCCCCATACCCCAGGAAACAGTGGAACATCTCTCTCCAAACACAAATTGATTTGTTGGAAGCTGTGTTTCTGCACAGCTGCTCAGACCTTATTCCACTTGTGTGCATGTTTGTACAGAGTGGATACTGCATAAAATAATGGCTGTGGGTTTTGCTGATAGGAAAGGACAAATAATTGCTGAGAAATAATTTGGTTAAATTGCTGATCATGACATTAACATTGGCTTGCTGGGAAGGGAGTGATTTCTTGCTTTCACTGTGTTTTGTGGAAATCCAAGTCATTTGGCTTTAAGTAGCAATCCACCTCTGGAATTAGGACAAGAGAAGGACGACGCTGTCACATTCCTGTTTTGCCAACCTTGCCTGGATCTCGTATCATTTTGCCCTCTCTGAATAGCAGTAATATGGATCAGCACATGTTTATTGCTGCTCTGGATTTTATGGCATGGGAAATGATGTCTGGGCTTTATAAAAATGGATGGTCAATTAATTTATGGCTGCTAACAGCACTGTGGTTTGCAGAGGTGGAGAAAATATTACTCAAATAATGCTCAGAATCTCTGCTGGTTGCATCTAATTCCCAAAAGTAGAATTATTTTTTACTTTTCTCTAGTGCTGCACAGCAGGTACCACGCATAAACCTTCTGTTTCATCTTGGGATGCCTTCAGTGTTGAAAGGTTTGATCTGCACTGGTCCCTCCACTCACCCTGCTCTGAGCAGACAGGAGGCTGAGGTGGCCTCTGGTGCTCTCATCCCACCTAAATAATTCTGTGGGTCTTTTCCATGATAAGAAACAACTTTCTGTCCCGTTTCTAGTGATGACAGCTATGCCAAGAAGTTGTGCAGCACTGGTGGTCCTTTGCTGCTTTGTCTGTTAGTGAATTAAGCTTTAAAACTGGTTTAGGTAGTCTGAATATTCTGTTGCATTTGAAGTGAGTGGGGATATTTTTATTGGCAGCAAAAAGGTTTGGGTCAGACTTTCTACAGATGAATTTTCACTTATTGTAAACCCAGTGAAAATCTCTTTATTTTTATGTAGTTGCACTCTTTAAAAAGATATCCTTTTTAAAAATTACCTTTCTCGAGGGGGGAAAAAAACCCTGCTGGAAAAATAGTATAAAACCCACATTTAATATGAAATATCTAATAAAATCAGCTTTAAAAGCTACTTAGATGGTTTAAGTATTTTATGCTGCTTGATATTAGAAATCAGTATTTTTTTAACCATGTGGGATTTTGTTTATATTTTATATTTCATTTATAAAATTAAAGTTGATATGCATCTGGATATAGACACATGCATTTATATTATTTTAAGACCCCAATGTATTTTTTTGGTTTCAGCACTGCAGAAAAATATCAAGTTAAAATAAGCCTGGTTTAGAAAACCTTGTAGAATTATTTGTTTAGTGTCATTTGGAAGATAATTTCTGTAATGTTTTGTCAAATCTTTAATGCAGTATCTAAAATTTACTTTTGAATTATTTGATGATATATGATTCCTAAATGGTACCAGAAGTGTGATACAATGCAGGACACAAGAAATGCTAAACTAAGGATGCCATTATTCATGATTTCATTCACATTAAGATGTATCTGAGTGGATATTGTTTCTTTGACCTTCATCATTCTGTGTTCTATGCTCATATATTATTTTAATATGATTTTTATCAATGTATGTGAACTTCATGTGATACTATATTCCAGTAACTTTTGCCTTAATAGTTCTGCAAAATTCAATAAGTACATGCAGCAGTCACAGTTTATCCTGATTTGTAGTTATTCATCTGAACTTCCTTTGTCATTTCAGGCTGAAGTACCCAAAGCTCCTTGTTATAAAGCTTCTTTTTAAAGTGACTATGAAAATTGGTCGGGTAATTGAAAAAAGATTGCAATACACATAATTGCACACGGTGTCTGCCTATAAAATTAGAGCACTATTTGGAATTTACAGCTGTTATGAAGATCAAAGCAAACAGGCTGGTTATTTCTGTAGTTGAGATACACTATGGGGAGATGTATTTTAAGGTCCCTGCCTCTCACAGGAAAGAACACAAGCACTTGTAATGAAGTCTTTCCAGGAAAAAAAAAAAGAAATTTGCATAGTTAATGTGGTGTTTTCCTTTCTGGGAATACCCAGTCCACAGCGAGTCATGGATGTGTTTGAAAAAATGAAAGGAAAGCTGAGGAGGCAGAGGGAGCTGTGTGGTTTGAAGGTATGAGGATGGCACAGGGCCCTCTCTGTTCCTTCCAGCAGGGACTGCAGGAGAAAGACCTGCCCAGAATAAGAAGGAAGGGATAGGAATAACCTTGGAATATGGGAATTTTGATTCGGATTTGGAGCACATTGCTGAGCTTTATTCTAAGATGCCCCTGAACATCTAGAGATGGGCAGGGCTCTGGTTTTCTCCTGTGCTGTGGTTGGGCTGTTTGAGGCTTCTTGGAACAGTTCTGCTGCAGTTCCTCTTTGTCATGGCAAACTTCTGCTTCTGCTGTGCTTGGGAACACGACACTTAGAGATGGCTTTGAACCTGCAGGGATGATCAGTGTGGGTTCCTGTGTTCTTTACTGCTTCAGTTACTTTGTAGTGCTTGTGCTGACTCCCAGGTTGTTGCTAAATGCATTTTAAGCAGTTACCTTTTCCTTTTTTTTTTTTTTTTTTGGAGTATTTTTAAAGTTAGAAGCCAATTGTCCTTTTTTTTCCTTTTCTTTTTTTTTACTGCAATTAGGATCAATCGAGGCAACTGAATTCAGCAGCATAAAGCATGCAGGAAATCTAATACTGCTCTGTTTTGATGTGACATGGGCGTGTTTCATTTGAAAAATCAATTGTTAAAATGTGTTAAACTTCCAAGAGCAGAGCCAAGGCCCATCCCTCTCACAATGCAGTTACCTTGGCTCCTTGCCTGGCTGGAGCTGGAATCTGTAGTCATTTTGCAGTATGCCAAGTTACTAAATCAGAATGTAACCCAAAAGGAATTTACAGGAATCAAAAGCAAAGGGTGGGATGGCATCAGCTGCCAGTTCCCATCTGAAAAACACTATCTGTAAAGCTGCAGAAAAAGATGAAAAATAGGAAAGAGACAGAACTCCTGCCCTGTGCTGCATATTTCACTGTGCTGCAGCCTTTGCACACACAGCCTTTGCTGTTGATTCAGCTGAATGGGAATAATGCACGTGAAAATAGAGAATACAACCATTGTCATCCTCCTCTCCTTCCAGAACAGCTCCCTTCTTCCTGACAAGAACTGAGGTCCAATTGACATCCTGAGGAGCATTTTATCCATTCCCTTGTGGGCCACAGATGCCTTTTGTGAGCGCTCCTGGGCTGTGACCCCCAGGGTCACAGGGTCCCTGCGTGTCTGGGACAGGCTCTGTCTGCAGCACTGGGGGCTGAAATGCTGTCCAAGGGTTGGGAATGAACCACAACTACCCTGGCAGTGTTTCTACGCTCACTGGGACCCAAGGCCACTCTGAGTGAGCATTGTGAAGGTCACCTTGGGTTAGAGGAGGATGCATGCCTTTATTTCCCAGTTAATTTTCAGGAGGGGGCTGCTGGAGTGTTGCTGTGATTGGGAACCCCTCTCCCATTTCCAGCCTGCTCTGCAGAACGATTCACCCCCTGCCCTGGGAGAGCACCTGGTTCACAGTGGAAGGCTCTGGTGAGCCTGGAGAGTGACCCCATCTCCTCTCCCTGCACTTCTTGCCTCCATCCAGCAGTGCTATGCTGGTCTGTTATATCCAGAAGCTGTAATTCCCAGGAGAGATTGCAGGTGCCAAGGAAGCTCCTTAAAAAACTGACTCGGGCTCAGTGCAGTGAGGTCTGTGAGCAGTGCTGGAACAAGGGAGTTACACACCTTCCTTAGTTTCTATTCCAGCTTTCCATGCATGGTGTATGACAGCAGTGTTAGAAATCCTGTGTGTTTTGGGACAAGCAAATCTGCAGAGCCCAGCAGACAATCTGGTTCCCAGCTGGGAGGTCCAGTGCCCCTGTCATGGCCCTGTTTTCTGTGTAGATGCACCCCAAGTGGTGGAATTTCTTGTTCTATTGTTTATTTTTTCTCTGGTTTTGAGAAGGTTTTTCCCCTGGTCTTTTTAAATCTGTGTTTCCTTGAATTATTTCTAGATTACGCTCCTGTACTATAAGAGGTTTCCCCAAGTTTCTGTATTAATTTATGAGCTGCCTCCCACTGAGAGTGTTTCCTGCAGAGTCAGAACTCTTTTTTTTCAATACAAGAGAGACTAAAATCTTTAAATGAAGCTTTGATAAAATGAGAGTTATAAAATAAGTATTATTTTTAAAGAGGAGAATTATTTCCCCCATCTTCTGCTATCAGAACGCTCAGTGCCTGATTTCTAAAACACAGAGTTTGCAATCTCTAGTATTTCATAACAACTCCAGGTCCCAAAAGAGCAATAATAAGCAAACTTTTATAGACAAATCTGACAGTTTCATTTTTAGAGGGATCTCATTGTGTGTAGAGAATGAATCTCTGCCATTTAATTTAATATTTATTGCCTGGCTGCCTGTCTCCCTTTGCTTTAGTGATGCCAAGAACAGTGAGGTTTACTGATATTCCTGTCTTTTCCTCTGCTTCTTGGTGCTTTTAAAACAACAAAACATGGAAAAACATGGAAGGTTGGGCACTGGGCTGTGTTGCAGGTGTGTTGCTTGTTAGTGTCAGCTTTATTTTCAGTAGCCTAAACACAAATGACATTGTATTCCACCAGACCAGGGGAGGGTCAGGCTTTGATAATGACAATAATAATTATAATAATAATGATGATGATAATGCTATAGGGGAGAAACCACCCTACACATTTCCTCCTCCACATGCTGATTTGCCTGTTCACATTGGCAGTTCTTGTACTGTCTGTGTTTGTGCAGTGTCTGGCACACCTTGTCTTTGATATCTCATTTATTATTGATAACTACAACACCATGTTCAAGAATGTGTAAGGTGTAAGAGTCAAATAAATTTTTAACTCCTCTTTAAAGATCCTGTTTTGTTTCCTCTCAGATATGCAAGCATTTCAAGGCACTTGAGATTTTGTGTTATTAAAAATTCCAGGAAACAGAGTTACCATCATTCACTCTAGATTTATCTAAAAATAAGTCAATTCCAACAAAATAGAAAAAAAAGAAATGGATATTTGTTGGATCGTAAATTGAGTAAAGAACAGACCTTTACAATACTGATGATGTGGATCTAGATGTACAATTGCTAGGACTTGATCAAAATGCACAGTTTATGTGGATTCTTTCTGTTTAATGGAGATAATAAATTAGTAATTTTTCAGCAGGTCTCTGCTGAATTAAAAGACGAAACAGCAATTTTGTTTGGCGACAAAATTAGTTACTTAATCGGGTCCTGAACATGTTTCCATGACTTTAGCAGTTCCAAGGCATTGCTAGAAAAGTGCTCTTCATGTTGAAGTCCCAAGAGATTAATGGTTTTTCTGGGTGGGTACTGTGCTCATGCATATTAAGAGCTGAATTTGAATATCTTTGCATACTCTGAAGGATGGATGACAAATGTTGCCCTGTCTGTAAATGACCCAGGGAAATAACGGTTGTCTGTGAAGACTTTCAGCTTTAGAATCCAACCTCTTCACTGATCCTGTGGTGAGTGATTCTGTGGAAATACTTAAAATAAAGTCAAGAGCTGAAAATTATTTTCTTTCCGGTTGTCTCTATGAAATGTGAGTCACCCCTGCTGCCATGTGATCACAGACACTGAGGCCCCAGCAATCAGTAATTACTGCACCTCTTCTAGCAGGTGCCACCCAGAAAACCCAAGGATGATGGGGTTTATAGTGTTCTATCATCTAGATTTCTTGCTTATTTCTCAAAGACATTGATGGAGCTGTACCAAAAAGTGTCATGAAATGCCTTGATCTGCCATTTGCTTTACTGGAGGCAGGATTTGAACCTTTTAAGGGAGGTATTGTATTATATTATTTACACAAGCATTGGTTTTGTTCAGCTTGTGCCATCAACTCCTCTTTGTACTCCTTCATTTGTAATTCATACTCATGTCTGGTAGTATTAAGCACAGAAAATATTGAGGGATATTTCCAAAGCAGAGGACAGTCAAACAATTAACAGGCAGTTGGTGGCAGGAGCAATGCAGAAAGTGGAAGAGTCACCCCAGGTGGCTTGGAAAAGATCAGAGAATCCTCTCATCCTTTCAGGCTGATATTTATAGGCTTTGCCTCTTGACTTAGGACACAGGTTACTCTGGGGTTTTTCTTCCTTTTTTCAGTTCATTAGAAAGCCTTTTTTTTTTTCCAGGAGAGACTAAAGTTCAAGTAAAACATGACTTTGTACTTGACCTTTTCACTACAGAGAATTGCCAGGTTTGGTGGAGTCCTGTTTTCTCTCTGGGGGATAAACCTGGGTCACACAGACTTTTTTTGAATCTGCTGGACAAGAAGGTTCATGAAATTTTAGAAGTGACAGAATGGCCAAGGCTAGGACAATACCTTAAAAATCTTTTATTGTCCTATTATTCACACTGGTGCTTGCAAGTAGATTTTATAGAGGAGCATAAAAGTGGTTTGAACAGAATGCCAAATCCAAAAAGGCATTGCATTGAAAACAGAGTTAATTAATTTTATTGCACATTGACTCAGAAATCTTAATTCTTATTACTCAGTTATTAATTTTTTTTCAGTTAAGATGGTCAGAAAAGAAGATGTGTAGGTGTAGCAAACCTTTTCCCCTACTGTATGAGTGCTTCTCACCTTTTGATCTCTCTGTATTGGAGAAAAGGTTTTTATATGTCTCAAATTTTGTATTTATGTCCTCTTTATTTTCTTTTTTCTAAAATTTGTTTGGACCATAATCACATGTAGCAGGCTGGATTATGGATAGTGCTAAATCCTGTACAAACATTCATGAAAAAGCTAAATCTTTCCTAAAAAACCCCTTTTCCCAAGTGGTTATCACTTGTGTGGTAATTATTACTTTACTACACACACTCTGCCAGAAGTAATTTTTTCTGTCGTGTCAGAGCTCACTGCTCTGCACCAGAATAATCTTGTGAATTACACATAATTTATTCCTACCCCAGCACATTATTAATAATTAGCATAATCTGCATTAGGGTAATGCCAAGAATTATCAGTTGTAGGCCAGGAAGCTGTTGTGCTCAGTGCTGTTAAAACATCACAGGCAGCAGTCCCAGGCAAGACAAGGTTTCCATCGAAAACCACCATGGCTGAATAGATAATAGGCAGAGCTGGAAGCCAGTAATTCTTGTTTCCCAGTTCTGCTTCTGCCACTGATTCACTGTGTGGTTGGTGCCATCAAAGCTGCTGCAGATTGCTGTGTGTGCCTGTTTTCCTTGACATAAAATAGGAATAATTCCCTGCCACATTTGGGTGGAGAAGAGGAGCAGAGAATGCATTGTGTGTGTAAGATGGCTTTGCTGTGAGCTTGGAGGAAGGGAGAACAATACAGAAATGTAGGCTGGGGGTTCAAGTGAGGGGTCAATACTCATCCATCAGGACCCTGGGGTTATTTTCTGGTGCCCAGCCAGTCAGTGCCCTCCCTGAGGGGATCCACAGGGCTGGTGCAGCCCACATCCTGGGCTTTACATCTCTCTTTTTTGGACTTCATGTGGTTTTTGATGGTTTAACCTCCAGCTTATTGACTTCCCCCTGAATGTTTGCCTTGCCTTCAACCCAGCTCCCCCCTTCTGGTGTCACCTGCAGGTTTGCAGAGAGCCCAGTTCATCCTGCTGATGACCTGTGAGTGTGAAAGCCCAGCTCCTCTCCCAGCATGGGCAAGGCTCTTTTCCTGCAGTTACACAAACATGTTCCTCCAAGCACTTAGAAATTATGAAAACTGATAAAAGCCCTCTGCACATTTGTCCAGATTCCACAGAGGCATTGTTCTTGTTCCAGCATTTCAGAGCTGGCAGGTCTAATCGAAGGATGGGAGGCAAGCCCAAGCCCACAGGTTTGGATTGGAGCTGAGCTGCAGCATTTCAGTTTGGGCATCCAGTCTGTTGAAAGATGACAGAACAGCAGATAACAGGAACTTGAGGGGTACAAAGTGGCCCTGCAGGACAAGTTTCATGTGAGAGCTACAGCTCTCAGCCACAGCACTGGGGGATGCCCGTGGTGTGTGTGGCCACAGGCTGGTGCAGTTTGTGTCTGCAAGAGGGGAAGGGTGATTTTAGAGGGGGGAGCAGCTGCCTTCACCTTGCTAGCAGCCTGTCTACACCAGTTCAAAGGTGATTTATGCAGGGCTGCAGAGTGAGAAGCATCAGGACTCTCAGTGGTAGCACTTTGCTGTAAGTGTTAGCCATGCTAAAATGAAGTAAAACTTGATTATGCCAACAAACACAAAGGAAATGCACAATCATATGTGATGTGCCTGATCCTCCCTCCCTCCTTTGTGCTCAAATGTGATTTTTTTAAAAAATGTGTTGGAGGGGGAGAAAGGAAAGAGGGACATTGTGAGGGTTCCTGTCTGCACACAATGGGGAGATTTAGAAATCAGGTTGTTGCCTTAACTCTGCCAGTTTAAGCCAAAGCCACAGGGATATTATTTTTGACACTGCACAGTGGATTATAACTTCAGCTCCCATTACCTCTAATGGGATCTTTGCTTGCAGTCTGCCACTGCTACAGCAATGAAAATTTGTCCCTTAATGCTATTTTGCTATTCCAGGTTTTGGTGTTTAATTATATTATATAATAATTTGTTGCAGCATCTACACGATTCCTTTAGGAGTGCACTTGAAGTGCTTATGAATTTTTATAAACACAAGCTGTGTATCACTTTAGGTCTCTCACTGCTTTTGTAAACTGTTCTGCCTTAATACAGCAACATTTTTTTCTCCCTTGCTGGGTGAGCACCATCTTTTGCAGTGTGGCCATTTTGAAAAGCACAAGGATATTAATACTGAGAAGCCCAAACCTCTTGTTATTGCATTTATGACATGTAAGTAAAAACACTCAGGTGTTACAGCTGGCTCCCACTTGAATCAAATGTAGAAAAAAAATGAGTAAGAAATAGTAGGTGAGTTTGTCTTTAGTGTTGAAATGCATTATAATTGTTATAAAATTATTGACATGAGAAAATAGTCATATATTGCCAAATACATTTTTTCCATGGATGCCCATTCAAACATGAATTGGTTTACATTTTGCTGATTTTTTTTCA
Organism: Eopsaltria australis; assembly: GCA_034509425.1. Lineage (NCBI taxonomy): Eukaryota > Metazoa > Chordata > Aves > Passeriformes > Petroicidae > Eopsaltria > Eopsaltria australis. The sequence goes on from JAVTVJ010000150.1 coordinate 403,989, forward strand.
GACATGCAAGTGCAGTTAACTGATCTGCACAATGCCAAAATTGTGAGATATCTCTAAAAATTACTGCGTCTGAATTATTCACTGAACTCTGTGCGGGCTGTCATCAGCTCTATAGCCCTGCAAAGCTGATTTCTCAGAGAGATAAAAAATGAACATGATGGCTGTTCCTGTTTTCCTCCTACAACTTTATTTTTTTATCTTCTCTCTCTCTCCCTACATATGTATATATTGGGTGTAGAGAGAGATTTGTATATCTGGATGGAAAAAAAAGCAAGATTTATTATTCTCCTTTCAATTTGCTTTGGAGGCATTGCTTACTGGGGACACAGAATGTACTGAACAGAGCCTTCTCATTAAGCAGCAGAAGGCAGATCAGCCCAGTTACTTGAGACTTTGCCACAGATGCATTTATTGTTTACACAACACTTTTTTCCCCCTCCCCCTTTGTTTTTGAACCATCTACACCCTATATATGTGTGTATATATATATATATATTTATATATGCTGCTAGCCAGCAAACTGGTCAGCACTGCTCTCCCACCTTGTCAAAGACAGGAAACATTCCTGTTCCCCTGGCCAAGGAGTTCTTTCTCCAGCTATTTGTCTTTTTGGCAGTGGCTGTAGCCCTGGGTTGGTGGCTTGCCCTTGGAGCAGTTTGTGCTCTGGGTACACAGTGTGTTCACACTGCAGGGCCAGCACTGCGTTTTCTGCATGCTACTGCCACAGCCCAGCCTCTGTGATCTGGAATAAAGCAAATGATGTTTTTTTTTCATGATCTGAGCTGCTTTTTTAACTCCCTCAGCTCAACATTTACATGTGTGTTTTAAAAGAACTATTGGATTATTGGATAAAAAGGTCTTCTGAAAGCAGTGCCTCTGGCAAGCAGGAGGGAGCAAATTTCTCATGAAAGAATCTGTGTTTGGTATGATTTCTATCCCAGGTTGACAGGATGGAGAGGTTTGGAGAGGATGGCTATATGATTTCACTTAGTCCATCCTTGCTTTATTTTAAGTAGAAATACTTCTAATTAAGTGGAGTACTAACTCAACAGGGACTTGGATATTTTGGGAGTGTTCTCAAAATAAATAAAAGGCCCAACTCTGGTGTCTGGTGACAAATAATTAATTTCTTCCAGGAAAAGAAAGAAAATAGTAAACCACCATACCGTGTGAGTCAGTGTGGTATGATGTGTTCTTAGATTATAAAGTTTGGTAGATTTTTTTCCATATTCCATTTCCAAAGATGAAGGTAATTGTATTTATATAGCTGAGGTAGAAGTGGTCACAGCAGGTTTTGGGAGAAGTCAAGAAGGAACACACTGTAATTCTTGCCTTACATTTATTAGTTAGAACTTCATAAAAACAACAGTATTTTTCTGTAGTTTATTTTATGTATTTGTGTATGACAAACCCCACTGCATGCCCACGTTTAAGTACCCATTAAAGGAATTCTGTAAAAGACTGTGCTAGCACATAATGAGGACTGATTTCAAGCATAGTCTCCTCTAAAATACTAATAACTAAAGTGCATTTACACAGTGTCTATATATTATTTAAAGGTAATATACTGCTGTTGCAGAGGCAGATGTCTGCACTACATCAAAACCTCTTTATCTCTGCTTTGCTTTGCAAGTTACTTCTCTCCTTTTTCAGAAACCAACATTTCTGTTTATTACTTACCTATCTAATTTTGAAGATTGGCTTTAAAAGTTATATGTGACCTTAATAAATCTCTGTCTTCAGAGGGCTGATATTTTCTTAGTGGCACTCCTTTTCAATAGCTTCTCCTTTGGATGTTAGTCTTAAATTGCAAATTAAAGATTAAAGATATTTCAGGAATTGACGAGAATTCTGAGTAATATTTTATTGAGTGCAACATGATTTGACTTGATCACAGGCCCTGAAATTTTCTGCGCTCTAAGGAATGCATGAATTATTGAAAGAAAACAAAGCAAAAGGAAATTCTAGCCACTAAACCTCAGGAAGATAAGCAAATTCATGAGTATCACAGCTCAAGGAAAGCATTTTTAATTCCCTTACAGATGACTGAAGAACTGATTTTCTGGTCCTACCTCATCACTGTGGCTGCAGTAATGACTATGCCTGGGATTAAAATCTATTAAACTATTAAAGTCTGTTAAAATGATGATTTGTTACTCAGCTCTGGAATTATTGAAGCTTTGGGGAACTAAAAGGCAAGATTTTTACTTAGTGAATCCATGCACTTAGAATTCCACTAGTCTCAAGAATAGAAGTAACTGTATGCAAGCACTGAAGGATAAAAATTCTTAAATTTAAATAACAGAGAAAAATATCATTAATATTTTAAATAGTTGTTGTTTAAAAGTGAAAAAATAGGAGTAAGCACTTTTCCAGTAGAATAAAATTTCTGGGCTGCATTAGGTGAAAAGTCAACCACAACTCTTGGAATTCCTCTTTAGCACTAAAAAAACCATGTTTGAAGATCTGCAAGAAGATGTTTATTCCATAAAATGTGCAATATGAGAAGAAACATTGTTAAAAACCCCAAACCAACAGGTAAGAGAAGTCTATTTTGATACAACCGTTTCTTGACAATTAAGGGATTGGACAGAATAGTAGATAATTTATTAGCTCTATCCCAACTTACATGTCCCTGACACTGTAGTTTCACAGCGTGTTAGAACAAAACAAGAAGCGGATGAATTACTCTGAATTTGATTTTTAGTCTTTTGGATGGTTTCTGTTCTGCCTATTTTCTCCAAATAAGACATATAAAAGTAGGAAAAACAATTCTAGGAATAGCCAACTGCTTTGAAGGGAACGTGGAACAATAATTCACACGAAGTCATTGCAAAGGACTTCATGATTCAGTCCATTGTCTGTGAGATTAATACATCTATGCCCTGCATCATAAGACATTCTTATTGGTAACAATGCAGGGTAATTACTTATTAATCACAGAGAAATATTTTGTGTGGGAGCTTTTCAGATAAAAATCAGTCATTTAACCAGATTGCAGACTCCTGGACTGAAGACCTTTCCTCTATGGTTAATGGTTTTGATTTTCCTGTCTATTGCCAAAAATCTGAACTGAACTTAGGGAATCTCAAAAACTGAGTTGGGTTTAGCATTTGCAAATTTTCCTTTCTCAGGTATTTTTCAAATTTTGTGGTCTGCAGTTATTTGCCAACCACTTTATTGCTCTTCATATTGCTAGCTCTAAGTCCTGTGGGAGATGCAGGTACACAGAATTAAAATAGGATGGTCTAATTTCCACTGTCTGAATGGGAGACACAGATCACTCCTCCTTGGGGATTTCAGTCCCTGGTGTAGCTTCAATTATGCAAATTACCGATGTAGCAGTGACTGACATTAATGGCAATTGCACCAGACTCCTGTGGGCTGGCTGGGTTCATTCCATGCAGCAGGAGCACTGTGAGGGACCCCTGAGTGCTGGGATTTGCTGGGCTGGCTTTGGAGCCCAGCTGGGAAGGTGCTCCAAAGATGAGAGATACTGAGGGGCAGTGCAGCTGGGGACAAAATGCACCCCATTTTTCAACACTGGGAACACACTTTGGCTTCTGCTGCGGAGAGAGTGCTGCAAATGCGTGCCTTGTCTTCTCTATCAACAGCAACCATGCACGTTTTGGCTGCTGAGTGTGCTCCCAGAGGTACCAATCCTGCCTTGCTGGACTGGGAGCCCACACACAGCATCCTGCTGGAGCCAGGGGCAGCCAGAGCAGGCGTGCCCTCAGACCCTCCCTGCCTGCTTATCACAAATGGATTCACAAGTGTCGAACAGAGCAGGCAATTTGAAAGGCATCTACATCGTGTGATAGAGCAGCATTTCTGAAACGCCAGAAATTGTTTAAATTGCTGGTTCTGAGAAGGGTAATGCTTTTTTCCTAGCACTGAAAATGTGATTTAAACCTTTTCTGTCCAGATAAGGAAGTGTCATTAATTGTGAATAAAGCCAGGATGTGCAAGATACCCACTCCTGCTTTTTGCTGTGTTGATGACATCTTTGAATAATGGCTTCTGCTGAAAATCTTCTTCTTAGCAGTGTTTGTTCACATTGTATACCCAGGCTTAGCTGATATTTCTCCCCTCTTCCCAGATTTGCTATATGTGTACTTGTATTTGGTGTCATAAAATGAGAATTTAGGGACTATGGGTTTTTTCCCCTATTTATTCCAATTCAAAATTTGGACAGCTTTAAAGGAAAAAGGTTTTATTTCTTTAATGGGTAGAAATGCAGATTCCAGACAGAGTCTGAAAGTCAAGCTGAGTTTTTTAGCAGCCCTAATAATAGAGATCTGGCAGGTCAAATTCTGCCCTGATTTACACATCTGTTCAACTCAATTATCATCAGATTTAATGTGATGACAGGTCCAGATAAGTGGGTGGGGTTTTGGTTCTGCAATTGGAACTTGGTTAACAATTCTGTTTATGCAGTAGAGAGCTCCTCCATTGGTTCCCAGAGCTGTTTGTGACTCTACAGAGCTGAGAACAGCAAAATTTGTGAGAAATGGTTTTCATTAGAGCCCACTAGTCACACCATGCTGGGACTGTGAGTGAGGAGTAGCCTGCAGAGAAAAGAATTTCCTTCCTTCTGTAGGTGAGAAGTCTGCCTGGCCCTGAGCTCCTGAGGAATTTATGCATTTGTTCAGAACTTCTGAGTCTCTGATTCTCAAGGATGCTGTGGCCAATCTATTGTAGGGCATTCTGTCTTTTTACCATGGGACTGGGTTATTTTGTGTAGCAACTACCTGTTCTCTGTGCTGGGGGTCACGTTGGCATCAAACTGTGAGAACCCAGGAGATACAGATGTTATTTTTCCTTTTTTTGGGGCCATCTTAGGCAAGTTCTCAGGGCTCTGGGTTCATCCCACTGAAGCCTTACAAGCCTCACTATCTATGCCTGTTATCTTTTCAACAAGCATGAAAGGCATCTGGCTGAAACTTTTTGGCACCTGAAGTTAGACAAAATGGATTTGGTGGTACATTATGACAGTTTGAATATTCTTTGTGAACATTTACATTAGCAGTTTTTGGCACATAAAAAAGAGGCAAAGTCCCTGATTTTCAAAAGTAGAGAGGACTGGCACTGCTGGCCAGTCTTCCTGTGGGAAACAGGATGCTGTAAAAGCCTCACGAACCAAAATCATCATGACAGTGCAGTGAGAGTCATCTCACCAAACCTTTTGTGTCCCATAGTCATGAAGAACTGAGCTTGGAGTTTATGCTCCAAGTGGCTCATCCATTAAGGCCACCTTGGATCCCAGTGTGTATTTTTTCTGCTCAATTGGCTCAAAAAGGTGGGATTTGCTGCACTGTGTTAACTGTGTCTTACTGCTGCTGAGTCCACCCTGGTTCCAGCAAGCAGGGAAGTTTTCAGCACCCACCATAGGGCTCCAGCTACAGGTGAAGGCTAAATTGCACGAAAAAGAACCTTTTCAGACAATAACTTGCTAGTATTGACCACCACTCCTTTGTAGCATTTTGTCTAAATTACCCACCTGTCTGGATTGTCAGGACATGAAGCTGTGAATGAGGTGAATGTGTTGTTTGAGTGGGAGAGACACTGTGAGTTTTCAAATTAGCACCATGTTTTGTAAAAGGGCATTTGGTTCTGTCAACTGTCATTTCTTGAAGTGAAAATAACTATCCCCAGAGCATACCACTGAATTTGCTGAAGGTTCTGACAGAAGTTCAGATGGGAAGTGAAAAGGTTGAATCGCTCCTTGTGCCACTGAGGAAGAGGTGGCTAAGCAGGATCAAGTGCTTCTCTCCCACTGAGGTGCTGGACTTGTTTTGACCTCTGTGAAATTTGGGAGGGAATCAAGACCACTCCAGTTCATGCCTGGCTGCAGCACTTCTGTGTGTGCAGTTCTTGTACTGTATAAATATATCTTTGTAGTGTTACAAAGATGAAGTTAAAGTTCATGCGCTATTTTTGGCACTTCAGAGAAGATTCTGTGTGCAAAAAAAAAGGGAGAAAATGAGAAAGAAATGCTGAAGAACTCTGCTTCTCACTCCTGTCCTACAGAATGTTGTGGTGGGGGAGAATCAGCAGTGCTTGATGGAGCTCACTGGATTTCCTGAGCCTCAGAGCTGGGGGTGGGATAATGTTGTGAGCAGAGAGGTCCTCTGCTGGTTTGTTACCCCTGCACTGCAGTGGGCACAACATTATTTGGGCAATTTTAAAATTATCTGTTTCTGTCACAGAGAAATGAGAAACAAAAATGGTTGGACTTGATCATCTGAAAGGTCTTTTCCAACCTAAATGATTCTGTGATTCTATAAAAGACTCCATTTGTGAAAATGATCACACAGAGGCCTAAAAAGAAATGCATAAAGTAGAAAATGGGGCGTGGGAAGGCAAAGTGATGGGCTAGTATTCTTCACCTGATTAAATTGGAAATTACATTAAAATTCCCACTCTATTGAAAAAAAACCCCTCAAAACCCCCATATCCCAGCAAGTGCAGGGGCCTAAAAAGCAGCCATTGTTCAGGACAATCATCTCCAACTTTCAAATGGATAGAGCATCTGAAATCCAATAATTTCTGTAGGTTTTCTATGAAAGATGCTTTTTCAGAAAAAACAAAGTTTTATCCTCCATTTTTAGCTTTCTTTTATCAAACCCAGGTTGTGCTAGGAGAGCAGCTGACTGGGAACAAAAGGAGAAGATTAAAAAGGGCTACCAGTGAGTAACTTTGTTCAAGCAAAGAAAGCCTTTATTTTTAGATTTGCTTCCCTGCCTGTGAAAGAGACACAGAAAAAGGAAACAATGGATGAAAGTGAAAAGAGTGGTGATGTTGACAATAACGTGTCTGTATTCACCTTGAGGCCATGTGTGGGATAATCCATTCCTGTGGGAATTTCTTGGTTATTTTTCTGAGGGTGAGGGGTTTTATGTCTGTGCCACGTGGCTTCCAGTGCCATGTTTATAACAATAAATTGAACAGGGTTAGAGGACAGGTTTGAGAAGTGGCACATGATCAGCTGTAACATTGAAATGCTTGTGGGCTGCGTGGCAGGGCTGGGACCCTGCAACTCCCAGTCAATGTAAAAGAAGGATTTGGGAAATTGTGGGAACCCTGAAGTTTACAGCAGGATGGGTGAGAACCAGGCAGAGCCAGGGAAAGGGAAAAGGCCTGTTTAATTTAGTGCCATAGACATAATTTTTACATTTGGGTCTGCATGGCAGGAGTTGAGTGAAAGAAAAAGATCCTGTTCTAGTACAGTCTGACCTAATGCCCCAGGTTGTTAGGAAATGGAGGCATGAGATTATCAGGAATTTTCTACAGCACAGAGATGGATCTGAGGGACACAGCTGTGTCTTGGACTGTCAAGATGCTGTTCTGAGCTGCCTGTCACCCTGTCTTCCTCCTCCAAGCCACAACTGGTGGCCCCCTCCCTGTCCCCACCCTTCTGCCCCAGAACTGTCCTACAGCTGCCAGGATTTGCTTTTACATTTTTAATTCTTCAGGGGAAAATGTGGAGGTGGGGGGAAAAATAATTTCACAAATAGATTGTGTCTCTGTCTGAATAGTCCTGTTTTTTGTTTCAAAGATAAACCAGGATGAATTCAAAGGAAGTTGCAAAATGCAGTGAATGTTGCTTTCTAGCTGATCTCCTGGGGGGAGCCCACTCCATCAGGATGACTGGCTTTCCTCTTACCTCATTAAGATTCTTCATTTCCCTCATCACACTGGCACATTCTCTAGCAGAGGTCAGGTTCATTGTGGAGGTCACAATCATTTTCTGTTACAGCTCTATTTTCTTTTCCATCATGGAATCTTCCAGTGCGGAAAAAGCAGGGTAAAAATAGACCTTTCTTGCCCTGCAAAAGCGTGTTTGCATCCTTCTGTCCTTGTTCAAAATGTCTAATGCTTTATCTCATCTTCCTGTCAGCTCCTGAATTGTCCCCTCTGCCTCCAGAGTTTGCTACTGATAAACTGCCTCTGTCCTGACTGCATTTTTTGGTCTCTCTTCTTACCACCCTTCTCTTCCAGAAGACAAAAAAATCTGTGTCCTTAAGACCCAGCCATCTCCTGCAGGGATTTTTTAAACGCTGAAAATGGTCATCCTTGGAATGGTCTTTTTACAAACTCTGTATTACAATTTATTGGTGAGTGTGCTACAAAATTTCAGCTGAAATAGCTGCTTGATAAAGGAGCATTTTAAATGTCTAACAAGGATATACATTGTAATCTGCTAAAAATGTTATTATGACCTGCTGTTCCAAGATTATAAATGAATTACTTCTGCAGAATCTGTTCCTTCATTGTTTGGTTTTCTACCCACCTTTGCACTTTTGGTACTGTTCTTTTGTAAAGAGGGTCTAAAATGAAATAAAGTAAAATAAAATTCATTGCAATACTGACCTGAACAGGACCTTTTGTTCAAGTGAATACGTTACATAGTTCCTCCACAGGTGATTTTTAGGATTTCTGAGTTTACTTAAGTGAAAATCTGCACAGAGAACTAGCAACAAACAACGAACAGAGACCACAACTCTTGGTATGGAAGGCTTGGAAAATTTGTTATTTCTCTGTTCATAGCCAGGGGTTCAGACCTTGTGCTTGCCCAAGCAAATGGGAGCACTGGGAACAGAGGCCATCAGAAGGTTTGTATCAAATACCTATTCCTCATCCAAATTAAATGCTAATGCAGATCCACCCTCTAATTCCACTTTGTGCTATGCTCATCTTTCTGAGGGTCTTTAGCCCGTGGAAAATCAGTTCTGCAAGACATGAAGGTATTTCACAAATCAATATCTCGATTGCAGAGAAGAATAGGTGCTGTGAAAATGTGCTCTGCTCAGTTGTGTCCAGGCTGTTGATAGCACATCTTCAGGCAGCATATCTTTCAGCTTCTATGGAAAGTGATGAAATGGAGGCCTCTGTGTCAGGCACAACGTTTTTGAACAAGATTCCCACCAGAGATATGGAAAAAGAGCTTAATGCTCTTTATTGACCCCGTGCAGCCAGGCTGGGCCGGCCCTTCCTTTGCCGACTGGATCTGGAGATCTCAGAGCTTTTGCTGAGGATTTGCTTTCCCTTCAATTTATGCAAACATTCCTCAGGAGACAGTATTTTATCCTTGTCGTGCCAGCTCGGATGCAAAGTGACTTCCCACTTATTCTCCCCCCTGCCTCCCGAGCTCTGCGAGGCACCAGCTGGGACAATGCCATTGTGGGCACCCCAGTGAGATCAATTTGGCTCACAGCTGTACTCATTGTCAGCTGTAATTATTGGGGTTAATGTGATTAGTTGCACTGGTGGTATTGGTAAGTCTCTATTGTTGTTGCTGCTGGCGATGAATTCCCCTGTATAAGTTCTTTGCTGTGCTGTTTTATGGCCCCAATTGCAATCACGGCAGGTAAGGGAGCAGCTACGTGAGGAAAGTTGGAAATAAAGGCAGAAGGGAGCAGGAGAGTGGAATCTCTTTTGTGCCAAGTCAAATGCTTACTGGCTGCTTGCTGTAAGAGTAGAAAGACCCCCCACAGATAAGATTTTTACTTTCAGATACTTTTTCTATCTAAAAATTGTAGGAAAATAAGGTTTATTTCACTCAAATCGACTACTGACTTGTGGTGTCAGGTGGGTAATACCAAAATTCAGATAAGAATGTGTTTGCTGTTGATACTTTCCATCTCATTCAGGTGCTGGTGGCAAAAGCAAGCTCTTCTGCATGGTATTCCAGAATGCATTTACGTCTGTTTCATTCGTCATTTTAAAAGAAATTATAGGTAAAGGGAGGTGAAATACCTCTTTCCCTCACTTTTATGAACTGAGCAGAAAAGTGAGATGAATTGTAGTCCAATGTGAGGAATCTTCTTCCCCTTAATTTGCCATCTGAGGATCACAAGGTTTAAGCACAACCTATAACATGTGGGAATAGGTGTTGGTGAGGGAGAGAAGCAGTAATTTGAATTAGTTTATTAATAAAAAATTAAAAAGACTCAGTTTGTTCTACTGTTGTAGCTTAAAAGGGATGTGTGGAGTCTCTCAGATGCCTGACATTTTAGGGATTAGCACAGCTCCTGGAAAAGGGATTTGTACCATTGAATGCCACTTGCTGTATTTCCGTTTAGCACAAAATAGCACAGGGTTTATTATATAACACATGGCTTTTATCTTTACCTGAGCTGTGTGTGCATTGCATGTGCACATCTGTCCCTTTTCCTTTCTGCTTTTAGTCTCCTTCCTTTCCCCCTCTCTCTCCAGTTATTTGCCTGGCTCCAGTATGTTTTTTCAGACTTTTGCCAATGCCTTCGTCTTTGTACCAAGTATCCACATTTCTCTCAAGCTGCTAAAATTGATTTAAAGCTGAAAAGATAAGAAAGCAGACAAGACATACTTTCAAATTTCAATTGAAGATAAGAAGGGAAACCCCCTTCCTAAGATAATGGGGTTTTGGAGCACTAGCAAACTGGAAATATGTACTTAGCTCTTGATATGGGCATTCCACAGAAAAGGGCCTGTATGAAAAGTGGATTTTGTGTTTACTGGTACCAAGAAATCTTTTAACATAAGAGTAAGGGAAGTCCAGTCTATAAAACGTAGTCTTTTATCCATTTGAGTGCATGTAATTGTCATCAAAGTGACATTCGATCCAGGTATGGAAATGAGGTGCATGTTAGGATTTTGAATTAATCTCAAGCACAGAGGTTTGGTTTTAATGCATGTGTCTTCATGCAGAAATTGCCACAGTGTCTTAGGCACTTTTAAATTCCCATCCCCAATCAGAGATTTTATTGGAAAGCTTATAAAGAGAAACTCTGTGAGAAGAGAGCAGAGAGAAGGACTTTTTCCTCTTGTCCTTTAACCCAATCTTACTGTCCAAATGTTGTGATTATCTTGTGTTAAGCTGTCACAAGACTATTACTTGCATTTTGGCATGCTCAAGTTCCTCTCACAGCCATCCTGGTGCATATAAATGGCCAGCAATAGCTTCTTTTTAATCTCCAAATTAAAAAGCAAGTGTCGGAGAGGAAAGGATCTTGTGAGTGCTCCAGCATGAGTGCCAGTTACGGCTCTCTCAGGATCATGACTGGATCCCTCCCTTTCCCAGCATCTGGACTCTGCTCGTCTCTTGTTTTGGCAGCTGGAGGAGCTGCACTGGCAGGGCTGGCTCCAGCAGGCAGGCACACGATGCTGCAGCTTGCTCTTGGCAGGATGGAGTTTGTTTCTCTTTCCTTCAGCTCGTGTTCCTGGGAGCCATCGCTCTTCCCCAGGAGGGGGAATGGAAAAGCAACATCTTCAGTCCCAATTTGGCTGTATTTTAAATATTCTGTAAAGGCAGGTTTTCCACAGCCTCACATGTGTCTCTCCTCCACCCCTTTTTCCTTTTTCCTTTTTCCTTTTTCCTTTTTCCTTTTTCCTTTTTCCTTTTTCCTTTTTCCTTTTTCCTTTTTCCTTTCCTGGAAAATACCCTTCTTTTCCAAGGAACCTCCTCCTGCCTGTGTGTGTGCAGCCAAAGCTTTGTAGTAAGGACAAAATACAGCACAGCCAGGAGAGTCATGGGCTCCTGAAAACATTTCAGTCATAGCCAAGCGAAAGGAGAAAATGATTGTTTCCCAGATTTGCTGCATTTTAGTCAGAAGAGGTGCTTTCTGCACTTTATTTGAACAGCTGCAGGGGCACTCTGGGCCAGTGGCTTCAGGGTCTTGCTCTGCAGACCCAAAAATGGGCTGTAAGTGCTACTCCTTCTAAAAGTTTTGTTGGAACTCCCGCTTACACTTCATGCTTCATCCTTTTTATTACCCCCTAAGTAAAGGTTGTTTCACAATGTACAGGATTTTTGAGAGTCCACTTCCTACTCAGAGTTGTGCTGTTCTTTAGGAGAATGCTGAGTTCTGTAGCTTATTCAGAGCCCTCATTTTTGTGTTTTCATCAGGTAACTTCTTTTTCTTAATTTTCTTGGAGTTTGTCTGACTGTATGCATGCAAATGGGAATTTAAACTGGAATGCAATGTAATAGTAAACTTGATTTAATTAAATAGAAGCATTAAAAAGAAGACATTTATTTTTCACTTAAACTTAGTGATCAGAGGAAGTTCACTAAAGCTAGTGGATGAAATGTTTCTTTAAAGCTGTTTCTACAGGAGAATTCCTACTCAAATTCTGAAAAAAATGTTAGGTGCTTTGACAGGTAATTTTTATTTGAGGTGTGTAATTATCTTAAATCTGACTGAAACTCCAAAGGAAAGGTTTGCTAAGAAGAGCAGTTAGTTACCACCAATTAAAAAAAAGAGTTATATTCACATTTGTTTCACTGTAGAGAATAAATCCAATACATGTAGGTATTAATATATTATAGAACATTGAAAAGTGAGGAGTTGTTGTGTTGATGTGTGACATAAAACCAGATATTTGCCTTGTAGTTTTTACCTGTAATTAGAAAGCACCTTTATTTCTTTATAAATTGTTTTGTTAGCAAGTGTTTTATTCTTACTTAATTCAATCAGGCCTTTCCATCAGCTGCCATAAAATCAAATTCAATTTTTAGCAAGTTTTTTTTTAATAAAGTTTGACTGCAAGACTGCCAGTATTTGTACTTTTTTTTTTTTCTCCATGTTTTTAATGAAAACAGAAAGACAGAGGAACAAATAGAGTCAACTCAATGTTGTAAAGCTGCTACAGAGCCCTGGAATGGACACGAGTATAAGAAATTAATAGAGTGTCCAGCATAAAGAGTTATTGGATTTTAGTGAGTTGTTGTGCTCGGGGGGTTCCTGGCAGAGACACTTTTGCCATGGTTGCTACAGAATGAGCTCCACAGCCCTCCAAAACAGGAGTAGCTAAATATCAAGAGACATTTCAGGGATGCCTGATGCTATCAATATGACCATGAAGTGATTAATGCAGCTTGTTGAAGTCATTAAATTGAGAGATGCAGCAGGCTGAAGTTTACAGTATTGATCCAGTTTCAGTCCTGGTAAAAAGATATATGGAGGAAATATAATGGTATTATTACTGCTCGTCGTAAAGCCATGTGCAAAGTGAACAGAAGATCTCTCAAACTTTAGTGTTGCATAAACTAAATAAAGCACTCCAGAAACAAAGGTACGTTCATGCTTAAAAGCAGGGCAGATGTTTTATAATGGAAGCAAATTCTCCAGCACAAATAATTACATTGTAAGTCACAGTTGTGATTGTTTCCTTTATGCCGTGCGTAAATGATTCCAAAGTTCCAGAGAAGACATAAACAGTAAAAAAGGAACTGCTTCCAGTTGCAAGTTGCAGGTGCAATGAGACACAATGGAACTCAAGAACTATTGAATTAAAACCTTTTTCCCTTCCCACCTGGCCTACGAAGGGCCACATCAGCTGGCTGCCATCTGATGTGACATCTCTTCTCTCCCTTTTCCAGAGATTGGCCTCACTGGAGCAGCACTGGTGGCTGGAAAAGGTCAGTCCTTTTCTTTCCCTGGGACATTTTTCCCCTGCTCAGTGTTGCTGTGTCTGGGTTGCCTCGGGAAGCCCAGGTGGGATGTACACTCTGGGGAGGTTTGGCTCCCTTCTGTGCAGCCAGGCAGCACCGCAGAAACACTCAAACTAATGAAACGTGGAGGGATTTCAATATTTCCAGATGGCTGAGTCCCTTGCAGTTTATACTGTTGCAACTGTGCTGTATTTCAATTATTTCTCAGCCATTAGTATGCACAGCTTAGCATTTCTGGTTAACATTTGATTTCCCAACGAAGGAAGCAAAGGCAGCGGCTGCTACAAGGAAATACTTCCAGTGGGGCCTGAAAATATTGCCCATGAAAACATTCTTGCTCAAAATACAGTATGTTTTTCTGGCACTTTCCAGTGATTATGGAGCTAATGAAAGTGGAAGCTGTTGCATCCATCTGTCCTGAATATTACTTGCTTTGGAAATAGAGAACTGTGCATCACAAGCTTAGGTAGGATACAGGGTGGACTCACACCTTCACCTGTGTAAGGGCACGTGATGTGTGGCAAGAGGGACAACAGGAAAAAGGGGAAATCTGTTTTCCTCTAGGTTTCATTGTTTCAAGCAGCAAGACACGGGAGTGGATACTGATGTGCTGGTTTATCATACAGATTTAGGCTGTTAACTCCTGTGTTTGCCACGATTTGCTGGCTGCTATCAGTGTTCACAAATTGGGAGTTGTAAAGGCAGACATTCAGACTCATATATTCTGGATATTACTGGTGTCAGAGACGAGTGTCATCTTATATTGCTACAATTTGCCTTTTGTTGTAAAACTCCTTCTCCCATGCCAAGGGAGAATTCTCTCTCTGTATCCAGTCCCTTCGTGTTTCATGCCTTGACTTTGAGTGCTTTGTTGCCACGGCAACTCTGCACCATCCCTGTGTTGCATTACTGCTGTTCCCATAACTAAGGAGTACATCAAATAAATTAAACTTGTCAATCACATCTAAAAAAAGATATTGAAGATGTTTTCTGTCCATTCCCAGTATCACAGCAGGTGCAAGCAGAGTGCTAGTTCTGGACTGCAATCCCTGCCTTGTTTTCTTGCTCCTCATTACTTACAACAGATGCACTGAACTTGGTGGGAAATATTTGTTGGCTGAAAATAGTAATTTCCTCTGGATACTAAAAATTCTATCACTATTGTGATCTTTACTGGCAAAAATGTCCTTGTTTATTTTTTTGTTAATTTATTCCTAATCATGGAAGTAAATATACTGATAGGTTTTCAGTCTTTAGTGCTTAAACTGTCTTATAAAAAGAGTTATTCCTTGTTTTCGGCCTCTGAATTGAAGACCTGATATAGAACAAGACTTCTCAGTCACTTGCAAGATGGGCTCCATCTACTTCCTGCAAACATTGATTTTATTTTGTGAAGTGTTTGTCAAAACCCGTGAATGCTGGTCCAGCCTGGCAGTCCATAGAAAAGAAAAAGAACAATGATCCTTCCAGAGAGCTGCCCAGAAAACACCTGGTCAGTGAATGTGGCTGACATGTCGTGCTTAAACATTGAGACATTTTGTTTATAGCTGGAAATGCCAAAAATAGCAAATTTGTTATTTCTCTAAGACACTGATGAAGATAATTACTTGTCACCATTTTATAGACACGTGTTTTGCTCAGCAAAACACTTATTTAACTTTTGTCAGGCTCTATAAAAGCAAAGGAAATGAAAAAAATATTTTCCATGTGTCATTCTTTAGGTAAAATAATATCATTTTGGAAACATGTAATCCACTGCAAATTATATTTACCATTCTGTGCCTGATAGCTGGAGGCTTCTGTTGTATTTTGTTTGTAATTCCCAATCTGAGACTGTGCTGAACACGATGTAATTTGCTCGAAGCCTGTGTAACTCACGGGAGGGGATACAAGGAATTCCAATATTCCCATCAACAGTAAATTGGTCTGAAACCATATTATTTGTTTCCATTTTCTTCTGAGGAAGAATAACAACCCTTACACAGATTTTTCCCCTCGTGCAAGCTAAGTGTATTGGCTCCCAAAGTTAGATAAATGTGTTTCTGGTATAATTTCAAAAGGAAACAAAAGAAAAAAAAAAGAGAGTGATTTTATAATTCAATCAAAGTCAAAGCCCATTTCTTTTTCAGAGTAACATTGGCTTTTGTTTGCAATGGTTATGAGGCACTGCTGTTTCTTGTGCATTTCAATGTTCAGGTGATGAGGCAGTGTGTTAATGGTGCATTAAGTGAAGAAATAACTGTGTTATCAATTTAAGAAATAACACCATAAGAATTATTATTTTTTTTTGTCTCTGAGGATTTTGCAAGTGATTATCTTTTTAAATTCATCCAGTGGTTAAATTCCTTCATCTCCTGCCTTACAGGTTGTAAAAGTTTTCCCAGGTCTGAAAATCCTTTTGGTAAGGAAGAGTGGAGATGCTTGCACTGGTAATGATTCTAATTTCTATTTTGTTAACTATTGCAAGAAGGCAGGTGGGTAGAAAACCTTTTCTGGACATATAAACATCCTGTCTTCTCCAGCAGGGGCAAATAAAACTATCAGTATGCATCACAAGAAATCTGTTTATATAAGAAAATTCCTCTTTAACAGGTAATGAGGATTTCTCTTTTATAGGCTGGGCAGAGCAGGAAAGGCAGCTCTGGCAGTGATTAAAGCAGCAGGAGTGCAGCAATCCTCACAGTTGTTAAATTTCTCCCCTGCAGAGAACTTTTTCTTCATTTCATCCTGCCACTGGGGCTTGGTTTTGTATGTGGGCTCAGTAACCCTTCCTGTAAGAACAAATCTCCATCAGCAAGAGGACACCAACGAGGCTTTTCCATCATTCAGGTTGGGATTGTAAGTGAAGACAGGCCCAAATCTGGACTAATATTTTGAGCTGGTGTGAATCCAGTGCTGCAGCAAAGTTTGTTCATCCCTCCCCACAAAGTGCAGCTTGAAGCATAGATTTTGATGTACTTGAGTTTGAAAACTCCTGTTCTGAGCACTCCCATGCTGACTGTGAAGTGCTAAATGCAGAACAGACACCAGTCTGCAACCTTCCCCTCCTCAGGGAGCTGACGAGTGTCTTTTGTCTTTTGGGCATTGAAATTCTCAAATAAAATGCTGCATTAAGACCAGCTTGTGACAATGAAAAATATTCCTGCTGATCTCAGGAGTCTCTGCAAACCCTAAAGCAGCGGTTATGATTCTATTCAATGCCACTGACAGTTTATTCTAAAATAAGCTATTTTCTTTTATCAAAAGAGGAGATAAGAAGTACAATAAGCTGAGATATAGCCACTGCTGTAATAAGGAATCATGCTCCTGGAACCCTCCTTCAAACCAAAGTGTTATAAAAATCTTCTTCCCCTAGGACTAAACAAACAATTAACGAATCCTGTGAAATAAGTGACAGCTCTGCACGCTCTCAGCGTTCTTCTGGGAAAAGGAATTTATGTTTCCTGTAGCTCAGAGCACATTTAAAAATAATTCAGGGCAAGGAGTGGAAAAGGATGGAAAGAAGTTTCGGGGCAAGTAATATCAGAGCAACTCCTCTCTCATGAGTGTAACCAGTAAATCAGCAACAGCAGAAGGGGGAAGTTTCCCAGTTCTGCATTGCCAGCATGGTCAAGTATATTGCATTTAAACCAGAGTTTCTTCCTCTTATCTCTCATTTGTGTCTTCTTTATCACAAAGGAAATGCTTTTTGTGGGGAATCTTGAAAATATTTATGAACTGTAGACTGACTGTGAGATATCATGGCACAGGGATGTTGAAGATGACACCAAAGGATCTGTCACACAGGACCAAGCAGTATTTAACTCCCAGAACAGTCAGAAGTATGTTGTGCAAGATATGTATCCTATCCTAGGAGGCATTTGAGAAGCTGAGCTTCTTAATCTCCGATATAAGAAGTCATTTTAATCTATGCTGGTATCACTGCAGCTTTGTCCTATTTATGTAAATCTGTCGTTTTGAAAAAATGCATTAATTTGGGTTTTACCTGGCAGGAAGGCTGAACCACAGAAATTTATCAAGCTGTAAAATGCACTCTTCCTATATGTGTGTGACCCAGTGAACTGTGACACTGACTCATCCATGTGGCACTTCAAATAATTCAAGAATATGCAAAAGCTGCCCCTGTAGCTCAAAATTCAGGTCATTAAACAGTGGCAGTTTGCAGGCACACAAACAGAGTTGCTGAAAGGTACTGTTCAATGTTCTCTAGATCCCTAACCTGTCCTCCTGGACAATTCCTGGGTGTATTTTGAGAGTTAATGGGAGCATCCCCCACAGGCAGATGAGGCCAGCACAATGCTGGAGATTTCCTGATTTCTGTGTGGACAGTTTCACGGGATTTGGCCCCAGTGACAGAGAACTGCTTGGAGTAACTTTAATTTGTTGGTTCAGATGCAGCCAAAGAGCAACTGGGGCTGTTTATGGAAACCTTACATTACCAGGTGTTTTTCTGGAAGAAGCATCTTCCTGTGATCAGGGCTGGTCAGGTGACTCTCTCACACACAACCAGCTCCTGGAGAAAATCTTAAAGTCCAAAAAGGACTTGAGGGATCATTAAAAAACAAGGTGATGAAAGCTGTGGTTTTACAGCAACATTACTTTTACTGATGTTCAAATCATGAGTCAGGTTGATGCACTCTTCACACCACAGAATAATCTGAATCAAATTAATTATCTACAGAGTGACCTAAAAAACCTTATGTTTTTGCATGGTTCTGTTCATTTTTAGAAACAAGTTGAAATAGAACCTTTTTTAAGGCATCAGTTTATTTTTTTTTTTGTCCTTTTCCATGTGCTTTAACATATCTTTAGCTTTTGGGTGCCTATAAACTGCTATCTACTATGGCAGAAATTCTTTCTATGTTCCTTGGGTTTCACAGTTGTGACCCCTGCCCATTGTAATAAGGAAACCATTTTTCCCTGGAAGATTCTGTAATAAAGTTCTCAATCTATGTATTTCTTTTTATATCACACATTGCCAGAACTGCTCAGAAATTATTATTTTCTTTTTTATTTTTTCTGGGCTTTTTTTCCCCAGAAATGTTTGAATTATTGAAACCAGAAGTTTTCTTGGGAATGTTCCACTTATGGGGGGGGGGGGGGGGGGGGGGGGGAGAAGTTATCAAAAAAGGTGTCTTTGGAGCAGATTTTGTGGGCAGAAGAGAAATAAAGACCCTCCCCATGCAATCTGACGCCCAATGCCTGTGATGTAGAAAAAAATGGCATGGTAAGGGCACAAATCAGGTCACTCAGTCATATGCTAATATCCTTCTGCTTGTAAAGGAATAATATGTTTTTCCCATGATTGGGGTTTGGTTTTGTTTCTGCTTTTTTTTTTTTTTTTTATGTGCATGATAATTTTAGGATGTCTTAGTTTCATCTGAGTGATAATAGGAAAGTTTCTGTATTTTCAAGAGGTGTCTTAAAAGAAGAAAGAATTTTTTTTAAAAGCTTTAATCATTGCACAATCTGTTAAAGGCTTTGTGGCTTAATGATCGATCTCTGCGGGAGCTGAAAAGTACTTTTAAAAATCAGATTTGGAATGGAAAATTGTTGCACCCTGTGTAAACCCACGCTTTCCACAGCCAAGCAAGCAGCCCTGCTATTGAAGTAACAACTAATTGCCACTTTTGTATTACCTTGAGGTACTTGTGAAGTGTCTGACATCTGTCTCAGCAGCGGTGAGGCTGAGCTCTTTTGTACTTATCCCCCCAACATCATTAGTCCTAATGGGTGCTGCAGAGGTCTTTGTGTGTGATTAAAATAGGTGCAGGTGATCATCAGCTGCAGTAGCACAGTGGAATATTTAGGCGGGGACATTTTGGATGCACAGACCCCAGGAGTGCTGCTTGGGATGTCAGCCTTCTCTTGATGTGTGCTAACCCAAAATGTTGGAAGATGCTGAAGACAGGGGACCCAGTGGAAGTAGATAATTATGTGACCTTGAGAGCTTTCAAAGGGGTTGTACTCAAATATCCCCTTGAGGTAAATCTTAATCACACACTGATATTTATATAAATTTATAACATATATTCTCTATTTAAAGTGGCATAGGTGACCTTGTGTGAAAATACTGAGAACTGGCTGCATTACAGAAACATGGTATAAACACAAAATCCTTTTGTTTAGCTGGTTAGAGAAATTATTTTATGTTTGCTGAAGCTGCCTAACTGCTCTGTGGCAGGCACTTTGTGTCTGCTGTGGTAAGGATTTGCTGTAAGGATTTGGGAGGATGGGGTGAGAAGGAAGAAGAGCCTGATGCTCTGCTGCAGGAGAGAATAACAGGCCTATAATCCAGAACCAACCTGACAACAGCTGTTTCAAAGCAAACAGGCTGAAAAAAGCATTTGAGGACAGAAGTGTGTGACCTTGTCCTTATCTGCAGCAAGGCAAATTAAGAGAACAACTTCTTTTAGCAAGGGATTTAATAAATACTGTTTCGGCAATTTTCTGAAAGCTATTCTTACCCAGAGGCAAAGGCTGTCCAAGGTACAACCCTGACTAAATCCTGAATTTAGGTGGCTTAACAGCCTTTTAGCAGGCTACAAAGGTGCACCCATGCAAGTACTGTCTTGTCCATTTTCCTGGTCTTGGTCCAGAGTGCACACATTTGAAATGGAGCTGGGGTCTGAGAGAAAGTTGCCAAAGGTTCAAAGTCACTTAGGAGTTGCCTTCCCTTAGATTTCATGAGATTTAGGTACATAGATTGTCACTGACATTCAGAATTGTTCCAGTTACATGAATAGTGGAATTTTAAATTAATTCAGTTAAAACAGTGGAAAACTCTCAGTTTGGTTTAAATGGGATTAAACCCAAGTGCACTCACTAACATCTAAACTCCTTTCTAGGCAAAACTAAAATCAATGTTTCTGAAGTTGATTTACAGTAAAATGTGGCTGTCAATTAAAACTGAAAATTTAGATATGTGTGAGGTTTTCAACTTTTTACTAAAAAAATGATCCAAATGGTGTAGTAATGATAACAGATTTTAAATCTTAGAAGTGTTGGAAATTTTGTAATACAGAGCTTTACTTGAATAACTAGAGTTTTTCTTGGGTCAGAGCTTCCTTCTTTTAAAACTCTCATTGCCCATTTAGTCTCTTTTTTTCATTTCTTTTCCTCCTCTCTCTCTTTTTTTTTTTTTTTTTTTTTTTAATGATTTTTTTCTTTTTCAAAGAGAATAGCAGAAAAACACTTTGTCCCCAGGCAAAGTACCTTCCAAAATGTGCTGACTGGGCCATTAATGAAGATGTGAAGAAGCAGCATCCCTAGAACTGATCCCATGGAGGACCCCACTAATGACTGGCTTCAGAGAAATAAAATAATGTTTTCCTCCTTAGTTCACTAGATTTCAGATTTTTTTCAAGACCCTGCTATGACAAAAAAGCAGGTCAGGTTTTAAACCCGTGTTGTAATATCATTTTAGGACTGCAGAAAGTCAGTTTGTTGTCTGAATAATCTTAAACCTTGAGAGGACATGGGAGAATGAATGTAAAAATGAAATTGTAAAGGGGGATCCAAGAGTTTTTTAGAGTGTTTGCTCCACAGGGCTGCTTTCTGCTCAATAAGTGAAGGAAATTAGCACTCTTTAATAAATAGAATCCTGTTAGCATGGCACAATAGTTAGGGCTTCTTTTATGGAATATTTCAGTGCATCATTTCCTGGTGAACTCCTGCAATGGAGGGGGATATTGTGCTGGTTTTGCCTGGGATAGGGTTAATTTTCTTTGCAGTGGCTGGCATGGGGCTGTGTTTGGATTTGTGCTGAGCACAGGGCTGATAACACAGAGATGTTTTTGTTGTTGCTGAGCAGGACCTGCACAGAGCCAAGGCCTTCTCTGCTCTTTGTAAAGCCAGGCTGGGGAGGGAGCTGGGGGTGCCTGGGAGGGTGGGAGGGGACACAGCCAGGACAGGTGACCCTGACTGACCAAAGGGAGATTCTAGACCATGGGATGTCATGGCCAGTACAGAAAGCAGGGGGAAGAAGGAGGAAAAAGGGGACATTTGGGGTGATGGTGTTTGTCTTCCAAATCACCATTACCTGTGATAGGGCCCTGCTCTCCTGGGATGGCTGAACTCCTGCCTGTCCATGGGAAGCAGTGGATTAATTCCTTGTTTTGCTTTGGTTGTGTGTATGGCTTTTGCTTTCCCTATTAAACTGTCCTTATCTCAACCCACAAGTTTTGTAACTTTTTTCCTTCACATTCTCCCTGCTGATCCCACTGGAGGGAGAGTGAGGAGCAGCTGCCTGGGGCTTGGCTGCTGGCTGGGGTTAAACTATGACAGGCTCAGGAAATCATTTAGGTCCTATCAACCAAACAAGGCAAAGGTTGACAAAAGAAACTGTTGAAACTTGGGGACAGATATTTCAAATTTAAGTGAGTGTTCTTCACTCACCTGTATGCCCACAGGCTGACATGATTAGAGAATAAAGATTAGAAGAGTTTAATTTTTGTTTACTGTACTTCCTTGATTTGCTAACCTTTCACCTTTTATCCATGATAATATCCATTTAAATGAATGTTGCTGGTTTCAGTAGAACAAGTCTCTATTCTGACAAGCAGTTCTGCTTCACGTATATTTTCTGTTGTGTACACAGCTTTGTCTCAAGCTGTTTTTTCAAAACCTACTGTCTTTTGATGCTCATCACAATACAATAATTTTAATGGACCTCAGGTTCAGCTGAATGCTCTGTTTTGAGCTTGATGCCATCCTCAGATGAATAAATTGTTGCCAAACGTTAAATGCTAAGGCTGAATTTTTCTTCAGCAGGTGTTTGTGTATTGAATGAACCATAATCTTTGGGGGAAAAATAACCAATCTGTATTATAGTCTGCATCACAATGGATGGCTGAAAGGAAGGAACAAGTGGCAGATATTATGTATGCTGACAATCAGTAATTTTTTTTCCCCATTTAATGTATACTGAGAATCACAGTGTTTTCATGGTGTAGGTCTTGAGTTCAGCTTTATGTCTTACAGCTTGGTGTGTGTTATGCCTAAAGCACACTGAGGAGAGCCAGGGCATCTGGCACAGTACTGAAAGGTCAACCAGGGCAAGGGGATTTCCCACTAAATATATTATAATGCAAAGAATTCCCAATTGCTCTCATTTAAAGCTAATTTCTTCTAAATGTGCCATTAAGGAATTGTGCCAAAGATTGGCTCTACGTGGGGCCGGGTGAAAGGTGTTTTTTTAAAATTTAATTTCAATTTCTAATGACTTGAAATGTGTTCGAATCCAAGGCAAGAGTTGTAGCACGCTTGAGGGAATGTCTTCCATTCTTGTGTTTATTTCCTGCTGTTCAAGTGTACTAAAATCCATTATTACTCAGTGCCTCAGTGTTGTGATTGCACTGCACTGGTGCTGCAATGCTTGTTTCTTTCTCCAGATGTCAGATAACACAGACTTTAAAAAAAAAATTCTGTTTAATTTGGAACTCCTACGTTTTTGTCAACCCCCAGTTTCTTTACACATTAACCTTCTATTGTAGTTTCTGTTGAGCACTCCATTTTCTAAATTTCTTTTTTCTTGGCAGTGCTGTGTATTGCTGGAAATCTGTCAAATGTGAATCAGTTTTTTGGGAGCAGTCTTGGTTCTGCAGGAGAGGAAGGCATTAAATGTGTTCTGGATCATTTGCTGCTCCTCGTTAGGGAGGCAGGAGCTGTGGGACCCCGAGCCACGAGCTTTGGGATGGGGAATGGAACACAGAAGGTTGGTTATGTAGGTAATGACACTTAATGAGATGGTACCCAGAACATTGGAAGCTGTGTCTTACAATACCTGTCAGAATGATGAAGGAGAACAATTCTCTCCTTTGCTAGTCTGTCACATGTGACCCAAAACATACTTGGAGACTTCACCACACATTAGAACCTATTTTTTATAATCATCTTGTCACTGCTGGATAGTTAGACATTCAAGAATTCACCTCATAATTGAAAATCAAAATAATCATCTTCTATACTTTTTACTGTACTTCCCAAACTCTACGAAGAGTCTCAGTGAGCTCCTGTGTTTGGTATAACTCTGTGAATGTAATGTCTGAAATAAAATCAGCAGGAATGAATGAGCCTCAGTTTCTTCAAACAGACATGGGACTGGGCAGCAGTGACAGAATCCTGTCCTTGACTGTGCTTTTAGGAATTTTACTCTACACCACTAACCTGGTGGGGTGAAACTGGTTGAAATTCCATTGCAAACCATGAAGCCACCTCTTATTTTCAGTTTTTCTGGCATCCAGCTGTAGCTGTGGAAATCTTCTCGTGGGATGTATCTATGAGACTGGAAAAAACCTGTCCTGGGTGGACTGTGGTGAGACTGTCCTTGCACCTGCACAGGAAAAGTGAGCAAAGAAACCTTCTCTGAGACTTCTACCCTACGGAAGAGCAGAAAAAAAGGTGCAAAGAAATCATGATAAAGGGTTTCCACTTCCTCAGGCAGCCTTTGCTGTAGCACGGGGATTTTGGTACAGTCTCCAGGAGATCTCACTATAAAGCTCCAGGTCATATCCTGCATGTGCCATTTAATCAAATCTTCTGTAGGTTAGTGGTTGTATTTCTTGAACCCAGGGTCAGGGTGTGATTTGCTGCTGTAGACACAGCTGGGCAGAAGTCAGGAGCTCCTGATGCTGTTTCTTCTGTTGTGCCATTCAGTGTCAGCATGGCTGTGTCTCCAGGGGCTCTGGGTCTGGAGATTTGTCCTTGGAGCTGGTGGATCAGAGTGCTAAATCAGCTTTTTGTATTTTGAAAATCTCCCCGAAAATCTTTCCCAGATGAGCTCTTTTGGGTGCTTTCTGAATTTTGGGATTTTGCTTTTCATTGTAACATACACAGAACCTGCTCAGGAGTTTCCTGCAGTGCACTCTGGACTGATGAGTTCTTCAAGTTCTGAACTTTCTTGAACAAGCAAAGGCATAGACCCTCTTAGATCAGCACAGAGATCTTAAATGATTGTCTCAAAACTTCAAGAGCTCTCATTCTTTCCTAAAACTAAGGGAAGGTTTCCAAATATGAGACAAAAACAGGAATAGGAGAAATTATTTTCCCGCTCTTTGGGGATTTTAAATTTGTCTATTTGACCTTTTTTCTTGCTATAAATTTCTGATGTCTCACTAGTTGCACAAAAAAGGCAGAATATTTTCCCTTGCAAGTGCATCCTGAGGAAGTCCATTAGCATTATTGAAAATCAGTGCCTAATGTTCTCTCTCTTTCTGTTTTACTGTTTGCTGTGAGCTGCAAACACTGTACCTAAGGACACTAAAATCAGAATGTCAATTGAACTTTGCACTCAGAAGTCTGGCTCAGCAGAATCTCTGGTTAATGTCCTTAAGATTCCAGGTTCTTTCTCCATAGGCTACATGAAAATGGATGTGGTTGGTTTTAAAATACTTTTAATTGAGAAATGAGCTGTCCACTGCATTAACAATGTTTAACTGTGTGTATTGATTTCTAACCTCCATGATATTGGTTGGCTGACTATGCCAAGGTTACAAAATGTGAAACCTTATTCATTTTTAATAAAAAAGCATTGCTTCTCAATGGCAAAAAGGACATAAAAGAATCACCTTTTATCCCCAATATTTAGAAGTTAAGGCCTTTAAAGTAAGATGTATGGTTATCAAAGGTGGAAACTGTTTGACTTTTTTGCATAAGACATCTAAAATATTCATTCCGTGCCAGATCCGCTATCCAGAGGAAACATCAAAGGGAGCAGGTCTCATTAGGAGAGCTCTCCTGACTTTGACACATGCCTCCAACATGCTGGGGAACTTTCAGAGCAGAGTGAAGGGATTTATCATCCCGACTCCCAGGAATGTCAGAGTGAGCTCCACGGTGAAATCACTGCTTTGAAATTCCCCTGCGTATTTAGGGAGGTTTAATTGGGATGGAAACGTGGTTAGAGCAAACGTGGGGATAATGCTTTTCCTCCATCACCTTGTGTGACAGGTTTCTTTCTTTTTTTCAAATCAAATATCTCTGATACCAGATATGTCAAATGCTGGTGGTAGGTGCCCCATGGTAAGGGCAGGTGTGCAAAGAATTACAGCCCATTACTAATTCTGCCTTATTAGGAGCAGTTTTTCTAATTAAGCAGTGAAAATCATGTTCAGTTTGGATAAATTATTCCTACCCACATTGTCTTCTTGAGGTGTTTATCTGGTCTCTACTATATTAATGTTTGAGCACAGCATTCTTTTCCATAATGCACTTCTCAGGTAAGGGTGAGTGGTGGAGTGTCCATTTTAAAGACAGGGAAAAAAAAGGAATAAAAGGATTAAAGACAATTTTTGGTTTTGTTTTGTTGTTTTTTGTTTTCTTTAGAGACTTATTTCTTATTCAGGACTGCTTTAATGGAGCTCAGTGATTAATTAATTTCCCAAAATCCGTGATTTTAAGACTAATGAAACTAGCAGTAGAGACAGCTTACTCTGAATGGGAAAACAGATCCTTCTCAGGCTCTCTGTGTGCTCCACACTTCCATAGCTTTCCTTTAACTCCCTGCATTGGACTTGGAAAGTGGAGCCTAAGGAAAACACAGGTCAGGCTGAGCTTTCAGAGCTGTAGCTGGGAGAAGCAGAGACAAAGCAAATAGGAATGGCTTGAGTCACTGAGTTGTAGGAGAATGAAAACTCCACAGATACCATTTTTGACATGCACTGAAATCCCCTGTGAATGTGTTTTGGTTTTTTTGTTCTGACTATACTCAGCAGTGACTGGTGACAGGTTGAGAAGCACAAAAAAGAAGTGCTGTTTAAACATAAGAAGAAAAAAAAAATAGCCTTATTTACCTGTGAGGATGGCCAGCCACTGACCCAGGTTGTCTAGAGAGGGTGTGGAGCCTTTCTCCTTGGGGGTATTCAAAAGCCATTTGATGTGGTCCTGGGCAGCCAGTTGTAGCTGACCCTACTTGAGCAGGGGTTGGACAAGGTGACCTCCAGAGGTCACTTCCAACCTCAGCCATCCTGTGATTCTGTGGATAAAGGTATGTACACCCTTTGCTGAAGGTGCCACACTTTTTAATGACAGAAAAAATGGTGTGAGGTTTGCTCCTGGCAAGGTAGCTCATTATCTTTGTGAGTGCTAAGGTTACTATAGGAACCCAAAAGTTTCACTGCGACTAAAATGTGAGAAATACACAGCATTAGCAACATAAAGCTGCATGGTTTTATATGTGTATCAATATCAAAACTGGTCTGTGTTAATGCTTCCTCAAAACCTGCTAAATTACATCCTTTTAAATTAATTAGCCCTCTTTGCAAATCCTATTAAGGAGAGGGATAGGCCATACTAATAATTGTCTGAAAGTAATAGTTGAGAATTATCCACTCACCCTTTTCTATGTGGTAGTGGAGCACTGTAGTGTAGCAATTCCTGCACTTTGGATATGCCATAAAACTAAATTTTTTCCTGATTGTGTGCATCAAAAATTTCTCAGAAATTTTCTCATTCATCTAGAAGTCTAGTCCTAGATGTCAGGTTAAAGATACCCCAAATTGTATCTGTGTTAAATCTATGCAATGGTGTTGTTAATTTGAGCTCTGTTTTGGGTGAAACTGCTATACATATGCAAAAGCATAATTGCTCTGAAAATTGGTTCTTTACCTGCTGGATGCAGACTTCCTGTGGGTTTTTCTATTTAAAACAGACAACAACTGCTCTGCAAATTCTTGCGAGCGTCAGCAGATTCCATGCCTTTAACCTCTCTCACTTTCTGGGAAGATGATGGGATTCACTTTCTGGGAAGATGATGGGATTCACTTTCTGGAAGCCAGAGAATGTAATCATCTTCCTGTATCCCAGTGCTGCTGCCAGGTCCCTCTGGATCATCAAACTATAGCTACTGCAGACAGGGAAAATTCACCTTTAGTGCAAGAGAGCTGCAAGACTTTCTTGAGTGGGTGATCGTAAGAAATTGATATTCACCTTCTACCAGCCCTTGCATCACATATCTGCAACAGATAATTCAAATGCATCTGGTAGAAGGCAGTAACTGCTTGGGATGAATGTCATGAAAATGCCCCATGGAATCCCTAATATTTCCAGGCATGGGGAGTATTCTGAGGAGACTGGCAGCACTGGTTGCAGCTCATCAGCTGAAAAATGCCTTCTGCAGCTGCAACATCAAGGGTGACAGTGAAAATTTTCCTAGGAAACGGAGGATGCTAGTCCACATGGCTTTTGTGGATTTTCCAATGAGTAGTTGATGTGAGCTGAGGCCTTGATATTGTTCTAATATTCTCTGGGTTCCAATGCTGCTCCAGGCAGCCACACACAGAAAATGGGCCCAGAGTTTCATCCCTGGCACTGTAACATCTGCCTAAATCATGCCCTGGATGCCATTAGGGAAGTATTAAAAACATACCTTAGGAGTAAAATTTGCAATTTAGCACATCTCCTTAAAGGTTTTGAAATCTGGAAAGCAAAACCAAAATTTAAGGAAAATATTACAGGTGGGGTTTTTTAATACAGAATTTTAGTTTCAAATAGTCACACACGAAGTGCTTAGGTACACACCTATGTACTGTCAAAAGAGAGGATGTTTCTCTAGATTAATTCAAGTGTCTATTAAGAAAAAGTTGAATCCACCTCAGCTTTTCTGGAATATTTCTTATAACCTACCAGTTATTGAATATGGCCAGATTCTTTTCTGTTCTCAGTGAGATGTAGGTTAGTTCCTTTGTATTGCAGCAGCTGCCAGGACTCAAAATCAGCCATTAGATCATACAAAGTGTCCTTTGACCCATAAGCAAAATGAAGTGAAATATTTATTACATTTTTGTTGAAGTTGCTGTGTTTTCTTCTATTTCCAGTTGCTAATGCATAGTGTAAAATAGCAATTTCTGAAATTTGCTCGTGTCTCATCATGTTGCAGTCGCATCAGAGTTTGACCACAGGCAGTGCTGCAAAAATATTGAAGAGAAGGCAAATGTGAACAGTAGTAGAAAATTGTATTATCAGAGACATGTATATGTAGGGAAAACTCTGCATGTGCCGAGTCTTCTTGCTGCTTCTCATTTTGTGCTTAGTGAAATGCCGTAGCTGGGTGAGGAAAAACTACATCCAACAATCACAGCATGACTTGTGCATTTTATGAGGAAGGGCTGTGCCCTTAAGTGTGCTTTCCACATGGATTTATCACTGATATGGTCACCTGGGAGCTCTGCACAGGTACAAAGTAAGGAATTTCATCTTTCCAGTGACAGGAAACAAAAAACAAGCAAACTACAAGCTGGTTTGGGCAAACTGTTTGTGCACAAGTCAGTTTGGAAAGCGTGGAGCTGCTACAATTCACCATCTCTTTAAAGGGATTTTAGCTTTTGTGTGATAAACACTGCATCCATTTGTTAAACTGGCACTAATATTGTTCTGGTTTTGGCATGCTGCTGTGTATTGTGAGTGTTCTAATCATCTCTTCAGGTGGAGCTTCAACTTGATCTGCTTCAGCTATTAAAATGGGAGATCAAACAGAATTTTGAAGGCCAGGATTACTTTTTTTTAAAAAAAAATATCCTTGTCCATGTTACATGTTCAGATACTGTAGTTATGGCTGGTGGAGTAGTAGATGTTTAAACTTCAGCACACTCAGCCAAAGCAGTGCCTTTTGTTAAGGAAAACATTCTTCCTCTAAAACTGTGTTACATTGTGCATTCTGCAATGGAATAGAATAGAAATTGGACAAAAAGCTATTAAGTCAATCCAGGCCATCAGTCCATGCAGGCAGTATTGTTTGCTGCACTGAAGTTTTTAGCTCTAATTTGAGCTAGTTTTCAATTTCCCATGCAGTGGGGTTTTGGCTGCACCCCTTGGGAGATTATTTCACAATACAATAACTCTGCTGCAATGTTTTGCTGATATCTGGCCTAAATCTTCCCTCTTAATTTCATCCCATTTTTTGCTGCTATAGCCCTAGGTATTGCACTAAACAATTCCCCTTCTTCCTAAGTTGTTGGCTCATCAAATATTTCTGGACAACTACGTTCCCCCTTATTTCAGTTGTTGCTTGGTTAGTATCTAATCTTAACATTTCTGTAAAGATTTATGTTTAAGCTTTCTGTGGTTGGTTTTTCACTTTTTCTTTTTTCTTTTTCCTTTTTGTATTTCTTGTCCTGCCATCCCTGGCACGCTTATTTGTGAACATCCCATTTTTGAGAGCTACTGATCTGGCCATAGGTTCACCAGCTCTATTTTTGCTGCCCTGCCACATCCCCTTTTTGTGTTTCTTTTTCTCAGGCTTACTGCTTTCCAAATCTTTCTTTCCTATTGCAGTTCTGGATTTTTTTTCTTCCTAGGAAATCCAGGAAAAATACACAATTAAATGAACAAGTGTTTGCTGAATTTCATACTTTTCAGTTTTTCTGATGTCTTGCTATAACATGGATGAATAAATTAACATTTGCCACTTTACTGTTCTTCAGTACTGCAAAAATACTGTTTAGGATTCTCACATCAGTTGAGGCAGTAAATGAAACATTCTTGTGATGTGCCACTAGATTGGTAAAATATGTACTGTGTGGTAGTGAAACTGTCTTGAAAATATTGGTGAGACTGGTAATTTTTAATCTTCCCAAAAAACTCCCCTCTAGAAAACTGTGCCTTTTGGAAGAGCAGGAATCCAATTGAGTCTGTGAATGGAATTAATAGATCCCCTTGCGATTTCATATAAAATGACTCTTTAGGAATTTTTTTTTGTGAGTCTAGCAATATTTCTTCACTTGCCAGAGGCATTTAATGGTGTAAGAGTCTCAGCTTTCATTTTTGAAAGAATTTGTCTTTCAGGCTTAATTGACTGCTGAGGAAAGTGAAAATATGACTCTGGAGTTTCCAAAAATGCAGATAAGGGGAACTGAAGCCTTTTTTCTCTCTTAATTTACTGCTGCTTGAGCGAGTTTCAAATCATTTAGATTGACCTAAATTCTTCCATCTGACTTCACAACTGTGTGGGTGTTTGTAGTCCTCTTCTAGCTTGGCTTAGGAATAGGTCGGTGGCTCCATATCCTTGTATGGTGTGACCCTATTTAGTCACAAATAATGACTAAAGTTTTGTGCTGAAAGCAAAATTAATCAAACAGGAGACAGTCACAACTTCCTGGCACCCAAAGACTTGTTTACCAGGATTCATTCCCACTCCTTCCTTGTATTTTCCTGTTATTTCTCAACACAATTCCTTAAGTCAGATGGAGATAGGAAGCATTTAAAATGGTCACCATGATGGGATGGTGGCAGTATTTTAGGCAGGTTAGTGTCTCAGTGTATCCTACATCTGATCCACTCTACCCTTTCTGTCCCATGAAAGAGTCTCACATATTTTCACTTGGTGACTCAGTTTCCTGCCTCTATTTTGCCTCTGGGATGAATCCTCTCCTTTGCTATGGCAAATTTTCTCTGGCATTCAGATTAGGTGAATAACTAAACAATTAAGTAGTCTAGGAGAGTATGTATTTTCATTTTTATATAACACATTTGAATATATACTGCCTTTTCACAAAATGTTTTATCCTGAGTGATAAAAAAAGATGAAAAATGATGAAAAAAAAGCTGAAAATGAAACTAAATGTTTTGCATGTGTCATGAGATTATAGCATAGAATGTTCCCATAATGAAAACATCCTTTGACACACTATTGTGTATTTTATGCACAAATTGTAATTTTTTTCAGCATTAATGAGGTGACATAATTGTTGCATTTGGAAAAAGCTGTGTTGGATTTCTAGAGAAAAGATTTTAAGACCATCTACAGCAGCTTGTACAGTGCATTGCAACTTTCTCAGCTGCCTGATGGATTTTCTGCAGCTTTAAAGGACAACATGTCATAGTAGAGGAAATTCTCTCAGTCTGTGATTACCAGATGACTGAATACCCAAAGCATGAACCATACTTAGGCTGTCACCTTCCACTCCTGAAGCTGTGGGGCTGTCAGGTAGACTCAGGAAAAAAGACTTGGTATAGTCATGATCCAGTTCAAAAGACACAGGAAGCCACACACCAAAACTGTTCCAAGGAGTGGCATATGAATTTAGATATTGGCACTGTTGCTTTTATGGCTTTGAAAGAAACTGCAGAAGTTTTGAGAAAGTTCATCACATTATTTGCAAGCTGTGGCATCAGTTAAGATTTCTTTTTGCAAGTTAAAATCATACAGAATCATTGCAGGATTTTGTTATGTAAAAACCTAGCTGTTTTCTGTAAATATATAAAAAACCCCTCTAATTACTTACTGTGGCTTTGATGGTACTTGGTGGCTGAGTAGAATTAAAGCTTTGTGCACCTATGAATTACAGTAGTCAGACACATGTTTTCAACCTGGGCAGGTTTGGATAGATTTATTCTTGAGCAGTTGGCTTCTCCATCTATGTGGAGCAGCATATACTAAAAATCTGTTGATTTTTACATCAGTGACATTTTTAGTATATCAAGCTGCTCTGTTATCAGATGTGCTCATCTTTCCCCAATTGCATTGTTTGTTGTTTATTCATGATAAGGATGGTAACAATATGAAATGATGATCCTAAATATTTGTATCAAAAATCAGGCTTTCAGAGAGCTTTTTGAAACAGGGGTAGGAGGACAACACAAAAAAAATTTATAACAATATCTACAGAAAAAACCCAGATGACAAAGAAACAGTAAACTCCTAAAGCAACTGGAAGGACAACCATTGTCAATAACAAAGTTTATTAATAGGAAAAAAATAAGGGAATGGCTAAGGAAATGACCCTAAAGCATAAACCTAAATCTTAGAAAATAAACATTTAATAAAAGATAAAGTTGTTCCATGAAATAATATTTGAAAATTAATAATGACTTGAGATAAAAATTGGAATTTGCAGATTCTTTTGATAGTACATGTGTCAAAGGATTCCCATACCATGAAGAACTCCAGATTTGGGTCTCTGTTGCTCATCAGGTATAACAGGTGACAGTAAAATACACATGTATATAAATACACTTCTACTGTTATGAGACAATGTTGCAAATATTCCAAATTTATACTGGTTTTTTTTGTGTTTTGTACAATCACCAAAGGGTCTGAGGTCCTGATCATCCCTGGGAAAGGTGATGTTCTTATCCAATATGACTGCCTGGGGCATCCTGGCATTTTTGGCACCTGTGCTTCAAACAAGCCAATGTGTTTTAGTGCTTTGCTATTTGCAGCAAAACTCTATGCAAACACTTATTTTTTCCCATTATTATAAAGTTACTTCAGTTACTTATTACTGAGATGACCAGAAATCCCTTTGTGTGTCTGGATAAAACATGTGAGAAGCTGTGAGGGTTGTAATTTGTATTGGCCCCTGCAGAAGATCAGGCAGGGGTAGCAACAAAACAGATCTTCTGATTAAAACATGGACAGTTATATGATTGTGGTAATGGCAGCTACTTGCACAGATGGGTGAAGCAGGAACACCACAAAATAAAGAGATTAAGCTGCAAATAGTGAGGGGGTTATGTATGAAATCCTAATGAATATTCATATAATAACTAAAGCGACTGCTGACACTGAGTGCTAATCCTTTTGCAAATAGCAATTAGCAGAGAGGTTGTAAAATGGATGCTAATTTGCACATAGTATCAAGAGCTAAGAGATATCCTGGCTAAACAAAGCAGAGAATCTGCGGAGAAATCCTGCATTGTGAATCTGATTGCAAAATGATGAATCACATGGCAGTTTCTAAACAGGTTGTTGCAGAGGGATGCAAATGTGAACAGTCCTGCTAAGTACTATCTAAGAAATTATCTATTATCTAAGTATTATCCATTATCTAAATACCTATACAGAAATCATTAGAAAGAGCACACTGCCACGGGATTCAACTCATTTCACTGAATTCAGCTGTAATGGAAGTAGCAATATAGAAACAGGAATTCAATTTTCTTGCTTACCTCAGAGGTGTTTGAGAATGACAAATGTGGCATTTTTGTGCTAAATCTGGTGCACAAATGACAATTATTAATGTGCATGGTTTGTGCTGTAGCTGTTGGAAGCTGAGTATGTGTGGTGGTTTTACCCAGGCTGGCTGCCAGGTGCCCACCAAAGCCACTCGATCAAACTCTTCTGCCCTGGGCAAATATAGCCATCAACTAAAATCCAAGAGATACTGCAGATTTTGATGAGTTCAGTCCTCTTAGAAGAATTTCAAAAGGTCTATGCAGATCAGCTCCTAAATGCTTTTGAGATCTCATGTAGAGTACAGTACTCATGACAGTAATTATTGTTTACTCACAGAGCTGGTATGGAAAATAAAGCCCAATACAGTGTATTCCATCATGAAGATACACTTTGAAGCTGGCAGTTGTAGATGAAGCATGTCCTTTGGAACAGGTCTAAACCTGAAGGAGACTGACCCCAAAGGACATTTGGTGTGTCCTGTGTCACACTGTTACCAAAAAAGAGATAAGGAGTGTAAGAAAGACAGAAAATGTCAAGTGCTGTGCTTTCCTCTGAATAATACATCACTTTAGTGGCTCATCTGAATCATCATGGTTAATAGCCACTGAGGGATGAGCTCTCTTCTCCATAAACTCATCTAATCTCTTTCTGAGCCCCCTTCAATACTAACAGTGCAATTTTATGGTGTCTTCCACAGATTTCCAGAGGCATACAGTCAGTTATCAGTGTCTGGAACTGGTATCTCAAGCACTTGAGCATGTTTGGTTTAAAGTATTTTCTTTAATTTCCCCTGGCTTTCTTTTTCTTTTTCTTTTTTTTTTTTTTTATTTTTTTGGGTGTATGCATAAATGAGTTCAACCAGTCGTGCAGATTGTGCATAAATTAGTTAAAACACCGAGGAATCAACATATTTCATGTATTTGAGTGATTCACTTGGGTATACATGTGCTGTAAGGAAAGAAAAAAAATCTTGTTATCTTTAGAGAAAGAACTGTACAAACAGATATTAATTCTATCATCTTCCCTTCATTCTGCTCCCTCCCAGCTCCCAGTGCAGTTCTGGTTTCTCTCTTGCCCCTATGAAATTAATCTAATTATCAGTTAATGATTGAAACTGATGGTTCAATACCTGTGTTCTGACATGCTGCAGACTGCTAATTTTTAGCAGCATGGAATCGGTGCACAAGCAAAATTTGACAACAAAATAGAAACATCCTCAGAAATTATTGGTCCATGAGAAGTGAAGTTTTGAGGCAACTGAAAGTTATCCCTTTGAAACTGGATATGTTTCCCACAAAAACAGCAAAAGATAAAACTGAAACTGCTCTTGTAAATTTTTTTTTAATTAGCAGAATATATTATGAGGTAATTAGGTACCATTTACTAAAAAGAGAACAGAGATATCATATTGGGACATCATTGGGAAAGTTTCCTGATATAAGAGAGCCAGGTTTGTACCTCCTACCCACAAAATGAGGGTCTCAGAGTAGCATTTATACTCCCAGCTTGAGCTGTGATTTTTGGAACTGTTGTCAGGCTATGAATCAATTTTAACTGCAACTTCTGGCATTAAATCAGCATAAAACATGGACATTATGTGTTATTTTAGTTTGGACCATTAGTAGTCGTACTACTTTACTTCCTGCATGAAAGAATTTTTGACAACTGATATGAAATTATGTTGTCTTCACCAATGGATTTTAAGGAAATAGAAAGGCAGGGAATATTTTAAAAATCAACACGTGCCAAAAGAGCTGGAAATTTTCATGTTCAGTCTAAAACTGTCCCTCTTTCAGGTGGCTCCTGATAAGTAGGAATGCAAGGCCTTTATTAGCTGGGTGCTGGATTTCTTACAGCCACGTCCTTTTAAAAATCAGAAATTAAGATTTCAGACCTGAGTTTGACAAATTTTATTGTAGGTTTTATCATCAAGCTTTTCTTAAATTTAAAGGTTGAAGAAAAAAAAGAACATTGAATCCCAGATTTTTCTTTAAAAGATAAATTGATTAATTGCACTAGAAGTAGGTTAAATGCAATATTCATTCTCTGCAGATGGTGAAAAAACCATTGAGATTTTATTTTCTCATCTGTGCAGAAAGTTGGGGACTTTGGAAATTCTTTAAAGATATTCTCCAAACAAAGGAGGATTCAGAGTAAGCCTCAAGTGTCACTTGCAAAGCCACAGGCAGGAACCTCAAGGGACAGCCTGCTTGCCAACTTTATTTCTAGGTATTGTTAACATAACTGCTTCTCCAGGAATGGCTTGTATGAATTGGATGTCCTTGATTCAAATGAAATAAAATCGGAAACATCACTCATTGATTTCCACATAAGAAATAAAAAGCTGAAAACTTCTGGTATACCAGTTAAAAAAAGAAATTAAATTATAAATGTGACAAGTTTTTCAATCTTTCTGTTAGCCCAGAGCTTAAGCCAAAAAAATCCTAAAAATGTGCATGTCACAAGTATGGTTCAACATTAAAGTGAATTTATACCAGGTAGTGGGTATGGACATATCTTAGAGGAAATTCAGTGCCTTTAATCTTGACTGGAGAAAACAGGCTGTGTTTTAATGCTACCTGTATAAATCAGAGCTGGGGGGAAATGTTTTGACTGACATCTTGAAACAGAAGCTCCACTTCTGCTGTCTTTATGACATGAATTTATGACAATTGGTGTTATAGGTTTTGAATTAGCAGTGATACAAAGACCCTCATTTCAACTTATCCAGATAAAGAGCAAAATTGCCTAGATGTATTTAAAGGAAAAAGGCTGAAATTGCCTCAAGAAAGTTAATTTCAAGATAGGAGTAAAGTGTTTGAGTTAAATTTGCTCTGTGCTATCAGTAGGGTTTAAGTAGTGTAGAGATACGAAGTAAAAAATTCAATATTTCAAGAACTAATATCATAAGGAAAACAAAGCAGATATGGGAGTAATCTTTCAATCAGGAATTGTATTTACTGAGATGTATCACCTTACGCAGGCACACAGGGAGAGATTGCTCTCACTAAAATACGATGGTGTTTATAAAGTACTTACTGGACATGACATAACATATCTGACAACTTCCAGGCAGAATATAAATCTGAAATACGATGTTCAGGCAGGCTCACACTCATGGAGTGGGCACTGCCCCTTTCCACTGCAGTGCCAAGAATGTGTTTAACTCAGGTTTGTGATAAACACAGGTAAAATGTCGTTACATTATTACTTAAAAGGGCATGGAAATTACCAGAGTGAAAGTGAAAAAAAGATTTAAAAGATAATCAGTATGTTTTACTTTCCACAGTGGTTCCAGGATGTCTGGAAGTAGGCCAGCATGGTATTGTTTCTCATGCCCCTTCAAGGAAATGCATATTCTCACTATGCCTTTCTCAGCTGACTCTTTTGTTCCTCTGACAAGCACTGGAGTAAATACAGAGAGCAAATGAAAACAAATCCAAACAGCAATTATTTCCTTTGTATAACAGCTCTGTGTGATGTGCTGTTGGCCAACACCAGCTAAAACGATAGAGCACAGCTCAAACTGAGGCTTGGAGGGAATGGTTGATTCGACTTCTGTGTGCAGAGATCAGGGACATTTTCCCAGGTAATGCCAGGGATGAGGCTAAAACTGAGGCTTGGAAAAGATAGCTGAGAGTGCTGCACCTCTGTGTGCAAAGATCAGGGACATTTTCCCAGGTAAGCCATGGATGAGGCTCACACTGAGGCTTGGAAGGGATAACAGAGTGCTCCACCTCAGCGTGCAGGGATCAGGGACATTTTCCCAGGTAATGCTGTGGATGAAGCTCAGATTGAGGTTTGGAAGGGATAGCTGAGAGTGCTCCACCTCAGTGTGCAGGGATCAGGGACATTTTCCCAGGTAATGCCATGGATGAGGCTCACACTGAAGCTTGGAAGGGACACCTGGGAGTGCTCCACCTCTGCGTGCAAGGATCAGGGACGTTTTCCCAGGTAATGCCTTGGATGAGGCTCAAACTGAGACTTGGAAGGAACAGCTGAGAGTGCTCCACTTCTGTGTGCAAAGATCACGGACATTTTCCCAGGTAATGCTGTGAATGAAGCTCAGCCTGAGGTTTGAAGGGATAACTGAGAGTGCTCCACCTCTTTGTGCAGGGATCAGGGACATTTTCCCAGGTAACGCCGTGGATGAGGCCCAGACCACGGTGCTAAATGGCTGAACCTGCTAATGAGGGAGCCTGTGAAAGGAATGGGACAGGGAACTCCAGCCAGGCTGCTGTTTTGTCTCACGCCCACAGTGACTCCTGGGTTTATGTTTTATGGATGCTCCAGTTATAAATAGCCCCAGAAGTTCCCTGGGACTCAGCATGAGGAGGAGCCTGGTTTGCAGGAGGCTCGACGCTGATGGAGTGCGGGAGCACTGAGGGAAAGGAGATTCTGTAGATGGATGTCACTCACTTGTGTTGGCTGCAGCACCAGCATTTCAGATTTAGAAGGCAGCATCTCATGTTTCACCATGTTTATTATTTTAGTGGGAAACATCCATAAAGTTCAGGTATATCTTGCCTGGTTTGCCCACATTGGAGGCCCACTTA